>LR738715.1:332512167-332529525 GCA_902687465.1 Secale cereale
GTAGTACCATTAAATAGGTTGGAATATTACAAGATTTTAGGAGTTGGAATTATTTAATTTGGATCATTTTTCTTTTCTGTAGAAATGTTTAAAACATTAACAGAAAAGAAAAGGAAAAAGAGTCCTGTGCACTGGGCCAGAGAAGGCCACAGTGCACGGCCCAGACGGATCGGCCCAGCCGCACGGGAGCCTGCGCGCGCACGTCAGGTTTTCAAACCTGACGGGCGGGGCCCGTGGGTCAGTGGCACAGAGGAGGGGGAGAGAGGTGAGGGGATGACAGGCGGGGCCCGCCTGTCATCTCTAACCCCACGGCCACGGCCACGGCGAGCTCACCGGCGAGGTTTCCGGCCACGGCGACGGCAACGGAGGCCAGGGATGGACTCATCGTCGAGTAGCGGTTGCAGTGGTGGTGGTGCGGCACGGCGGGGAGGCCTGGTTCACCGGCGGCGAGGTGGGACGGCGGAAGCTCGTCGGAGGGTCGATGCTCCGGTCGTTTCCGACTGCAAACGGAGGGGGAAATAGGGGGGAAAGGGTCAGTGGAGCACGGCGGTTCCGAAACGGGTGGAAGGAGAGGCAGGGGAGGCCCGTACCTCGAGATCGTCGGCGGCCCGACGCGGCGGAGCTCCGGTCGATCCCGAGCACTAGGACCTCTTGGGGTCGAACTGGAGATGCTGGGGGGCTCAGTGGAGTGGAGTGAGGTCGCTGGTGGTGCTGGAGAGGCTTGGGAGGGGTTTATATAGCCGCGCCCGTGGTCCACCGTGGACCCGTGCGCCAGCGAGGTTGCAGGCGAGGCTAGGAGGGGTTCTGGAGCCTGGGATCACGCCGGGGAGGACCGTGGACTAGCTCCACGTCCAGCTGAGGGGAAAAGAGGAGCGGGGGAGCGTCTGAGGAGTGTGCGCGTGCGAGTCAGAGGAGTGGCCGCCGCGGGCGGCCAGCGCGCGTGCGATGACGGCCACTGGAGGGCGCAGGAGGAGGGGGGACAGCGCCAGGGAGGTCGCGGACGTCGAGGGGCCTCGACTGGCGCGAGGGGGAGGCCCGAGGCTGTCGGGGTCAGCGATTGGCCGGAGCCACCGTGCGGAGGTGCACTGTTGCGCGCTCCAGAGCGTGCGTATTGCTGGCATCAGCGCGCTCTCGCCGGTTTGGTCCAAACCAGCGTGTCCAACAGTGTCCAGCACGTTGAGGGAGGAGTAAAGAAAGGGCCTGAGGCCTTGGATGCCCTGGAGATGCTGAGAGAGAGAGAGGGGGCTGGTAAAATGGTGGAAGCTTGCTGTACAGCAAGGTAAATCAGGGCTTTCACCCTTCAATCATGGAGCTGGGGTGCTGGGGGAGTTACTGGAGGTAGCTGGTAACTCAATGAGCATGTGGTAAGAAGTTGAGGCCATGGAGAAAAGTAAAAGTGATCAAGTTGGAGGTTTTAGCAATTCAGCAGAAGGTGTTTGATCAGTGTTTGGTCAAGTAAATGAACTCTACTTGACATGGCACTTGACAGGGTTGAATGACATGAGAAAATAGGGTGCTTCACCAAATTTGGGCTCATTTGGAGAAACTAGCCAATGTAACTTTGGTGAACCCTAGAAATCAACAGAAACAGTTTCATCTTGATTGAGTCAAGCTAATCATCTCCCCTTGATGCACCACTTGGTGTAGCATCATCATTTGGGGTATTGATCATGCCCACAAAGTTTGAAGTTCCAGATAAAAAGTTGGTAATGTAAAGTTGTTCAAATTTGCATTTGAACAGAAAGGGTTTTGAGGTGATCTGATCAAGTTGCTCTATTCAAATTCTTGTGCCATTTGGTCTAGATGCCTTATTAGGTCATTCTAGCATGTGCACCAAGTTTGAGAGCATTTGGACAAGTTTAGCAATGTAAAGTTGCTCAAACTTCAAATATGGACAGAATGGTTATGAAGGGGTTTGAGGATGTTTTCTTGCTTCCCAAGGCATGGGACTTGGCAAGATCATCAAATATGTCATATATGACATGATAGAATTTCCCTGGAATTTTTGGAGAAAGTTTCCTTTGTAAATATTTCAAAAGCTTGAAATATCCAGAAAGGGTTTTAGAGGGTTTAGCCCATTATTTTGAACATGACCAAGTGTTGAAACTCTTATATATGGACAATATATGTCCTATGAGTCTCTCTGAATTTTGGCAAATATTTTTGAAACAGTTAAATAATTTCTCCTATTAAAGACCATTTCTGGCCTTAAGAAAAAGCTTTTAAATAAAATAGGAAAATAACTTTTAAAATTACACCTTTGTGGTTTCTGGGAGTCCTATGACTACTAGGTCTCAAATAAACCTTTTGGAAAAAAATTCTCACCCTAAATCAAGTACTTGCAGTGCAAATCTCAATTCAGGGGTTTTTGGAAAACTAAATTTATAAAATACTTTTTGGCCAAAATTATTTTTGTAAGAAAATACTATACTGTCATATAACACTTGGCATGATCATTGGGCAGAAGTTTTGGGTATGGAGATGAATTCTACAAGAGGTCATAGTTGACTTTAATGAGCACATGAAGAAAACTCAATTCCAAATAAAGCCAAATGATGCTAAAAAATTTTGCTGATCCAAATTTCCATGCTTCAAAGTTACAAATAACATGTTACAAAATGCAGGGTGTGACAGACCTACCCCCCTTACAAGAATCTCGGCCCCGAGATTCCTAAACTAGGGCTTAAAAGAGATCGGGAAACTCGGATCTAAGATAGTCTTCTCGTTCCCAGGTTGCTTCTGCTTCGGTGTGGTTGCTCCACTGGACCTTGAGATACTTGATGGTATGGCTTCGCATACGTCGTTCTGCTTCGTCCAGAATGCGAATGGGCTTCTCGCGGTAGGTCAAATCAGGCTGCAGATCAATGGCTTGGTGATCCACATCGTTGAAGAGATTAGGATTGTCTGGAACTTGGAGACATTTCCGGAGTTGTGACACATGGAACACATTGTGCACATCGGATAGCTCAGGTGGTAGTTCCAACTGATAAGCCACTTCTCCTCGTCGGTCGGTGATCTTGAAAGGGCCAATGAACCTTGGCGCAAGTTTCCCCTTAACGTGGAAACGCTTGGTTCCCTTCAGAGGGGTTACCCGCAGGTACACATGATCTCCGACACGGAAACTCATGTCTCGGCGTCGAGTGTCAGCATAAATCTTCTGCCTTGACTTGGCTGCCTCTAATCGCTCTCTGACTAGTTGGACTTGCTCTTCTGCTGCGCGGAGAATATCTGGTCCAAAGACTAGTCCTTCTCCAGTCTCCGACCAATTGAGGGGTGTGCGGCATCTGCGTCCGTACAATACCTCAAATGGTGCCATCTGAAGGCTTGACTGGTAACTGTTGTTATAGGAGAACTCGGCAAAAGGGAGACAGTCTTCCCACTTGGCTCCATACACCAGGACACAGGCTCGGAGCATGTCTTCGAGAATCTGATTGACTCGCTCTGTTTGACCTCCGGTCTGTGGGTGGAAAGCTGTGCTGAAAGACAACTTGGTTCCCAAGGCTTCTTGGAATCTTCCCCAGAACCTTGAAGTGAACTGGGTGCCTCGATCTGACACAATCTCCTTGGGAACACCGTGAAGACTTACGATTCGGTTGATATAGAGAGTTGCCAGCTGGTTGCCTGAGTAGGTAGTCTTGACAGGAATGAAATGGGCCACCTTGGTCAAATGATCGACTATGACCCAGATAGAGTCATGTCCTTTATTCGACCTTGGTAGTCCAGTGATGAAGTCCATTCCAACTTTATCCCACTTCCACTCAGGAACCTTGAGTGGTTGAAGCAATCCAGCAGGTCGCTGATATTCAGCCTTGACCCTTTGGCACACATCACACTTTGCAACATAGGTTGCAATCTCTCTCTTCATCCTGTGCCACCAGAATCGTGCCTTCAAGTCTTGGTACATCTTGGTTCCTCCGGGGTGGATGGAATACGGAGTATCGTGGGCTTCTTGCAGAATCAGCGTCTTCAGCTCGGTGTTGTTTGGTACGCAGAGGCGACCTTTGTACCAAACAATCCCGTGCTCGTCTTCGGAGAATCCTGGGGCCTTGCCCAGCTTCATCTTCTTCTTGATGCCTTCAATGCTTGCGTGTCCATCTTGAGCCTTCTTGATGTCGTCCATCAGGGTTGGTCTGACTTCCAAATGATCCAGAAATCCAGGGGTGACCAATTCCAAACTGAATTATTCGATCTCCTTAAACAAGGCTGGCTGCCTTTCTTGAATAACGACATTCAAAGAGCAAGCCTTCCTGCTTAAGGCATCGGCCACCACGTTAGCCTTCCCAGGGTGATACTGAACACTGAGGTCATAGTCTTTGATGAGTTCCAACCATCTCCGCTGCCTCATGTTCAATTCCTTTTGGGTGAAAATGTACTTCAGACTTTTGTGGTCTGTGTAAATCTCACACTGTTTCCCTAGGAGGTAATGCCGCCATGTCTTCAAGGCATGAACTACTGCCGCTAGCTCAAGATCGTGAGTAGCGTAGTTCTCCTCATGGGGTCGTAGCTGCCTGGAGAGGTATGCTATGACGCAGCCTTCTTGCATCAGAACGCTTCCCAATCCGGTTCGAGAGGCATCACAATATATCACGAACTCCTTGTGGATATCAGGTGTTGCCAGAACTGGGGCGGTGGTCAATCTCTTCTTGAGCTCTTGGAAGCTCTCTTCGCATTTTGGCGTCCACTCGAACTTCTTGTCCTTCTTGAGGAGCTGAGTCATTGGTCGTGCAATGCTAGAGAATCCTTCCACGAACTTGCGGTAATAGCCCGCTAGTCCGAGGAAGCTTCTGACTTCCTTGACGGTCGTTGGAGATTGCCATTGGGTCACAACTTCGATTTTTGCAGGATCAACAGATAATCCTTCCTCGGTCAAGACATGACCTAAGAATCCAACTTTATGCAGCCAGAACTCACACTTGCTGAATTTGGCATACAGTTGGTGCTCACGAAGCTTGTCTAGGACCATCCTCAGGTGCTGCTCGTGCTCTTCCTCCGACTTCGAGAACACAAGAATGTCATCAATGAAGACAACAACAAACTTGTCCAAATATTCCATGAAGACTTTATTCATGAGATACATGAAGTAAGCTGGGGCATTGGTTAACCCAAAAGACATGACCGTGCACTCGTACAGGCCATATCTGGTTACGAATGCCGTCTTCGGAATATCTTGGGGTCTGATCTTCAGCTTGTAATACCCAGATCTGAGGTCGATCTTGGAGAATACCTTGGCTCCGCTGAGTTGATCAAACAGATCTTCGATCTTGGGAAGTGGGTACTTGTTCTTGATTGTAACTTCATTGAGGGAACGATAGTCAATGCATAAGCGGATGGTACCATCCCTCTTGGCCACAAACAGAACAGGAGATCCCCAAGGGGAGGCACTCGGGCGGATAAATCCCTTCCTTAGCTGCTCTTCTAGCTGCTTCTTCAACTCGGCTAATTCTTCCGTCCCCATTCTATAAGGCTTCTTATAGATGGGTCCTACTCCGGGCACGAGCTCGATGATGAACTCAATGTCACGGTCAGGGGGCATTCCCGGTAGTTCATCCGGAAAGACATCAGGATACTCACATACCACCGGTACTTGATCTAGCCCAACTTCAGACAGACAGTTGACTTTAGTGGCTTGAGCGGAAGAGGAGTTGGAAGCAAACTTGACTTCGACTCCTTGGTCATTGGTCACAGTGACTGTCCGATTGGCACAGTCTAACAAGCCTTGGTGCTTACTGAGCCAGTCCATCCCTAAGATCACATCCAAGCCTTGCGATCTCAGGATGATAAGGTCTGCTAGGAAGTCTACACCGTTAATGGTAATACCGACTCCTTTACAGCCTATCTTGGCTCTCATCTCGGCTCCGGGGGTTTGTACCACCATAGGGTTATTCAGGGGTGTAGGGGTCATGCCACTTTTTAATGCAAATCTTTGAGTGACAAATGAATGCGTTGCTCCAGAATCAAACAAGACAGTTGCAGGTGCTGAGTTGACAAGGAACGTACCCAGCACGACGTCCGGGTCTTCCTGGGCTTCTTCAGCAGTGACGTGATTCACACGCCCCTTCCCATAGTTCGGTGGATTGCGAGGAGCTGGGTTCCTTGGTGGCATTCCACGGCCTTGTCCCTGGTTCTGTGCATTGGGGCGCGGGGCATCAGGCTTCTTGTTGGGGCACACCCTTGAGATGTGTCCGGGCTGACCACATCCAAAGCAAGTGACTTGGTTTGGAGTGTTGATCTTGTTGCCACCACTGGTATTGGGGTTGGAAGCTGGACTGGGGTTGGCATACTGCTGGGGCTGAGGATTAGCACGAGGTGCAGGAGCTGACTGCCACGGACGAGGCTTCTGGTTGCTGGAACTTCCCTTACTGACCAACTTGCGCTTGCGAGTGTCTTCCAAAGCACGCCGCTTGTCTTCAAGCATAAGTGCCTTGTTCACCAGGTCAGGGAAAGACGGGCAGTCGCACACGACAAGCGAGTATTGCAGAGTCTGATTGAGGCCTTCCATGAAGCGCTCCCTTTTGGCAGCATCAGTGCTGACATCTTCAGGGGCATACCTTGACAGAACACTGAACTTCTGCATGTACTCCTTGACAGTGCCACTTCCTTGCTTCAGGGCTCGGAACTCACGCTTTTTGATAGCCATGATTCCAGAAGGAATGTGGGCCTTGCGGAATTCTGCCTTGAAGTTAACCCAAGTGATGTCTTGTTCAGCATGCATGACCTTGAATCCGTCCCACCAAGCTCTAGCAGTTCCCCCGAGGCAGTGGGCTGCATAAGCCACCTTCTCGCGATCTTTGGTGCATCCGACTAGTTCTAGAATCTCCTCAATGGAACGGACCCAGTCGTCAGCATCCAGGGGTTCTGCAGTCTCGATGAAGGTTGGTGGTGCATGCTTCTTGAACTCTGCCAACGTGGAACGTCCATTCCCATTCCCCGCCGGCTGGCGGTTGTTGGTGACAGCTTGAGCAATCAGCTGAAGAGCTGCAGTGTTGGCTTGGCGTTCCTCTCGGAAAGCTTGGAGAAGCTGAGCCATGTCCATGCTTGGAGGAGGTGGTGGTGGAGCTTGGTCGTTGGTTTGGTCGTGGCCTGCCTCTGGCTGAGAGGATGCTCCGGCTTCGGGCTGCTGGGTAGAGGTACCAGTACGAGTTACAACAGGCATCCTGTTGGAGCGGTAAAAGGTCTCATGACTCGGAAGAGGGAAAGCAAGATAGATGGGTGCCTAGTAAGGGGGTGGGTGTGACACTAAATCAAATCATGCAGGGGCCGTAAGTCCAAAACACATTCATTAAAATCCAAATGGGTGATGTAGTCGTTTACACATTCCCGAAGGAAGAATACGACATACATCTAGACACAACAAAAGCAAACACTAGATGGTTTCATATGAACCATACAAGGACTCGACTGCGCATAGGGGTTACACGACCTATCCTACCGTAGAGGTTACAACTGGCATATCCGAGTAGCGAATAATGCCTAAGCGGCGGAATGCTCGGTCGCGTATTCCGGCTCTTCTGGGTCTTCCTCCTTGTCTTCATCTGTCTGGGCTCCCTTGTCACTTGAGGGAGTGGGGGAGTGGAGAGTTGGATACGACGGTGCTTTGACGGTGGTGCAGGGAAAAGCTTGCGATATTCCCTTGCCGTCATCAGACGTCGCCGAGGTGGTTCTTCACCCTTGGAAGACACATCCTCGGAGGGCCTTCCGCCTCGATATGCGATAGCGGATTGTCCAGAAGGTGTTCCTTCCTTCTTGATCCTGTTTGTCTTCTCTTGAGCTCGACGAAGAAGTGCCTTGGTCTTGTGAAGTTCTTCTCGGAGCTTCATTGATTCCGAGGCCAAGTCTTGTGCCAGGCTATCGGCACATAGACTGAAGTAGGTCTGGAATCGAAGCGAGAGTCCTTCCTTCAGTGGAGGGGCTAGTGCGCTGCTTTCTTCTTCACCTTCCTTCCGATAAGGTAAGAAGCGAGTTGCCATCTTGGCTGCCATCTCCGGAAGAAGCTCACGGAGATGGGTTAGTGCCTTGAGTGCAGCAGCCTCGACAGCGAGTGGTAGTGTTGCCATCTGGGGTCCCTCGAAGAACCAGCTTGTGGGAGGATCGTTTGCCTTCACGATCACTTCCACATGGTACTCCACCTCAGTATCGCTCACCCAATGCTCAAGGTAGGTGAGGATGGGTGCTCGGTGGAACTGACACTCCTGGAGGCTATCCTCGAGAAGTAAGGGAAACCCAGTGGTCAGGTGCTCTTCGGGTACAGCGGCCATCTACAAAGGTGGAATAGGAGTGGTTAATAAGCTGATGAAATCTCAGGTTTAGAAAAGAAGAGAGGTTCAGAAGGTTTTTGAAAAGGGGGTCTCAACTAACTAGCGCCCATGCTAACTAAGGCTTCCTACAGTCAGGATGGCTCTGATACTAGCTCTGTGGGGACCCCGACTTAGAAGTCGAGATCACCGAATGCACGTGTACAGTGATCCCAGAGATCAATGCTCACTGAACACACAGAAGCTGAAATAACAAGAGTCTTACATCCATACAAATAGTCTTACACGAATCAAGGCCATTATGGCCAAGTCTTACATAGATAGAGCCTCACGGGCTGAATAGCAAATAACTCAAGTAGCGGAAGTCTTCGATAAACGGGTTGAACCCATGCCATCTGCCTTAACCCTACAGGCATTTTGACTGGGATAGCGTCCTAGTTCGCAGGTTCGTCTCCAAAGAACTCTTCCTCATATTCCTGTTCTTCCATGCCTGGCCAATTAAATAACCAGTGGCAAGACAATGAGTACTTTGAATGTACTCGCAAGCAACCCATGATGTGGTTCAAAGTAACAGTGCAATGGAACAATAATGAACAATCTAGCAGAAAGCTAGAACAATATGCTATCATCAAGTTTATGCAACAATAACCTCGCGTAACCTCGAAAACAGGTTACCGATATCAACATGAATATGATTCAACTCATCGAGTCAAGTCACCATCCTTGACTTATCACACACTTTTTATCATCGATGAAGTAAAATTCTGGACATAGTTTAAGTAGCACCACCCAACTGTCCATGACCGTGGACACGGCTATTCGAATAGTTTTACACTCTGCAGAGGTTGCGCACTTTACCCACAAGATCCGGGGAACTTCCGTGTCATCCACGACCCGCGGTACCTCAAGTACCCGGGGTAAGCACCCGGTCATTACCTTTCCTTAGACGACACTAACATAGAGTCCACTCGTTGGTACACGGCCCTCGGGTATAAACAATAGATCACGGGACTTGCCCTAATTTCAATGTCACGCATACCCGAAGGGACCAACGGTGTGTCCGGTGCCCTGTGAAAACAGTCATGGTCGTCTAACCAAGCACGACCCCGTCCCGGGAAAGACCTCAAGTCTTCCCGTCACTAGTAATGCGGGCACCATGCTAGTATCGACCTAAGTAATCAATAAAGCCCCGTCCCATAAGGGGTAGTGTGGTTGCACATGTTTGGTTGGGACGGTAGTCACACATAAATCTAATCCATCATTCCACCATGCACAAGATATTACCGGCACATCACTTCTTTCTCAAGTGATGACCTAACACATCATCACCCTCGGGCATTAGGGGCACCCGATGGGTTCATGCAAAGATTTCAACTACGAGGGTTCATATCACACATGCATCATATAAGCATCATGACCATCTATTTGCATGACATCTAGCACTTAGCAAGATCAAGATCAAGCATGCATCATGTGGTGGAATCAACTGGGTTACCATCGTAACCCTAATATCATGCATCGGAAACAAACGGGTTCCGAGGAACAAGTGTATCATGGTCAAAGGGCTGCTTGCCTGGATTGGCTTGGTCTTCAAAGTCTTCAAATCCTTCTCCTTCTTCTTCCACAGCAACTTCGTCAAATACGGGATCTATACGTCGCATAATAATAACGGAAAAATAAGAATACAAACAAAACAGAAAAATCAAAGTGCTCAGAAAAATGTCAACTCATTTTTGTAAAATACTAGAGGGATTTCTAAGATGGGGAAAAATCTTAGTTGGAGTTTTGGAGTAACAGAATAGAATATATTGATTTTTGAACAGGAGTATTACTGCCCAAATTTGAATTTAAATTTGAACAGTACATCAAAGTTTCATGGATTTGAGTGAAAGTAGTACCATTAAATAGGTTGGAATATTACAAGATTTTAGGAGTTGGAATTATTTAATTTGGATCATTTTTCTTTTCTGTAGAAATGTTTAAAACATTAACAGAAAAGAAAAGGAAAAAGAGTCCTGTGCACTGGGCCAGAGAAGGCCACAGTGCACGGCCCAGACGGATCGGCCCAGCCGCACGGGAGCCTGCGCGCGCACGTCAGGTTTTCAAACCTGACGGGCGGGGCCCGTGGGTCAGTGGCACAGAGGAGGGGGAGAGAGGTGAGGGGATGACAGGCGGGGCCCGCCTGTCATCTCTAACCCCACGGCCACGGCCACGGCGAGCTCACCGGCGAGGTTTCCGGCCACGGCGACGGCAACGGAGGCCAGGGATGGACTCATCGTCGAGTAGCGGTTGCAGTGGTGGTGGTGCGGCACGGCGGGGAGGCCTGGTTCACCGCTGGCGAGGTGGGACGGCGGAAGCTCGTCGGAGGGTCGATGCTCCGGTCGTTTCCGACTGCAAACGGAGGGGGAAATAGGGGGGAAAGGGTCAGTGGAGCACGGCAGTTCCGAAACGGGTGGAAGGAGAGGCAGGGGAGGCCCGTACCTCGAGATCGTCGGCGGCCCGACGCGGCGGAGCTCCGGTCGATCCCGAGCACTAGGACCTCTTGGGGTCGAACTGGAGATGCTGGGGGGCTCAGTGGAGTGGAGTGAGGTCGCTGGTGGTGCTGGAGAGGCTTGGGAGGGGTTTATATAGCCGCGCCCGTGGTCCACCGTGGACCCGTGCGCCGGCGAGGTTGCAGGCGAGGCTAGGAGGGGTTCTGGAGCCTGGGATCACGCCGGGGAGGACCGTGGACTAGCTCCACGTCCAGCTGAGGGGAAAAGAGGAGCGGGGGAGCGTCTGAGGAGTGTGCGCGTGCGAGTCAGAGGAGTGGCCGCCACGGGCGGCCAGCGCGCGTGCGATGACGGCCACTGGAGGGCGCAGGAGGAGGGGGGACAGCGCCAGGGAGGTCGCGGACGTCGAGGGGCCTCGACTGGCGCGAGGGGGAGGCCCGAGGCTGTCGGGGTCAGCGATTGGCCGGAGCCACCGTGCGGAGGTGCACTGTTGCGCGCTCCAGAGCATGCGTATTGCTGGCATCAGCGCGCTCTCGCCGGTTTGGTCCAAACCAGCGTGTCCAACAGTGTCCAGCACGTTGAGGGAGGAGTAAAGAAAGGGCCTGAGGCCTTGGATGCCCTGGAGATGCTGAGAGAGAGAGAGGGGGCTGGTAAAATGGTGGAAGCTTGCTGTACAGCAAGGTAAATCAGGGCTTTCACCCTTCAATCATGGAGCTGGGGTGCTGGGGGAGTTACTGGAGGTAGCTGGTAACTCAATGAGCATGTGGTAAGAAGTTGAGGCCATGGAGAAAAGTAAAAGTGATCAAGTTGGAGGTTTTAGCAATTCAGCAGAAGGTGTTTGATCAGTGTTTGGTCAAGTAAATGAACTCTACTTGACATGGCACTTGACAGGGTTGAATGACATGAGAAAATAGGGTGCTTCACCAAATTTGGGCTCATTTGGAGAAACTAGCCAATGTAACTTTGGTGAACCCTAGAAATCAACAGAAACAGTTTCATCTTGATTGAGTCAAGCTAATCATCTCCCCTTGATGCACCACTTGGTGTAGCATCATCATTTGGGGTATTGATCATGCCCACAAAGTTTGAAGTTCCAGATAAAAAGTTGGTAATGTAAAGTTGTTCAAATTTGCATTTGAACAGAAAGGGTTTTGAGGTGATCTGATCAAGTTGCTCTATTCAAATTCTTGTGCCATTTGGTCTAGATGCCTTATTAGGTCATTCTAGCATGTGCACCAAGTTTGAGAGCATTTGGACAAGTTTGGCAATGTAAAGTTGCTCAAACTTCAAATATGGACAGAATGGTTATGAAGGGGTTTGAGGATGTTTTCTTGCTTCCCAAGGCATGGGACTTGGCAAGATCATCAAATATGTCATATATGACATGATAGAATTTCCCTGGAATTTTTGGAGAAAGTTTCCTTTGTAAATATTTCAAAAGCTTGAAATATCCAGAAAGGGTTTTAGAGGGTTTAGCCCATTATTTTGAACATGACCAAGTGTTGAAACTCTTATATATGGACAATATATGTCCTATGAGTCTCTCTGAATTTTGGCAAATATTTTTGAAACAGTTAAATAATTTCTCCTATTAAAGACCATTTCTGGCCTTAAGAAAAAGCTTTTAAATAAAATAGGAAAATAACTTTTAAAATTACACCTTTGTGGTTTCTGGGTGTCCTATGACTACTAGGTCTCAAATAAACCTTTTGGAAAAAATTTCTCACCCTAAATCAAGTACTTGCAGTGCAAATCTCAATTCAGGGGTTTTTGGAAAACTAAATTTATAAAATACTTTTTGGCCAAAATTATTTTTGTAAGAAAATACTATACTATCATATAACACTTGGCATGATCATTGGGCAGAAGTTTTGGGTATGGAGATGAATTCTACAAGAGGTCATAGTTGACTTTAATGAGCACATGAAAAAGCACATGAAGAAAACTCAATTCCAAATAAAGCCAAATGATGCTAAAAAAATTTGCTGGTCCAAATTTCCATGCTTCAAAGTTACAAATAACATGTTACAAAAATGCAGGGTGTGACACACCCATGCCCAGTATATAGGTGTGTTAATAATAATAATAGATATTGTGATATTCCAACAAGAAGTTCCCTCCTGGAACGATCTTCATCTTCACCTGCAACTAACAACGCTATAAGAGGGGCTGAGCAAGCGGGTAACATAGCCAAATAGTGGTTTTGCTAGGAAGGTGTCAAAGGTTAGTGGTTTCATGGCAACAAGGAGAGGCTGACATAAAAGATGGGTAGCGCGACATGTAACGATAGCATCGAGACAAATAAGCATGGCAATGGTAGTAAAGGTATCCAAGGGTATGATCATCTTGCTTGGGATTCCGCAAGGAAGAGGAACGGGTCCAAGAAGTAGTCGAACAGAACCTCACAACTCCGGAACGAACCCGAAGCTAACGAGGGAAGCAAACCGGAAAGAAACAAACAGCATAGTAAACACACATAGCATAAACATGGCATACGATGCACACCCAAGTATGATGCATGTCCGGTTTAATTATGCATGGAATGGCAAAGGGCACAAACAAGTACTACAAGTTAAGTGGAGCTCAATATGCAACGAGTTGCATATTGACGAAACACCACATTTTAATTATTTAATTGACTCTCGTTTATTTACAAAACAAGATTAAATGTTTGTTAACATGGCAAGAGGTGAAGCAAGAGCAAACTACCTATTTAGGCAAGTTTAAATGAGGCCGGAATGACAAACAACAATTCCGGAAAACCCCATATGCATGTTTAGTAATTTTAAGCAAACAACAATTCACACATTTAAATGTTGTTAACATGATGCGGATGACATGATCAAGTTTTATGCTAGTTTATTAAAAGTTGACATGAAAAAGATATGAAGTGTTGTCACCGTGGTGGAAGAAAGGGTGCCACGGCAACGAACCGAAAATGATGCCACGCAACATATCGGTTCCGGTAACTCGTTGAGAGACCGGTGCAAAAGAAAAGGTGGCGTGAGCGAGTCGAACAAGATGAAAGGTGGGGTGATCCCGTCACCGGGTTCCCACGGGTCGGCGACGAGGCAACCGAGGAGCACGACAAAAGATGAAACGGGCACGGTGCACACAAGTGGAACATCTCATACAACACAACAAGCATTCATCCACGGGCATCGTCTCGGGGTTATACCTTCGGAACATTCGTTCTCGGAGGGGTTCGAGTCGTCGAGGGACGTAGTGGAAGTAGTGGAAGTAGACGTTCTTGAGGCGGTCGTTGTCGAAGTTGTCGTTCACGTTGCCAAAAGGAAGTAGTCGTCGCGACGGTAGTCGTACATGCACGTAGTGGGAAGTAGTGTTCTCGTTTTGTAGCCGTATACATCTCATCACGGAAGTAGAGGTACACATCATCGGAGAGGAAGTAGTCAACTCGGGCGTCGAGGTACTTGGCACATCCGGTAGTCGTACTCGAGGTCGTCGTTGACGTAGGGGTACATGAGGGTCGTCGTGGTACTTGGCGTGCGTGGTACTTGCTGGACCAAATCAAAACACGAGACCGGCGGGGAGAAGCGGGAGGCAGCGATGCTCTGCAACGGAAGAGGCAGAGGAGGCGAAACATAGCAGGCCGGTGCAGCAGGGCGACGGGGAGGTCCGGCCTGGCGACGAGGAGGGCCAGGGAAGGTCGGGCGCGGGCGCGCTGGAGGGAGACGAAGGCTGTAGGCGAGGCGACGCGGCTAGACGAGGCAGGGACCTGGGCGCACTGGAGACGAGGCCTAGGCGGCGGTAGTCGAACTCCTGGCCGGCCGGGCTGCCCGAGGGGCCCCTCCCCTCGGCGAGCCAGGCGAGGTGGCGGGCGTTGAGGAGCCAGGCGACGAGGCCCTTGCAAGGCGGAGGAGGCCCGTAGGCGCTGGAGGGAGACGGCGACCTGCGGCCGGCGGGGTGATGCGCTGGGGAGCTAGAGGGAGAGGGAGATCGAGAGAAGGGGGTCGAGTGAGAGGTGCGGCGCGAGGGGGATGAGGAGCGAAGGGAGGAGGGGTTCGGGCCTCTGGCGGCGAGGAGGTGGGTGTACGAGGGGACGGGAGGAAATGACGAGCGGGCTAGGGTTAGAAGCTGGCCCTGATGGACCTGCGGCTGGGAGGGCCTTAGGAGGCTGGTTGGGTCAGATGGGCCAGCTAGGAGGCCCAGCTGGGCTCTCTGCCTCTCCTTATTTATTTCTTAGCAGAAAAAAAGAGAGAGAGTTCAAAAATTATTAAGAAAAGAGGCCAAGAACAAGAATAAAATGATGGAACATTTTTGTAGGCTTTATGGAATAAAACCAACCCAACAAAAGTGGTTCCAACAAAATAGGGGAAGATATGCATGTGTGTTTTGGTGAATTCCAGACAATAGGAATAATTTAATATAGCTCCCTAATAATATTGAGGGGATATGTTATAAAGAGAAGTCATCCTTCCCTCGATTTAAATGGACCGAAGGTCCACACAATTAATTTGGTTGAGATGCAAAAGAAATATGACATGATGGCATGACGACATGATGCAATGCAAAAATAAATAACACAAGCACAAAAGAAACACAAGGGAGAACCCGGAACATCTGGAATCTCTGGAATCTTCTGGGACGTCGGTCTTCGGGCGTCACAGGTTTCCCCTTCGGTGCAACAAGACTGAAGACCGCAAGGATGACAGGGAGGATGTCACCACCGATCCCACTACCGCGTCACCGCGTGATCCTTTTGCAGGCGAAGACTGCTTTTGTCAGGGTAGGAACGTCCTTGTGTTACCGCTCAAATGACCGTTGTGGGATCCCTTCCCGCCTAAACATTTCGGGGGAAGAGGACCCTGGCCGCCTATATAAGTAGCTAGGATCTGCACTATGGAGGCATTCGGATCAGATCCAGAAACTCTGCCTTCGCATAAGGGAGCAAGAACTCTTGCCTCCTGACCCTCCTAAGCTCTCCTCCTCAGCCCAGGAACCACTGTACTCATCCATATTCAAGCCCTCCCGAGGCCAATCCACCAAAGCAGGAAGTAGGGTTTTAAACCGCAAGGTGGCCCGAACTTGGGTAAACTCTTGTGAGCTTGACTTGTTGTTTGCTTTAATCTCTTCACTGGACGAGGGCGAGACGCTAGGTAGACGTGAGTGGGAGAGATCTTCGTTCACGCCCCTGTGTTCGAACTTCTTGGGTTTGCGGAGCCCGTAATCTGACATTTGGCGTGCCAGGTAGGGGGCATGCCGAGATCTCACCTCTCCGACGACCTCGTCCCGCTCTCGTCGTCGACTCCACTCCACAGCCATGGTGGACACACGCCGAGCACACGCCGCCCGCCGTGCCGCAAACGTCGCTTAGACGGCGCCCACGGGCAATGGTACGTCGCTCCGCCCCAACTCGCCGGTCGCCAACGCCACTATCGACCCGGCCGTCCACGAGCATCAGGACTCGTCGCTGCCGCTGTCCGCGCGGCGTGATGGCCGCACGGCGACACCGTCACCCTCGCCGACCACGGCGTCGTCCTCGCTGGTCCGCCGCGAGCTGGTCTACCAGCAGCCTGCGCTATTGATGGCGCGGGAGCTCCTGCGCTATCGCCCGACGGATGACCTCTATGATGAGTGGCTCCACCACATCACCGAGCTCGTCAACGCCGCCGGGGAGGCACCTGCACCAACTCACTCCTCCCATCCCCCGTCGCCCATGGTGGGGCCACGGTGTCCCGGCTCGACCTCCACTCTACGACGCCGGCCAGGAGGTCCGGCGCGAGGCTCCGCGACATGAGCCGCCCTGCAGGGCCCATGCGCGCGACGAGGAGAGCTGCCAGGTGATCCCGCATCCCCAGGAAGGGGCTCGCGGTCCCCCTGTCCCGCAGTGCCAAGACCGCGCACCACGGAAGATGGTGGCACTAGCGCCCCAAGAACCAGCACCGCAGGCGCAGGGGGCGCCTCCAATCATGAGCGTGGCTAGATGTCGCGCCTTAGCTCCCGAGCTACGGCGCCTCGTGTGGCCCGACAAGTTCAAGCCGGATATGCCTCCGCGCTACTACGTCACCACCGAACCCACGGAGTTCCTCCAACTCTACGAGCTGAGCATCGAGGCGTCCAACGACACAGAGCAGGTCATGGCGAACTGGTTCCCCGTAGCTCTCACGGATGGCGCACGCTCCTGGCTCCTGAACCTCCCCGTGGGATCCATCTCCTCCTGGGGGAGCTTCGTTAGCGTTTCGTCTCCAACGTCCAGGGCACCCGCGACCGAGCCCTGGTGGCCGCGGATCTGCGCCGCGTGAGGCAGCAGCCAGGGGAGACCCTGCAAAAGTACATCCAACGTTTCAACACCATGCGCCTCCGAATCCCCAGGGTCTCGGACGAGGCTATCATCTAGGCGTTCTCCGGAGGCGTTCGCGACGTCAGGATGAGGGAGGAGCTTGCCATCCACGAGGACCTGTGCATAGCCCTCGGGATGTTCAAGCTCGCTGCAAAGTGCGCCAAGGCGGAGGAAGGACGCCTCTCCCTCCAGGAGCTGCCTGAAGCGGAGGCGGACGACAAGAAGACCAAGGCCAAAGAAGCAAAGCGCAAGGAGCCCGCCGTGCTGGCTGCAGAGCCAGAAGTGAAGCGTGCTTGCGGCTAGGACGACCCCCCCC
>LR738715.1:332544682-332562722 GCA_902687465.1 Secale cereale
TGTGATTTTTGGTAAGGGACACTAAAGCAAAAACTGAAAGGTAAACTAACAAGACTAAAAAGCAAAGATAAAAGATAGCGTGCAACTCCCCTATCTTGAAGAGTGGAGTCCCCGGCAACGGTGCCAGAAACTTGCTTGATGGCTTCTCGCCCCTCGTTGGTTACCCCAAGTGGAAGGTTGAGATGTAGCGTAGCGGCAAATTTCCCTTGGCAAAGATACCAAGGATCGAATCCCGTGAGACTCCGAGGGTCGACAAGTAGGTGTCAACGGCGCCAGAAACTTAGTGGTTGACGGGACCTGCACACAGATACATATAACTTTGCTCCCAACGAGTACAGAGAGGTTGTCAATCCCTCCGGCCTTGTTGTTTACAAAGGATCAAACACAAGAGATAATAATGATAGCTATGACTGCAACTAGGAAATAAAAACAGGAAGTAAATAGAAGGTGTGATCAGCGGTGGTACTATGGACCGGGGTCCCATGATGTTCACTAGTGATGTCTCTCTCCCAAAAGACGATAAAACAGCAAAGCAAGGTAAACAAATTACAGCTGGGCAACTGACAGGATTATGTGCGCAAACCAATGCTAACTATGCTTCAAAGAAAGGTAGAGGCTCAAAAGCATGGGAGGTACGCCAAGGCAAGTAGACCGAAATCCATCTGCATCTACTACTAATCATCCACCTTGAGATATCTATCCAGAACATCTCGCTGGTATTAAGTTGCGAATCCCACCCAAAGTGTAAACTCAAAGCAACAGACAACTGCATTAAAAGAACTTTGCGTAAAGTAAACAATCCTTGCACCCGCAAGTACAAGCACCGTTGTTTTCTCCCTTGTGGCAACAGCACATCCCCTAGACTCATGTTTCTGTCACTCAAGCTAGTCATCAGGGGGCATGAACCCACAATCAAGCATAACGCTCCCTCTTGGAGTTACTACCTACTACATGGCCAAAGCAATAAACAGCAATGGAGAACATGCAAGAATTACTCAAAAACAAAGATATAAAAGAGGTGAATCAAATATATTACTCAAACACAATCTGAACATAGTCTCATAATCCATCAGATCCCAGCAAACTCAGCAAAGCAACAGCAGAAAGTTTACATATGTGCCTCGATCATGTAGGGCAGCTCACGAGGTCTAAACCATGAAGAGCAAAGAGGGGAGGAGAACATCACATAGCTACTAATCATGGACCCATGGTCCAAGGTGGACTACTCACGACTCATCCGGGAAGTGTCCATGGTGGTGGAGAAGCTCCCGGTGGTGGTTCTTCCCTCCGGCAGGGTGCCGGGAAGAGTTCTCCTGATGCTCCCGATCTTGGAAGCGCTACGGCAGCGGAACAGAGGCGAGATCGCGAAAAAGGGTTCTGTCCTCGAGGGTTTCGGGACGAGAGGGATATATATGCGAAGGGGGGTAGCCAGAGGCGGAGCAGGGGCCCCAGGCGCCCCGCTGGCGCGGCCAGGGGTGGGGCCGCGCCAGGTGGCCGCCTGGGCCTCCCCTGGCTCCCCTCTGGCCCATCTTTGGTTCTTCGCGAAGCTTCCTATACGCTGATTTTTCCTATTTTTTCCTGGAATTTTTGGAGCACTTTTAATATGGGGGAAACCTGAAATAGAAAAACAGCAGAAAACAGGAACTGGCACTGTGGTGCACTGAGTTAATAGGTTAGTCCAAATATGATCAAAAGTGCATGGAAGTGCATCAATATCATAGCAATATCACACAAAAGAAGCATGGAGCAAGCAGAAATTATAGATACATTTTGGACGTATCACATGCCAATAATTCCTTGACGATCATGGCCCCCATCAGCTTCGCCGCCTCGAGGATGTTAGGTTTCAGATCGGCAGTCATCTTCTCCAGCACCTTCTCCGCCCGAGGGTCGGTAAGGTTCGCACTCAGCCACCTATCGTTTGGCTCGGGCATCACCGTCAGCAGCACCAACCAAGGATGGGAGCACTTGGCGTCAACCAGGACAAACTTGTTCCTGAAATTCTAGCCTTCTTCCCGGCCATCTAGATCACGTTGGTCCCGTTAGCCACGACGAAGTTGGCGCACCCAGAATAGAGCTTGCCCTTGTTCCAGAGATAGAAGAAGTGGCGAAGCAGTTCTACGGACGGCATCACCCCAACAAATGCCTCACAATAGAAGGCAAAGATTGACAGGAGGAGGATAGAATTGGGATGAAGATGAAGGGCATGCAACTTATAGTGGCTGAGGACAGAGGAAAATAAATCGGAGAAAGGGGGGACAAGCCCCGCAACAACACTGCTCATAAAGAAGGGATAGAAGGTACTCTTGGATTCCTCCGGCTCGCTGGAGGCGGCTCGGACCGCGGTCTTCCCATTCTCGTTGGTGTCCTCCACCGTCATCAGGAGCATGGCGGCGTGATTTATCTCCGAGATGATGGGCGCCCACAGGGCCGGCTCATACCAGGCGGACAGGGTGGCCTTCGCTTTACCGAACAACATCTTGTGCGAGCTCGGGGGGAAGACGGCGAAGATCTGGAGTCTTGTGGAGGAGAGTAGCAAGAAAGGGGATCTGGAGCAAGGCAAAGGCGAGCAATGAAGGCACTGGAGCGCGCGCTTGCCTTTTGTCAGCCGTGCGGTTGCCGAGGCGGCATGGGGGAGTGCAGACGCCCACGTCCCATCAATCGCTACGCGTCAATCAAGGCCACATGCTTTTTGGGCCCCGCGGTGCTCCGCGCTTGATCCTTGGCTTCGCCGCAAAGCCAAGCCCGAGCGTGCCTTGGGCCTGGGGGCTACTGTCGGCGTTCTGGGAACGGGGGTACCCAGACATGCCTGCCTGCGGCCCAGGGCATGGCTCATCCAGCGGCCTGGTACGGCCCAGCCTCGTCAGCAACCACTCAAGACCCTCGCGAAGGGCCATGCCTCGCGAGGCGGACGACACAAGACCTCCCCTGGGGCGGCCTCGCTAGGTTGGCTCCCGAGGAGCAGAGATATCAAGGCAAGCAGCACCTCGGGAGGTCCTCGTGATGTGAGCCATGACGACCAAAGCCAGGCGGGCGTAGGGTTCCAGTTTCCTCTTTGGTGCTAAAGGGGCAGGCGCAGGCGAGGAGTCCCGAGGCATCAGGCAAAGGTTTTCATATCGGTGCAACAAGACCAAGACCAGCAGGACGGCAGAGCGGAGGTCATCGCGGAGCCCACGACAGCGTCCCCACCAGAGCCTTTGGGAGGCGAAGAGCACCTTTTGTCAGGATAGCTTGTACTAGCTGGCCCCCTTCAAATTTGGCCGTTGTGGGATCCCTTCCCGCTCAATATTTGGGAAGAGGACTCGGGTCTCTATAAATAGGACTAGCCACCACCATACGGGATGATCTGCTCTTGAGATGACCCAACCTAGAGGGTATCTGATCAAGAGCCAACTACACACAATAGCAAGCTCACCCGAGCACAAGAACACCTCTCCTCTGGAGGCTGTTCTTCCCTTGTACTAGTTCTTCCTCAGCCTATAAGGCAATCCATCGCACCACACTAGATTAGGGTATTACACCACAATGGTGGTCCAAACCAGTATAAACCTTTATGTCCTTTGTTCTTCGAGTTCATCGATCTAGGCCTAGGGATCGGCGAGTAGACGAGCTAGGGCGGAAGGAGAAATCTTCGCGTGCACCCCAGTGTTCGAACCACAAGGGTTTTGTCGGAACCCAAGATCTGACAAACCGTATCGATCCATTCAATTGGTATCAGAGCCTCGTGCTCTAATATAAGGTTTTACAGCCTTAGAGGATATGGTCAATCTAGGGAATGAGGGAGGTGTCACACACATTGCGGAGGATGGTCAAAACCTACCCCCCGCTGCGACTGAGGTACTTGGTGCCCTGGTTATTGTTCTCGCTGCTCCCATTATCCCAGGTGCTCCTCTGGCCGTGACCGATATTCTTTCAATGTTTGCGGACCTCAAAGCCTCAATGTTGAAACAAGTTCGTTCCTCGGTTAAGGAGGAAATTTATGCTTGATTAAAGCCCATGACATCCGCATCGAACTCATTTCATCCAAATGCCATTGATGATGTGGATGACTCGAGATAACCCCTTGCATCTTTGGCTCGTACTCAAGTTCCCAAGTACAATGACGTGGAACCCTTTTACTCACCGCAACCCTTGCAACATCCCCGCATTAATCATGTTGGGCCGCTGCCCCCTTTGAAAGTTGATGTGTTTGCTAAATGGAAGCTAGATATGGAGTCTCATATTCGCAGTGCTTAAACGCAACTTTGGTGGATTATGTTCAATGGATTCAACCCCAAGAACCCAATGAATCTCACTCCAAGAGAAGCTGTTGATGATCAACTCAATACTACCGTCCACAACATGCTACGCAATGATGTGACCGAAGACTATAGTGACTCCATTGCGCTCCTAAAGACTTCCAAGCAAATATGGGATTGTCTTGAGGAGGCTCTCAAAGGAGATGAAGCTATTCGAAGATCTCGATTGGCTTTACTCAAGCTAGAAGTCAATCTCTTTGTGAGTAATGAGGGTGAGTCCGCGTAAGAGGAGTACAGAAGGTTAAAATCTCTTGTGCTCAACTTGAGAACCTTTGGGTGCACTTGGGAAAATGATGAGTTCATCAAGGACAAGTTCATAGATGCTATGGTTTTCACGGAACATACCATGGTCATGATGATACATAAGCGTCCGGGCTATCATAAGTTGACCGCGGCTCAAGTTGTCTCCACTTTCTCCACTCATGTTCTTTTGGAGACCAAGTCCAAGAAGACCTTCGCAATTGCTCAAGCAACCAAGAACTCCAATTTTTCTTTGAAGGCCAGGAAAAAGATTTTTCAACCCTTAAGAGACGAAGAAACAAGTGAGGAGATGTGTGAGGATGATATTGACACTTCATGCCCGGCAAATGACTTTGTGGAAGACTTGGCTCTCCTAGTGAAAAAGTACTCTGGGACCATGGCAAACAAATGGAAGAATCTTCAAGGAAGATCATTTGGTCAAAGGAAATGCTACAACCGCGATAGCCCAACACACTTTGTGCATGATTGTCCATATGAGAGACGGGAAGACAAGTCCAAAAAGCATGTGCTCAATAATAAGAAGTTCATCAAGTTTGCAAAAAGAAAGGATGAGAAGGCTCTTGTCCATGAAGAATACATGTCCGGAGATGAAGATGGCGGTGATGATGATCAAGTGGGGACGGCCGCCATTGCCATGCATGCCACTACCTCTTCCTCCACCACCGGCCTCTTCGACTCTCCCAACGAGGACAAGCCCTTCACTCATCGGTGCCTTATGGCCAAAGAGGTAAAAGCAAATTCCAAACCGAAAAAACTCGCCAACTACACTCCCAATGTCTCATGTGAGATAGTGGAGGATGCGTTTGACGAGGGCGTGGATAATGAAGAGGAATCCTTGATGGCTTTCATGAAAACTCTTCATGGTGAAGCTCGTGCTCGCTTTGGCGATCTCCTTAAGTCACTTGCCGAGCGTGATGACTTTACTGAGACTGTTGAAAACCTCCTCATCAAGGAAAAAGAGAGAGTCAAACTCCTCGAGCACGAACTACATGAAGAGAGTATCATGAGAGCATCCCTTGAGGAAGCCTTGTCAGCTCATCAAATAAACTTTGCTAAAACAAATGATTCTTTGCAACTTGCACTTGATATCAAAGATGCCCTTAATGTTAAATTTGAAAAGCTTTTAGTTGATCACACGAGACTTGTTGAGGACCATGAGTACCTTGTGACTAGTTCCAAGGTTGTCAAAGGTGACCTCATTTCTCTCACCGAGTCCTATGCTCAACTTAAAGCTACAACCATTAGGGCACTTACTCCTGTACCTCAAATGGAGCTAAATGATGATTCTTGTTCAGTCAACTTTGTTCATGACTGTGCTTCTCTCCAAGAGGAAAATAAGAAGTTAAAGGCCCAAATCGAGAAAGGGCTTGTGTCATGCATTCAAGGGGAGAAAAACCTCAATGACCTCTTGATCAACCAAAAGGAGTGTGTTTCCATGGAGGGAATTGGGTTTGATCCTGCATCCAAAAAGGGTAAGAACAAGAAGAAGAGCAACAAGAAGAAGATCGGTCCGACTCCTCCTCCTCCGCAAAAGGTGGTGTTTGTGCAAGAAAGGCACAACGAGACGGAGAAGGAAAAAGGGGATGTTCAGAATGGAAAGGTCACTAGGGAGAAGGCCATTCCCAAGGATTTTTCCGGCAAGAACAACCCATCCTACGTCCTCATGACAGGAGATGATGGCTATACTTTTGCAAAATTTGTTGGCACTAACATTGATGATTATGCTTGGACTATTTGGGTTCCCAAGTCCCTTGTTGCTAACTCTCCAGGACCCATTGAAAAATGGGTACCTATAACCGAAGCTTGATTCTTGTAGGGCTATATCTCCGGTGGAAAACAATGGGTGATCGATAGTGGATGCACCAATCGTATGACCGGAGAAAGGGAGATGCTTGTGGAGTTCATTAATTCACTCAAGGCCTCTTCAAACATCTCTTTTGGTGACAATAGCAAGGGCAAGGTATTGGGTTTGGGCAAGGTGGTAATCTCTAATGATTCCTCTCTTTCAAATGTCATGCTTGTCCAATCCTGTCGGATTCAGGGCTCCGCAAAACCCGTTAAGTTCGAACACAGGGGCGTGAACGAAGATCTCTCCCACTCACGTCTACCTAGCGCCTCGCTCTCGTCTTGGTGGAAGGATTCAAGCAAACAACGAACAAGCACACAAGAGTTTATCCAGGTTTGGGCCACCGTGTGGTGTAAGACCCTACTTCCTGCTTTGGTGGATTGGCTCCGGGCGAGCTAGAATATGAGCTAGTACAATGATTCCTGGGTTCAGGAGGCGAGCCCAGGAGGGTCAGGAGGCTAGTGTTCTTGCTCCTTCTGCGGTGGCAAAGTGTGTTCGTCCCCCTCTCTGCAATGGGAGTCCTAGCTACTTATATAGGCGGCCACGGTCCTCTTCCCCCGAAATGTTTAGGCGGGAAGGGATCCCACAATGGCCATTTTTGAGCGGGAACACAAGGACGTCTTATCCTGACAAAAGCGGTCTTCGCCTGCAAAAGGATCAGGAGGTGACACGATGGTGGGCTCGATGGTGACATCCTCCTTGCCGTCCTTGCGGTCTTCGGTCTTGTTGCACCAAAGAGGAAACCTTTGCCCCGCTCCTTGGGAACCAACGGCTGCGCTGTCTCCTTTGCACCGAAATGGCAACTGCGCCGCTGGCGGACGCTGGCACCCGCTGGCGCGGTGCGTCACTGCTGACATCACTGCCTCCTCCTGAGGCAGGCTCGGCCTTGGATTCTACGCCGCTCCAGAACGCCTTGCTGAGGCCGCTCCCGAGGAGGTCTTGATGTCGTTCTCCTCGCGAGGCTTGGCCCCCTCGCGAGGGTCTTGAGTAGCTGGTCGATCAGCTGGGCCGTACCAGGCCGCTTGTAGGAGCGCGTCGCGTTCCGCAGATAGGCAAGTCTGGGTACCCTGGTTCCCAGTACGCTGACAGTAGCCCCCGGGCCCAAGGCGCGCGCGGAGTTGGCTTCGGGGCGAAGCCTTTGTCGAGGACGGAGCGCCGCGGGCACTAAAAGGCGCCGGCCTAGGCCGGCGTGCAATTGTTGGATGGGACATGGAGGCTCCGCTTCCCACGCAGCCTTGGTGATCATGCGACTTGACAACTCCTTGGCGCGGGCGACCAGGGAGTAATGGCTGCGACGCCATTGGCTGGCGGTTGGGCTCCTCTGCCCTATAAATGGGACTAGGGGGGAGCCCCTAGGCCGTTTCCAAGCCAACGTCGTCTTCTCCTTGCTTGTCCTTTGCTCTCTCTCCTGTCGCAAGATCTTCATGGCGCCATCGAGGAAGCCATCTGCCGCAGAGAAGGGGAAGACCCCGAAGGATCCAGTCCCGTTACCGCCGAAGAGGCGTCGCGGTCGTCCCCGCAAGTATGCCGCTGCGCCCGTAGCGGCTTATCAGGGAGGCGGGCGCGGCCTTTTGAGCTCCGCCGCGGCCGCCGGTGGACGGCGTGGAGCGTCCTCCCGTGGTGAAGGTGGTCGCGGCCGCGGAGGAAGAGGGGGCGCGCAACGGTGCCTGCTGGTCACGCGCCCTCCGCGCCCACAGTTCCATTCCTTCAATGTCTCGTCGGAGTTCATGGTGTGGGCGGAGAAGCCCGATGGCGCGTGGCTCAGGCTTCCCCGCTCGTTTGGCGACGTGCTACCGTCCGGAGGCCTTGGAGGTATATGGCTGCAGGCCGACGGTTGCTGCAGTGGTGTATCCTGGGTGGAGGTTGAGGTGGCTCCCTCGGGCGATGTGTTCTTGGAGCATGGCTGACAGCCGTTTGCCCGCGCACACCGGCTGCAGGGGAGGTGTACGCTCCACTTCAGGTACGATGGCGTCTCCACGCTGTTCGTTAGGGTCTTCTCGGAGGAAGGGAGGCACCTTAGGTGCTGTCCCGAGGCTGACGACGAGGAGGACGAAAACGTCCAGAGGAGCGGCTCCTCCTCTAGAGAAGACCTCGGTCCTAGGGGGCGCCTTGGGCCCCCTTTGTGGCAGCAGCTGCTCCTCCAGCAGTGGCGGCCGCGACGAACCACCACGCCGCCGAGCTCGGTACGGCAAGGGAAGAGGATTGTCGCGTTGCTGCGGCTCAGTGAAGCCAGAGGAACCGGAGGATTCCGACTGAGCGGGAGCGGCTTCTGCTTCTTCTCCTTTCTTTTCCTTCATGTCCTTTCTGCGTCAAAATTTCAAGTTGTCTTGAGGAGGCGTGTAATGGGTTGTGATGTATGTAAGAAGCGAGAACTCGCCGTCATGCTTTTATTGCCTGAATGAAATCACTTAGCTTTTATGCGTCCTGCCGTCCTGAGGCGGAGTCCTCCTGACTCTGGCATCATGAGCCCCATCGGGTCGTGAGGAGGTCGCCGAGTCTGATGGGCTCATACAGCCCCCGAGCGGGGGTCAATCACTGAGATCTGCTGAGAGTGCCGAGCACGGGTTAGATCACCAAAGTCTGAGTGGCTCGGTAGATAGGTTGTGCGGACTGAGCAGCCCGATGCCAGAGCCTGAGCAGGCTTGGTCAGGTGAGGTCACGGGGACATGGCAGACGAGGGCCGGTGACCGACCGTGCCCCAGCCCCCACTCGCGAGGCGCGTGAAGGAGAGCGAGTGGCATAGCTGAACTTAAAGCCGGCGAGAAAGATCCAAAACACAAAACTCTCAACAAAATGCAAGAAGCGCCAGAAACACGAGAACGTCACAGCATGGGGTGGAGGAAGGGCTGATAGCCAAGGAAGTAGAAAAGGCTGACAGCCAAACACCAAGTAAAAAGGAAAAAAGGTCGCTTCCGACCCCTACACTACGTCTTCTTCCCAGCGCAGAGCTCAGGACTGCCACTGGGGCGTGGGTGGGAGCCCCGTCTGAGGGCCCGTAGGCAACGCACAGGAGACTCCGAGGCGTGTACAACCCTAACTCATTATTACGCGAGAGTGTCATGGGCGGAGACCTTCACGGGCACGGAGCCTTGATTATGGATAGAACCTCCTGAGGTGTTCGATGTTCTAGGAATTCTGGATAGGTATCTCATCCTGCGTCTCCAGGCACACAGCACCAGGCCTAGAGACACGGGCGATTCTGAATGGGCCCTCCCACATGGGCGTAAGCTTATGTAACCCCTCACGGGAGAGGACCCGCCTCAGGACCAAGTCACCAACTTCAAGTGTTCTTGCACGGACGCCGCGACAGTGGTACCACCGCAGCACCTGCTGGTAACGCGCCGCCCTGAGGGCATCTCGGCAACTGCCCTCCTCGCCGAGCACGAGGTCCATCCGCCAGGCGGTGTCCTGGCATCCCTCATTGAAGGCCAAGACCCGTTGGGAGCGATGCTTGACCTCATGAGGGAGGACCGCCTCCGCCCCATAAATGAGAAAGAAGGGAGTCTCCCCCATAGGTTTGGTGGCAGTGGTTTGGATTGACCACATCACGGAGTGGAGTTCATCGACCCAGCCCCTGCCGCAAGCCTCAAGCTTCTTCTTGAAGCTGCGCGTCTTGAGGCCACACAAGACTTCCGCGTTGGCGCGCTCGGCCTGTTCGTTGCTCCTGGTGTGGGCCGCCGAAGCATAGCAGATCTGTGTTCCAAGGTTAGCACAATATGACCTAAAGAGATTACCTGTGAAGTGTGAACCGTTATCCGTGATGATGCGGTTGGGGACCTCGAATCGCCTCATGAGGCCCTGGATGAACTTGACAGCTGACCCGGCTGGGATCATGCGAACAGGCTCCACTTCCGCCAACTTGGTGAATTTGTCGATGGCGATGTACAGGAAGCGGTAGCCCCCTGCTGCCCGAGGAAATGGACCTAGGATGTCCAATCCCCACACCGCGAAGGGCCAAGAAAGCGGGATCGTCTGGAGGCCTTGCGCCGGCTGGTGGATCTGCTTGGCGTGAAACTGGCACGACTCGCAGGCTCGCATGAGCTCCGTGGCGTCGTTGAGCACCTTGGGCCAATAGAAGTCGTTGCAGAAGGCCTTGCCCATGAGGGTGCGGGACGACGAGTGATGACCACAGTCTCCATCGTGGATATCAGCCAGCAGCTCGCGCCCTTGCTTTCTTGAGATGCATTTTAGCGAGACGTTGTTGGGGCACCTCCTGTAGAGTTCACCGTCTTGGATGCAGTAAGCTGAGGCCTGTCGGACCACGCGCTCCGCGTCTTCTTCTTTGTCTGGTAGGGCATCGTGTCGTAGGTACATCTTGAGTTCTTGGGTCCAGCAACCCTCCTCGGGCTCCGCAACGAGCAACATGCGGGCTCCGGAAGGTGGGCCGCAGGGCGGGGCACCGTCCAGGGGCGCCACCGGTAACCCCTGCCTAGGGGAGGCCGGCTCGGGAGCTGATGGTGCTGCTGACGGCTTGAGTAGCCGCTCCTCGAAGACGCCTAGCCTTTGAGGCTCCCGTCTGGAGGCTCTCTTGGCGATGTCGTCCGCTTCTTTGTTGGTGCCTCTTGGCACGTGCTGCACCTCCAGCCCTTGGAATCGCTTCTCCATCCTGCACACCTCCTCCAGGTATGCACCCATGTGCTCATCCTTGGGCTTGTACTTCTTGTTGGAGAAGTCGACGAGGAGTTGCGAATCGCCCCTGATGCTGAGACGCTTGACCCCCAGCGCGGCGGCGGCCTTGAGCCCGGCAATCAGGCCCTCGTACTCGGCGATGTTGTTGGAGACCTTCTCGCCCTGCTGGAAGCAGAGCTGCACAACGTAGTACAACTTATCCTGAGTGGGAGATACCAACACGGTGCCAGCCCCCGCGCCGAGGAGTGAGAAGGCGCCATTGAAGTACACCACCCATCCGTCGGGGGCTCCATCGCCGAGGGCCAGCGAACGGTCTTTGTTGACACCCCGCTCGGGCGCATCAGTCCATTCCGCCATGATGTCTGCCAGAGCTGCTCCCTTGATCACCCGCGTGGTGCTGAATACTAGCTGGAACGCTTGAAGCTCGATGTTCCACTCGGCGACCCTCCCGACGACATTCGGGCCCCGCAGCACCTTCTCGAGGGGATACGATGAAACGACCTTGATGGGGTGGCCTTGGAAGTAGTGGCGCACTTTCCTGGAGGCGACGAGGAGCGCTAGAAGCAGCTTCTGGGACATCGGGTAGCGCGAACGCACGTCGCGCAATACTGTGTTGATGAAGTACACCGGGTGCTCCACGAGGGTTGGCGAAGCATGGTCCGCTGGCGCCTCAGGAGCCTCAGGAGCTTCTTGCTGAGCGGCGGGGTCGTCGGTGCCCGTGGTCGAATCCGCCTCTGAGGCCGTGTCAGGGGGCGGCGCGGTCCGTGAGGGTGCCGAGCCGCCCGGTGGCCTTGGGATCCGGACCCTTTCATCGCGCTCCACGACCAGTGCGGCGCTTGCGGAATAAGGCGTTGCGACGAGGTAGAGCGTCATGGGCTCCAAGGGTCGTGGTGCTACCATGACCGGCGAGCTGGTGAGGTACTTCTTGAGGTCCCGGAAAGCGGCGTCGGCCTCTGGAGTCCACTCAAAGGGCCCCTTCTTCTTCATGTGTGTGAAGAACGGGAGGGCGCGTTCCCTGAGCTTATAGATGAAGCGCCCCAGGGATGTCACACACCCGGCGAGCTTCTGCATTTCCTTCAGGTTTGTGGGTGGCCTCATTTTCTCGATGGCCTTGATCTTCTCTGGGTTGGCCTCAATGCCCCGGTGTGAAACCAGGAACCCTAGCAACTTGCCGGAGGGTACGCCGAACACGCACTTCTCCGGGTTGAGGCACAGCTTCACCTTGCGCAAATTGGCGAATGTTTCTTCTAAGTCCTGGATGAGGGTCGTGGCCTCTTTGGTCTTAACCACTATGTCGTCGACGTAGGCCTCTGCATTCCTCCCGAGCTGAGGGCCGAGGGTGATGTGCACCAGGCGCTGGAAGGTAGCGCCCACGTTCCTGAGCCCAAAAGGCATGCAGGTGTAGCACTAGACCCCGCATGGGGTCAAGAACGCCGTCTTCTCCACATCTTCTACCGCCATCTTGATTTGGTGGTAGCCTGAGAATGTGTCAAGGAAGCAGAGTAGGTCGCACTCAGCCGTCGAATTCACGATTTGGTCAATGCGAGGGAGAGGGAAGGGGTCCTGAGGACAGAACTTGTTGAGGCTCGTGAAGTCGACGCACATGCGTTCCTTGCCTCCTTTCTTCGGGACGATGACGGGATTGGCCAGCCACTCCGGGTCCGTACTTCCCGTACGACACCAGCTTCCTAACCTCTTGGACGATGAAGGCCTACTTCTCCGGGGCTTGTCTGCGTGCCTTCTGCTTGATAGGGCATGCATTGGGGCACATCGTGAGGTGATGCTCAATGACATGCCTTGGCACCCCAACCAAATCTGCGGCCTTCCAGGCGAACACACCCTTGTTGGCCCTGAGGAAGCTGACCAGCGCCGCCTCTTGCTCTAGATCCATGCCCGTGCCGATGGTGAAGGTGGCTCCTGAGCCTTCTTCGTCGGCGGGCACTTGCTTCGTCTCGGCGGGGTCCTGAGAAAAGAGCTGCTTCTTCTTGGCAGGCGTGGCCTCCGGAGGTTCCGGAGCCCCCTTCGCCCCTAGGTGAGCTGCGGCAGCGGCGGCCTTGTAAGCGCGCCCAAGGACCTGAAGGGCGGCCTTAGGGTCCCCTTTGATGGTGATGACGCCGCTGCTCCCGGGGTATCTTGACGGTGTTGTAGCCCGGGTGAGTTACCGCCATGAACTTTGCCAAGGCTGGGAAGCCGAGGACGGCGTTGTATGGCAGGTGGATGGGGTGCAATGTCAAAATTGATGAGCTCAGTCCGGTAGTTAGCCGGTGTGCTGAAGGTGACCGGGAGGCGGATCTGGCCGAGCGGAACGGCCGAGCCCGCGACCCCCGAGAAGGGCTTCATGGGAAGGAGCTGCATGTGGGACACAGGCAGATGACCAAAGGCTTCGGGAGAGAGGATGTTGAGGTTGGTGCCGCCGTCGATGAGAGTTCTTGTCACAGCCACCCCGCAGATGATGGGCGTGCATACCGTGGGGAGAGCGCCGGTGCCGGCCGCTTCGGAGGCGAGGTCACCGGGGCCGAAGGTGATGGCGGGCCCCGGCATGTTCTGCGCCCGCAAGGCCTCCCGTGGCTGGGCGGCACCTCTAACCTGCCGAAAGTGCAACTTGGCGTGCCGGGCAGACGCTGGTGCTTGGGACCCATAAAGGATGCACGCGACCCCGCGGCAAGGCCGCTCCCGACAGCCGCCGCCCCATAGCTCGCAGCTGCGGGCCGTCCGCGTGGCACGGGTCTCGGCAGGCGGCCGGTGCTGGGCCCGCCGTCGTCCCATTAAGAGCGCGACCGGCGAGGCCACAAGAGGCGGGAATGGTGGTGCAGGCCGTCCTCCAGTGGCCTGGCCGGCAGGAGCGTCGTAGAGGAAGGAGGAGGGGCGCCCATGGGTGGCGCGGTCCACTGATGTTGCTCGATCGACGGGGAGGAAGCCATCCCCCGCGCGGTTGTGGCTGGCCGCAGCCATCGTAGAGGCGCCGAACCGCAGAGGGGAAGCGAGGTCGTCGGAGAGGCGAGATTTCGACACGCCCCCTACCTGGCGCGCCAAATGTCGGATTCAGGGCTCTGCAAAACCCGTTAAGTTCGAACACACGGGCGTGAACGAAGATCTCTCCCACTCACGTCTACCTAACGCCTCGCTCTTGTCTCAGTGGAAGGATTCAAGCAAACAACGAACAAGCACACAAGAGTTTATCCAGGTTCGGGCCACCGTGTGGTGTAAGACCCTACTTCCTGCTTTGGTGGATTGGCTCTAGGCGAGCTAGAATATTAGCTAGTACAATGGTTCCTGGGCTTAGGAGGCGAACCCAGGAGGGTCAGGAGGCTAGTGTTCTTGCTCCTTGTGCGGTGGTAAAGTGTGTTCGTCCCCCTCTCTGCAATGGGAGTCCTAACTACTTATATAGGCGGCCACGGTCCTCTTCCCCCGAAATGTTTAGGCGGGAAGGGATCCCACAACGGCCATTTTTGAGCGGGAACACAAGGACGTCTTATCCTGACAAAAGCGGTCTTCGCGTGCAAAAGGATCAGGCGGTGACACGGTGGTGGGCTCGATGGTGACATCCTCCTTGCCGTCCTTGCGGTCTTCGGTCTTGTTGCACCAAAGAGGAAACCTTTGCCCCGCTCCTTGGGAACCAACGGTTGCGCTGTCTCCTTTGCACCGAAATGGCAACTGTGCCGCTGGCGGACGCTGGCACCCGCTGGCGCGGTGCGTCACTGCTGACATCACTGCCTCCTCCTGAGGCAGGCTCGGCCTTGGATTCTCCGCCGCTCCAGAACGCCTTGCTGAGGCCGCTCCCGAGGAGTTCTTGACGTCGTTCTCCTCGCGAGGCTTGGCCCCCTCGCGAGGGTCTTGAGCAGCTGGTCGATCAGCTGGGCCGTACCAGGCTACTTGTAGGAGCGCGTCGCGGCCCACAGACAGGCAAGTCTGGGTACCCTGGTTCCCAGTATGCCGACAAATCCCTTCACTACAATTTGCTTTCAACTATTCAATTGGCTCGTGCCGGTTATGATTCGCATTTCGTGAATTCCATGTGACCGTCTTTAAGAGAAGCAATCTCCAAGTGGTCTTTGTTGGGCATGTTGAAGACAACCTTTATGTGGTTGACTTCTCAAAAGAGAAAACTCATCTTGCAACATGCCTAATGGCCAAGGCCGACGTGGGGTGGGTATGGCACCAACGGCTAGCCCACGTTGGCATGAGAAATTTACGAGCTCTCTTAAAGTGGGAGCACATTCTTGGACGAACCTATATGTCTTTTGCCAAAGATCCTCCTTGTAGTGCATGCATTGTCGGAAAGCTTCAGGAAAAAGCTCGTAAAGTGAAGACAATCATCACCACCTTGAGGCCCCTTGAGCTTATCCATTTGGATCTTTTTGGGCCTCCACTTACGATAGGTTGGGAGGGAGGAGGTACTGCCCTGTCATTGTCAATGACTTCACAAGATATACTTGGGTGTTCTTTCTCAAGTCCAAAGATGAAACTCAAGAAACCTTCATAAACTTTGCCAAAAAAGCTCAACGTCAACATAATTGTGAGATCAAGGCAATTCAAAGTGACAATGGCACCGAGTTCAAGAACTATAAGATGGATGAATTCTTGAGTGAAGAGGGGATAAAGCACCAATATGTCGCACCTTATACTCCCCAAAAAAATGGTGTCGCGGAAAGGAAGAATCGAACTCTTATTGAGATGGCTAGGACCATGCTTGACAAATACAAGTCTCCATACAAGCTTTGGGCCGAAGGCATCAACACCGCGTGTCATGCTTCAAACCGGCTTTGTCTTCGCAAGCTCAAGAACAAGACCCCATATGAGCTCCCAATCAGGAGAAAGCCTAACATCAAATACTTTCGGGTATTTGACTGTAAGTGTTTCATTTTAAACAAGAAATCCCGGTTAGCTAAATTTGAGTCTAGAACTTATGAGGGCATATTTATTGGATATGCGTCAAATCTCATGCTTACCGAGTTCTTAATAAATCCACCGGATGCATTGAGGAAATGGTAAATGTGGAGTTTGATGAAGATAAAGGCTCCCGTATGGAGCAAATTGTTCCTAGTGTTGTAGGTGATGAGGCTCCTTGCCAAGCTATAAGGGCGATGGGGATAGGACACATTCTTCGACAAGAAACACCCCAAGTCCATGTAGAAGAATAAGGAGTAAGAGCCCATCTTGTGGAGTCCCCACAAGGGAAGTCATCACCGGCACCTCTTGAACAAGATGCTTCGGAAGATGATTTACCTATCCAAGAACAAGACCAAGTCCCTCATTTACCCGAGCAAGATCAAGAGCAAGCTCATTCAAATGGTGAAGAACCAATTCTTGAGGCTCAAGGTCAAGCTCAAGTTCGTGATCAAGATCAAGATCAACCCCAACCGCAAGTGTCTTCATCATCGTCACTTCGCAATGAGCAAGAACTTGTGGTTGCGAAGAGAAGGGTGTCTCCAAGTTCAAAACAATCTCAAGGTCAAGCTTCTTCATCAAGCCCAAAACCAATTGAAGAAGAGCTTGCAATTAAGGAGCAAAAAGTGGCTGCCAAGGTAAAGCATCTTCAACATCTCACCGAAAACATCTATGAAAGCATCAAAAAGGGGGTAACTGAAGGAAATATGCCCTAGAGGCAATAATAAAGTTATTATTTATTTCCTTATATCATGATAAATGTTTATTATTCATGCTAGAATTGTATTAACTGGAAACTTAGTACATGTGTGAATACATAGACAAAACAGAGTGTCCCTAGTATGCCTCTACTAGACTAGCTCATTGATCAAAGATGGTTATGTTTCCTAGCCATAGACATGAGTTGTCATTTGATCAACGGGGTCACATCATTAGGAGAATGATGTGATGGACAAGACCCATCCGTTAGCTTAGCACTATGATTGTTTAGTTTTACTGCTATTGCTTTCTTCATGACTTATACATGTTCCTATGACTATGAGATTATGCAACTCACGTATACCGGAGGAACATCTAGTGTCCTATCAAACGTCACAACATAACTGGGTGATTATAAAGATACTCTACATGTGTCTCCAAAGGTGTTCATGGTGTTGGCATAGATCAAGAATAGGATTTGTCACTCCGAGTGTCGGAGAGGTATCTCTGGGCCCTCTCGGTAATACACATCATAATAAGCCTTGCAAGCAAATGACTAATGAGTTAGTCAAAGGGTTGATGTATTATGAAACGAGAAAATAGACTTGTCGGGTAATGAGATTGAACTAGGTATTGAGATACCGACGATCGAATCTCGGGCAAGTAACACACCAATGACAAAGGGGACAACGTATGTTGTTATGCGGTTCGACCGATAAAGATCTTCGTAGAATATGTAGGAGCCAATATGGGCATCCAGGTTCCGCTACTGGTTATTGACCAGAGAGATGTCTCGGTCATGTGTACATAGTTCTCGAACCCGTAGGGTCCGCACGCTTAAACGTTCGTTGACGATATAGTATTTAATGAGTTATGTATGTTGGTGACCGAATGTTATTCGGAGTCCCAGATGTGATCACGGACATGACGAGGAACTCCGGAATGGTCCAGAGATAAAGATAAATATATGGGATAATAGTGTTTGACCTCCGTAAGGGTTTTGGAATTCACCGGAAGGGGTTCCGGATGTTTCCCGAAGTGTTTGGGTACGAGAACACTTTATTTGAGCCAAAAGGGAAAGCACACAAGGTTTTTGGAAAGCGCAAAAGGAAGTTTTGCAGAGTCCAGGGGCCAGACGCCAGGGTCCCTGGCCTCTGGGTCCAGACGCCGGGAACCCTGGCGTCTGGCCCTGGAGTCCGAGAAGGACTCTTGCCTTTCCGGTGAAACCGACTTTGTGAAGGCTTTTACTCCAAGTTTCGACCCCAAGGCTCAACATATAAATAGAGGGGTAGGGCTAGCACCCAAGACACTTCAAGATACACCAAGCCATGTGTCGACAACCCCGGACCTCTAGTTTATCCTCCGTCTAGTTTCTATAGTGCTTGGCGAAGCCCTGAAGAGATTGTTCTTCATCAACAAC
>LR738715.1:332571650-332602329 GCA_902687465.1 Secale cereale
CCATCTAGTCCACCATATCAATCCTTTCAGTCTGCTTGGGTCACATTTTTCCTTCTCTCTCATGTATGGTCACTGACCGGGCACATCCACGGGTGTATAACAGATGGTTTGAGTCGTTTGGCTGTAGATGCTCTAATGATTGCAATTTTCTATGTGCTAATATTGATTTGCAACACTTTGTCTTTTAGGACGCAAATACCTACCTCCAGTTAGAACATCTACAACTGGGTGCCCCAAACCAGCCTCAAATGCTCGAGCGGCCCATTCGGTCACTGGCTGCTTACGAAAATCAAATGCACGGGTTGACCAACACCCCACATATCCAGCCTAAATATGGGGGCGCCTAGGAGCGCACGCCCGCTACGTTGGGCTGACGATGGGGTCCCACACGAAAACTCAGGCGGTCCGACGGACGGCTCCTCCGTCATCGCGGTGTGAACGCCGCTTGGCACCGCTTCGGCTCGCCGACCGAGGCCAAATCCAGCTATTTAAGCCCGTCGGCGTCCCCCAACCAGAGCCCATCCACCTCCTTCCTATCTGTGCCGCCACTTGAGCCCGTCCGCCTCCTCTCCCCCACTCTCCCACGCTCTCCAGCATCGCCATGGTCTGACGCAAGATCACGACGAATGCTACGCTGACGCCGGATCATCGGGGCTAGATCACGGGGGTGATCCTAGTAGTCAGAGCTGGAGGAGGAGGAGCAGCAGCAGCTAGAGGAGGAGGATGGAGAGGAGCTTGAAGGATGAGGTGGAATTTTGTTGGGGAATGTAGTATTCCAAAAAAAATTCTAGGCACACGAAGGATCATGGTGATGAGTGATACGTCCAAAACGTATCTATAATTTCTGCTTGCTCCATGCCTCTTTTGGGTGATATTGCTATGTTATTTATACACTTCCATACACTTTTGATCATATTTGGACTAACCTATTAACTCAATGCACCCCAGTGCCAGTTTCTGTTTTCGGCTGTTTTTGTATTTCAGGTTTTCACATTACGAGAACTGCGAGAAAAAATCCAGAAAAATTATATAAAAAATCAGCGTTCCGGAAGCTTCCATGCGGCCAAAGTAGGGCCGGAGGGGACCCACAGGGGCTCCAGGCGGCCTGCCCACGCCCCCCCTGGCCGCGCCGGGGGGCGCCTGGGCACCCCTGACCCCCTCTGATGCCCCCCTTTGGCATATATTTACACTGTGTCGCAGAAACCCTGATTCCAGACCCCTTTTCTCCAGACGCGATTCCGATCTCGGCCGCCATCGCCATCAAGCTTTGGGGGACCAGAATTCCTGCGTTGGCACCCTGCCGGGACGGGGAAGTGCCCCCGGATTCATCTCCATCGATGTTGCTTCCTCCCTCCATGATGCGGGAGTAGTTCCTCCTCGGGGCTGAGGTTCTTACCAGTAGCATGTGGTCAATTCTCTCTCCCATGATGTGATCTTTGTTGTGATCATAGGCTATGTTAATCTAGGGTGATCCCATGATATTTCCCCTTCCTCTATGTATTGGATTGATGTACTCACTTGTCTTTATCTAGTATAATCCCCGAGACCAAGGTGACAGCGGTCTATTGGACATGGATTAGAACAATATTTTCATGAGTGATTTCCTCTCTTGTGTGTTGATTGAAGATTGAGAGTCTCTTGGTGCTTGTCTTTGACTATCCTTTAGATATGTTGTGGTGATTGTGGGACTCTCTTTGGATGGCCACGGTGACATTGGGAAATCCTTAGATTGAGAACTACGAACTTTGAGGTGTGCTTTTGTAGCCCTACATAATTCTCGTCCTCTCTTGACCACGAAGGAATGACCTCCGAGTGCGTCCTCTTTGCATGTTTTATGGGAAATATCATGTGATTCGATTATGTTAATGTTGTTGGGAGTTGCCACTAGTGAAAGTATGAATCCTAGGCCTTGTTACACCATTGCAATACCATTTGTGCTCACGTTTACCACTTGTTTGCTTGCTGCACTTTTTATTACAGATTTATATTACTTTGTTTTGCCATCCATATCACTTGCCATTTAACATCTCTTCGCCGAACTAGTGCACCTATACATCTAACAAGTGTATTAGGTGTGTTGGGGACACAAGAGACTTCTTGTATCTTAGTTGCAGGGTTGCTTGAGAGAGACCATCTTCAACCTCTACTTCCCTGAGTTCGATAAACCTTAGGTCATCCACTTGAGGGAAATTGTTGCTGTCCTACAAACCTCTGCACTTGGAGGCCCAACATAGTCTACAAGAGTAGAAGCGTGTGTAGACATCAAGCTATTTCTGGCGCCGTTGCCAGGGAGGTGAGCGCTTGAAGGTATATCTTTAGATCTTGCAATTAAATATTTTTGTTTCTTGTTTTTATTTCACTAGTTATGCTTATGGACAACCTTGCTATTGGATCGTTGCTTGCGGGAAGACGCCCCACACCTGTGGTGGTTGCTCCTCCCCCGACTGAAATTGTGCCCTATAAAATACCAGCTGGTATTATCAATTATGTTTTGGCTGATCATTATGCAGGAGACAGACATCCCGGTGAACACTTGCTATATCTATCACAACTATGTTCATTATTTAAGCTTGCAGGTGTATCAAGGGAGTTTGTCATGAGGAAATTATTTGCCTTGTCACTGAAAGGAAAAGCATTGGAATGGTATAGGCTACTAAATGACTATCACCTGCTGGAGTGGGAAGAGATCCAGTCTCTCTTTTACTCCAAGTTTTATCCTCTTCATGAAGTCCATGAGAATAGGAATTATGTTTATAATTTTTATCCTCATGACGGAGAGAGCATAGCTCAAGCTTGGGGGAGACTGAAAACGTTAATGCTAAAATGTCCTAACCATGGGCTCCCCAAAGATATGATTATTACTAATTTCTATGCGAGGCTTTCTCGACAGGATAAAGATTTGCTCGACGCTTCCTCTATGGGTTCTTTCGCAAACAAAAAGATTGATGCTAAATGGGAACTGCTTGAAAGAATTCAATGCAACACTGAAGATTGGGAGATCGACAAAGGTAAAGAGTCAGGTATAATTTATGAGTATGATTGCATTAAGTCCTTTGTTGAAACTACAAGTTTTAATAAGTTTAGTGCTAAGTTTGGGCTTGATTCTCAACTCCTTGTTGATTTCTTCAAATCTTTTGCTTCACATCTTAATATGCCTAAGGAGGATTGGATCAAGTATCATAAACCTTTTAAAGAGACTTGCAAAGAAAATGAAATTGTTCATGATGATTGCAACATGCATGATCCAATTCCTAAAAATGAAGTTTTATATAAGCATGTTAATTTTTGTGGAGTGGATAGACCTTGTGAAAGGCCTATGATTGAAGAAGAGAAGTATTGTAAGCAACATAAGCATGAAAGAACAATCACTTGGGTCAGAGATTTAAATGAAATTGCTAGAGAATTGTGTGACCTTTATACTTTTACTTGTGAACTTTGCCGTATAGAGGGTCACTTTAATTTTCAATGCATGAACTTTCAAAACATAACTGTTAACCGGTTGTGTGATAACATGATCACCTCTGATCTTTATGATGAGCTTATGTTATTTTTGATGTGTGAAGAGTTATCGGAAAAGACTTCATGGCTAGATGTTAATGCCATAGGAATAAAAAACACTTTGCAAAATTGCCATATCTATTGTGTTGTTAATTGCCATGAAAATGATTACATAGGTAAGATTATAAAGGAGGGAACTTTACCAAAGTATAAAAATGTCTCTTATATTTTTGCTAATAAAAAGGAGAGTTTCTCCCAAGTTTCCCCTATTGTTTCTAATGATAAACCAGGATATGTGGAGAAGCTTCATCTCCAACCACTCCCTCCTAAGGTTAAGAAGAAGAAAAAGAAGAGGAGGAGGAAGAGGAGCAAGAAAGAAGAAGAATGGGTATCAACCTGGCCTGAGCATATTCCTCCCATCAACTTTTATCCTAACGATTGAAAGTTTAAAGAAGAAGGTGAAGTTTATTGCCTTAATTATCATCTTGATGATACGTCCGTAGGTACTATTGAAGATGATTTTGATTATGATATGCATGTTACTTATTGTGATTGGGAAAATGATGATAATGCTACTTATGATCTTGAAAATCTTTTTGGTACCAACTCTGAAAGTGATGATATGGGAAGCTCTAAGCTTGGGGATGATAGGATTGCAAACCCTTTACCCACTAGTGATGTGATAATTGATAATTCTTTTGCTAGTAAGAATAAAACAACATGATTACAAATATAGTTGCTAGCAATGATAATGCTCTTCTCTACTATGATGATGTCATAACTCCAACCTATAGTGATTATAAAGGTACCTATGACATAAGGAAAAATTATCCTTATGAAACTTGTCATAATCATGGAGGGAATTACTCCCTTGTTGAACACCACCCTCCTAATACACAAGTAATCTATAGTGTTCAAGTTGTTTATGATAGTCCTACTCCCACTATTACCAATGAGAAAGATTATGCTTATGTGGAGAGTAAGAGTACCTTTTTGCATGTGGATCATGGTAACAATGCTTTACGTGATGCTTATATTGTTGAGTTCATCCATGATGCCACTGAAATTTATAATGAGAGAGGGAGACTTGGTTCTAAATATCTTAATAATAAGAAGTTTCCTCTCTTTATGGTGAATATTTTGAAGTCATGCTTGTTTTGCCTTCCTATGCTAGTTGCTTTGTGCTTCAATAAATTATTCTATTGCAATATTCCTATGCATAGGAAGCATGTTAGGCTTAAATGTGTTTGGTATTTGCTTCTTGATGCTCTCTTTTGTTCTTCAGCTCTTATTCCTACGAGAGCATCATTAAAGTCTTAAGCCTATCTTTATGGCTATAAAGAAAGAGCTCTAGGGAGACAACCCCTGTTATGTTTACTTCAGTTTTAGTGGTCTTGATGTTTGTTACTACTGTAGCAACATCATTGTATCTTTATTTTTCAGCTGTGTGCCAAGTTTAGCCTCTGATTGCAAGAAAGTTCAAAAGTTGTGACGTGCTGTCCAGGAAACAGATTTTGTCCTTGGATAGAAAAATTCGTATAAAATCACCAGATCATCTTTTTGGTCTAAATTTTTTCGATAGCGTGCTCTATATAATTGTCTTTCGTGTGTCTGTTTTGAGTTTTTTGATTAGAGTTGCAGAAGTGCCCCGGAAAAATCATTTACTACCTGCTGTTCTGTTTTTGACAGATTCTGTCCTGTTTTGCCTTTCCTTCATTTTGCAAACCTAGAGCTTGCTTTTTCTTTGCAAAAACCTTTTGGCAATCTTGAGAAACAGTAGAAATTCAAGAATAGCTTTATTTCCAGCAAGGAACAATTATTTTATTATGGGTACTAACCTCGCTAATCAGATTATGATGAGTTATGTATGAAGGGAGTTTTCAAGTGTGCGAGGGAAGATGATAAAAAGATTCAGGAGTGTCAAATGCTCAAGCTTGGGGATGCCCCCATGCACCCCCAAGAAATATTCAAGGAGACTCAAGCGTCTAAGCTTGGGGATGCCCCCGTGCGTCCCCTTCTCCATCAACATTATCAGTTCGTCCTTCGTTCCACTATATTTTAATCACTTCATGTGTTATGTGCTATGCTTGGAGCGTCTTGTTTTAGTTTTCCTTTTAGTTTTCTTTAGCTTTTCATAACGAGTTGGAACTCAGCTTTCTTTGTGTGGGAGAGAAACACGCTCCACTTTAACCTAGAACATAACATAGAATTTTCATGTCTATCTTTGCTGTGTATGTTCTTGGTCTTTTAATAGCTGCTATCATGCTTAGCTCTTAGTTTTCATGTTTATCTTTTTAAAGAGCTTTTGTTTAGTTGGTTGCTTGTACTCTCTTTAGTTATCATGTTTATCTTATTAAGAGAGTTTGCTTCCGTTGCATTGGTTGATATGTCTATGATAAAGATGCTACGTGCATAATGGCGCTTAGTAGTTCATGTTTTCTTATGGTTAGTCTCAAATAGCTGGGGGGTTCCCAATGTGTTATTGGAGTACCAACATGATTTGTTTGCCTATGATGTGGTATGGTTTAGTAATATCTTCCTTCAAAGAATTTATTTTGATTGACTTGGCGTATGCTCACGCATATTTAAGACTGTAAAGAAAGTCTGTCAAGCCTTGATGATCTTTTGTTTCTGATTAGCGATATAACTTCCATGCCTGATTCAATGTTGCTTTGTCGCTCTGCATGATTATGACCGTCATTGCTCTCTTAGTTGGTCGCTCCCCGTCTTTTGCTAACCTTCGCCTGTACTAAGCGGACTGACTGCTTGTGCATCCACATCCTTTTAATCCAGTTATGCCATATGAGTCCACCATATCTTCCTACATGGTATTTACCTGCCATTCCTAGCGGAGTCTTGCATGTACCATCTCGAAATTATTCAAAGAAAAAGCATTCCTATATTGTGCCTCTGTTTTAAGTTCATGAGGAAGTAGTAGTTAATTCATGATCTTTTTAAGTTGGACAAGCTTCACCCCGGGATTGCATGTATAATGTGTAAACCCATAATACGAGAAGGAACTGGCATTGAGTGCGCCTGGCTCAAAAAGATAATATAACAAACAAACCCTCCTTCATGCTTTGTTCATGAGAAATCAGAAAACTTTGGCAGTGATAAACAAAGGAGATTAAGAGGATGTGATCGTCCTCATTCGGGAGCCGTTCCTCGAAACTTGTCCATCTCAAGAAGTGATTGAGTTGTCTGCTAGCATTCGTTGACGAAACATGCATGATCTAAAAAAAATTATTACCTCTGTTTTAAAACCAAGAGCTCTGGTACATGTTTTGTCTTTGTTTTCGACTACGGGTTTTCAACCTTGCCAACAAAAGCCACGGTTCGAGAGTCTCCACCTTCTTTTAAAGCACCAACTACTGAGAGCATGATTGTCATTCTGAGTGTAATGTGCATTGTCCCAAAGTAGCATTGTCTTTTGCATGATTGTGATATCGTTTATTCTGAAATTATTGTATCTAGTCATCACTTAAACCTTGGAGGTGCCCCTGCATTTATGTTTTGCTCCATTAAAGGGGGCAAGCGAGATATCACTTTATCATATTTGCACACCATGCTCATCACAAATCTATTTGATGTTTCAATATCATATTGTGAAACTTTCAGTTCTTTGTGATTTTCTCATGAGGCAACTTAATTACTATAGATTCATTGTCTCAGTAAGCTTTTTTCATATGACTATGAAAAAGTCCTATATGGTTAATAGCATGTCACCACAGAAACTATTCTTGTTATCATTTACCTACTCGAGGACGAGCAGGAATTAAGCTTGGGGATGTTGATACGTCCAAAACGTATCTATAATTTCTGCTTGCTCCATGCCTCTTTTGGGTGATATTGCTATGTTATTTATACACTTCCATACACTTTTGATCATATTTGGACTAACCTATTAACTCAGTGCACCCCAGTGCCAGTTTCTGTTTTCGGCTGTTTTTGTATTTCAGGTTTTCACATTACGAGAAGTGCCAGAAAAAATCCAGAAAAATTATATAAAAAATCAGTGTTCCGGAAGCTTCCATGCGGCCAAAGTAGGGCCGGAGGGGACCCACAGGGGCTCCAGGCGGCCTGCCCACGCGCCCCCCCCCCTGGCCGCGCCGGGGGGGCGCCTGGGCACCCCTGACCCCCTCTGATGCCACCCTTTGGCATATATTTACACCGTGTCGCGGAAACCCTGATTCCAGACCCCTTTTCTCCAGACGCGATTCCGATCTCCGCCGCCATCGCCATCAAGCTTCGGGGGACCAGAATTCCTGCGTCGGCACCCTGCCGGGACGGGGAAGTGCCCCCGGATTCATCTCCATCGACATTGCTTCCTCCCTCCATGATGCGGGAGTAGTTCCTCCTCGGGGCTGAGGTTCTTACCAGTAGCATGTGGTCAATTCTCTCTCCCATGATGTGATCTTCGTTGTGATCATAGGCTATGTTAATCTAGGGTGATCCCATGATATTTCCCCTTCCTCTATGTATTGGATTGATGTACTCACTTGTCTTTATCTAGTATAATCCCCGAGACCAAGGTGACAGCGGTCTATTGGACATGGATTAGAACAATATTTTCATGAGTGATTTCCTCTCTTGTGTGTTGATTGAAGATTGAGAGTCTCTTGGTGCTTGTCTTTGACTATCCTTTAGATATGTTGTGGTGATTGTGGGACTCTCTTTGGATGGCCGCGGTGACATTGGAAAATCCTTAGATTGAGAACTACGAACTTTGAGGTGTGCTTTTGTAGCCCTACATAATTCTCGTCCTCTCTTGACCACGAAGGAATGACCTCCGAGTGCGTCCTCTTTGCATGTTTTATGGGAAATATCATGTGATTCGATTATGTTAATGTTGTTGGGAGTTGTCACTAGTGAAAGTATGAAGCCTAGGCCTTGTTTCCACCATTGCAATACCATTTGTGCTCACGTTTACCACTTGTTTGCTTGCTGCACTTTTTATTACAGATTTATATTACTTTGTTTTGCCATCCGTATCACTTGCCATTTAACATCTCTTCGCCGAACTAGTGCACATATACATCTAACAAGTGTATTAGGTGTGTTGGGGACACAAGAGACTTCTTGTATCTTAGTTGCAGGGTTGCTTGAGAGAGACCATCTTCAACCTCTACTTCCCTGAGTTCGATAAACCTTAGGTCATCCACTTGAGGGAAATTGCTGCTGTCCTACAAACCTCTGCGCTTGGAGGCCCAACATAGTCTACAAGAGTAGAAGCGTGTGTAGACATCAATGAGCAACGAGAGGGGAGAGTGTAGTCCACGTACCCTCGTAGACCGTAAGCGGAAGCGTTATGACAACACGGTTGATGTAGTCGTATGTCTTCACGATCGACTGATCCTAGTACCGAACGGACGGCACCTCCGCGATTTGCACACATTCAGCTCGGTGATGTCCCATGAACTCACGATCCAATAGAGCTTCGAGGGAGAGTTCCGTCAGCACGACGGCATGATGACGGTGATGATGAAGTTACCGACGCAGGGCTTCGCCTAAGCACCACTACGATATGACCGAGGTGGATTATGGTGGAGGGGGGCACCGCACACGACTAAGATATAAATGATCAACTTGTGTGTTCTAGGGTGCCCCCTGCCTCCTTATATAAAAGAGCAAGGGGAGGAGGCCGGCCGGCCCTATAGGTCGCGCCAAGGAGTAGGTTTCCGACTCCTAGTAGGAGTAGGGATCCCTCTTTCCTATTCCTACTAGGAGTAGGAAAGGAAGAAGGAAGGGAGAAGGAAAGAGAGGGAGAGGGAGAGGGAAAGAGGGGTCGCGCCACCCTCCCCTAGTCCAAGTCAGACTCCCCATGGGAGGGGGCACGCCACCACTTGGGCTGCTGCCCTCTCTCTTTCCCAAAGCCCACCAAGGCCCAATAGTTCCCCCGGGGGTTCCGATAACCCCCCCGCACTCCGATAAATATCCGGTGACCCCCGAAACTCATCTGCTGTCCGAATATAGTCGTCCAATATATCAATCTTTATGTCTCAGACATTCCGAGACTCCTCGTCATGTCCGTGATCTCATCCGGGACTCCGAACTACCTCCGGTACATCAAAACTCATAAAATCATAATACCGATCATCATCGAACGTTAAGCATGCGGACCCTACGGGTTCGAGAACTATGTATACATGACCGAGACTCATCTTCGGTCAATAACCAATAGTAGAACCTGGATGCTCATATTGGTTCCTACATATTCTACGAAGATCTTTATCGGTCAAACCGCATAACAACATACTTTGTTCCCTTTGTCATCAGTATGTTACTTGCCCGAGATTCGATCGTCGGTATCATGATACCTAGTTCAATCTCGTTGCCGGCAAGTCTCTTTACTCGTTCCGTAATGCATCATCTCGTGACTAACTCATTAGTCATTTGCTTGCAAGGCTTATATTGATGTGCATTACCGAGAAGGCCCAGAGATACCTCTTCGGCACTTGGAGTGATAAATCCTATTCTCGATCTATGCCAACACGACAAACACCTTCGGAGACACCTGTAGAGCATCTTTATAATCACCCAGTTACGTTGTGATGTTTGATAGCACACAAGGTGTTCCTCCGGTATTCGGGAGTTGCATAATCTCATAGCCATAGGAACATGTATAAGTCATGAAGAAAGCAATAGCAGTAAAACTAAACGATCAAGTGCTAAGCTAATGGAATGGGTCAAGTAAATCACATCATTCACTTATGATGTGATCCCGTTAATCATGTTGCAAAGCAAAGTTCTTCGAAATGAATGAATGAGAAGCTCCAGAATCAAACAAAACCGTGGCAGGTATTGTGTTGACAGGGAACGTACCGAGTACGATATCCGGGGCATCCTGTGCTTGCTCCTTGGTCACATGGTTCAGGTGGCCTTTCTTGTGGTTGTTATTGGGGTTGAAGTTGTTACGCTTGGGCGCTGAATTGTTTCCATTGCTGTTCGGCTTCGGGGTTGAGTTCCTTGGTTTTGGGCACTGTTTGGCATCGTGTCCCTCTTCTCCACAAGCGTAGCAAGTAACACCTGGACGATACGTGAAATCCTTGTCCCTTGCGTGCAATTTTTTGTTTGGACGCGTATCATTGGTCATGGATTAGTTCGCCCCATTTTTCTGAAAATTAGTTTTGTTCCGGTTGTTGCGAGTGTGGGTAGTCTTATCCCTTTTTCGCTTGCGAATATCTTCCAGACTGCGACGCTCATTTTCCAAAGTAATAGCCTTGTCCACAAGTGTCTTGAAATCTGGAAAAGTGTGTACGACTAGCTGGCATTTAAGTGCTGGTGCCAAACCGTCCAGGAATTTTTCCATCTTCTTATTTTCAGTCATACGCTCTTCGTTGGCATAACGAGATAATTGAGTAAACTGGTTGTTGTACTCAGTCACTGTCATGCCCCTTTGCTTGAGGTCATCAAACTCCCTTTTCTTGATCTTCATAATGCTTCTAGGGATGTGCGCCCCACGAAAACCTTCTTTAAAATCCTCCCAAGTGATATCATTTTCATTGGGGTGCATATGCAGAAAATTCTCCCACCATGATGCAGCTGCTCCAGTAAGATAGTGCGGTGCATAAAGTACCTTTTCAGGATCTGAGCATTGTGCCACAATCAATTTCCTTGCAATGTCTCGAAGCCAATCATCGGCCTCAAGAGGTCTGTCAGTGTGAGAAAATGTTGGCGGACGCGTCTTCTGTAATTCAGACAATTTAGAATGTTGCTGGTGTGGCTCACGGTGATTCCCCATATTAATAACATGGTTCATCATTTCTTGATGCTGCTGCTGCTGGCTTTGCTCGTAAAGACGGCATACTTGAGAAAATGTTGTTTCACTGCCCTGCTGACTTGACTGCCCCTGCGTGAAATTGTTACCTGTTTGTGTGCCATAATTTTCCTCTGGTGGACTTGGCATGGAACGTGTCCAGGGATGAGTCATTTTCCACTCTGGGGTATTATTGCAGAATTCATGAGAAAATGAGCGGCAAGAATAAACCAATGATTTGCAAATGCAGCAAAAACACAAGCTCCAAAGATTTTTAAACAAAGAAATTGATTGCGCATGGAGAAGGACCGCTTAGTACACATCTTACACGCGAGTCGTAATTATACAATATGTCACTCAGGATGCGCGTACACATTCCTGACATGTTATTTATGCTAGTGCACTTCTCCAAGTTCCTACATGATGCGCAAATAGACTACTTTCCATCAACTTATTTTACATATAAAACATATCATACAAGCGAACACATCGCGTCGCGGACAGGCGTACTAGTCGGAGATGTTGAAAACTTCCCTTGACCTGCCGAGGGTAAGACCCAGTGGCGATGGAGACTCAACCTCCTCCTCACTAAAAGGCTCCAGGCGTGGAATACTGGTTCGAGGAGTTGGTACGGGCGCGGCAGGTCGTGCAGCTCTGACTGGAGTAGGAGCAATGACCTGGTCAAACTCCTCAGTGGTAGGTAGGCGGCGAGCGGTGGCTAAGATGGCAGGTGCATAAGATGCTGAGGACGAGACAAATGTCAGTGGTGGTGAAGTATGGAGAAGTTCCCTCCTGTTGGCGGAACCACTCTGAACTAAGTCCATACGAGCAGCCACCAATTCGTCCACAAGGTTATCAAAGGCTGCCTCAAGAGCCTTGAGGTACTCAACCAATGATTCGATGGCTTCATCACGTTCTCCCCTTGCGCAGGCAAACGCATAGTGGCACGTGTAAGGCACGTGGCATGGGAGGTAGCGCTAGCGACGAGTCTTCATCGAGGGAAGAGCATCCCGGAGACGAGCTATCGCCTCACGGGCAGCCATCTGCATGGCATGCCTCTCCGTAGGCATGGCCCTGTCCACAAATCAGAAGCGGTGTGCTTCAGAACGCCCTCCCTTGAATTGCACCGCGGCCTGGTGCATTGACACGCTGTCGCTGATCTTGTGCCGGTAGAGCGTGAACACTGGACGAGTCGATGGCCTGATCGCGACCTTGGTGATGGCGACGAGGAGCTTGATAAACCCCTTAGGAATGTTGGCGAACACTTGTGAATCGCAGTCGCCGCTGGCCATCTACAAAAGTAGACAAAAATTCCAAATAGTCAAATCATAAATTTATGATGACTAACAGAAAATTGCTACAAACGAAAAAAATGCTGAAATAGCACTCAATACGCTAATAACCGATTAGCGATCGCACCTAGTGGCTTCCTACAGTCATCCTGGCTCTGGTACCAAGGTTGTCAGGACCGGTTTTCCAGTAAAATAATTACCGACAGAACCGACCTTTTTATCGAACCAGCACAGAAGAATACTCCTCACTGGTAGACAAATCCTTGATACAGAGTTCCAGAGTACTGAATATCATACATGGTTGAGCAGAGGTTGCTCAACACTTTATTACAAGCACGCCGATATAGTACATAAGGGCGGATATGACACAATGCTGGAGTGGCATAACTACTAACTCGTAATAAAAAGAGGTGGTGGATATGTCACAGTGTAGTGGGTGACATGACTCCAATATCTTACAGTTCATCGAGTGTCGGAGTGAGATCTGATGAATTTATTGGGTGGTTGGCGGAAGCGGTTATAAAAAAGTGATCAACTCCAGGATCGCAAGAGACTGACTGGGACTCCACTAGACGTCGGACTCGCTATCGAACTCTTCAGCCATGAGATCGCCTTCGTCAACATCTGGCCAAATCAACAAGCCAGGTGAGTACTTTGAATGTACTCGCAAGACAGTTCGGACATAAGATATAACAAATGCAAACATGATGCATATGAGTAATCTAGCAATATATATATCCGAATAATATAATTTGCGCTGCAGAAAAAAATGGAAGTCGGGCGGTAGTCCTCCCGAAATTCCAAGAGAAATAAACAAAAACCAATCGAGTGTCTGAGCGACGCCTCGTGAGGAAAATGAATAAAAACATGCCAAAGTCGGACGTCAGTGCGACATCACTTAAAGGGCTTATATTCAAAAGTAAATAACAAAAATGCCACAGTCGGACGTTTGAGCGACATCACATAAAGGGCTTATATTCAAAAGTAAATAACAAGAATGCCACAGTTGGACGTCTGAGTGACATCACATAAAGGACTTATAACAAAATTAAATAACAAGAATGCCACAGTCGGACATCTGAGTGACATCACATAAAGGGCTTATAACAAAATTAAATAACAAGAATGCCACAGCCGGACGTCTGAGCGACATCACATAAAGGGCTTATAACAAAACTAAATAACAAGAATGCCAGAGTCGGACGTCTGAGCGACATCACATAAAGGGTTATTATAATCTTGGCATAACGGTAAAATATTTCAAGAGATTAATCAGTGCAGAAAATAACTGGTTAGTCCATCCACTAGAATGACTTTTGACTAAATCACCATTCTTATCATTATCATAAATTACCCGAGACGGCCACTGGGGTTGACACGAAGATTGACACTAGGCCATAGACATGGCTACTCGGAAGATTTTGACTCTGCAGAGCTTGTACTCTTAAATCACAGCCAACGGATTCCACTAGCCACAAGGACTAGTTCCGTCTACGATGTTTTAGCAGAAACACAACTAACCAGTACACACCCATTTCACATCATGCTGCCCGGAATCACCCGAGACAACACTCACGAAAAACTTTAAGACGGGGAGGCTACAACCTCGAATAGCATGGGATCAAATTTATATCGCGCGCTCTAAGGGGTGCCCCCCTCTCGGTCCCAACCGGAAACACCCATGCCCCCTGACCGGATGACGGGCTTTAATCCAGGGCCATGGAACCCTCATCCCAGCCCCTCTATTTTGTGTGTACACGAAAAGAGGTTTGCAACTGACTAAACCGTAATCTTTGCAGAAGGCATGTGACAGTACCAAAAGGAGACGAACGGGATCATGACTTGATCCACGTTGATACTAGAGTTAACAGTTTACTGGCATGCTCCAACAATACAAGTTCACAACCCATCATGTCACCACAAGATCGGGGTGGTTCAATATCATCTTTCGGGGTTCTCCCGAAACTTGCTTGCATGAAATATATAACATCCATAAATGCTTATATAACCATGCTATGAAGAAGAGCTACTCAAGCAAACATGCAACACACTCATCATATCAAAGGTTCAAACATGCTTGCCTGGTTCGGGCTAGTTGGAGTCTAACTCGGTGAAGTTCGCGGCTCCGTCACTTCCTTTGGTATCTATGTATACAAATAAAACAAGTACTAACATAAATACTGCGCATGCATAAAAGTTGTCCCAAATATTTTTCAAATAAATATGATAAAAAAACTAGACAGAAAACTAAAGAGGACAGAAAAAGAATCAACTCAAAATCATCTTTTGTTTAAAAGTTATTAAAGTTTCTGTCCAGGGACTTGTCTGTAATGAAACAGAAAGTTTCCAGGGGCTAGAATATAAAAACAGAAAACGATTCGATACGCAAGACGCCAGCCGAATAGGGAAAACGTACTTTGCCTGAAGGCGCCTTCCAGAAAACGATTCGAATGAGAATGAGAGACTGACGAGGGGGTCCCACTCGTCAGGTTTGAAAACCGAAAACGGAGTCGCGCCGGCGCCAGAGAGCTGCGGTGGTCGCCGGCGCCGATCCACGGCGGGGTAGAGGGAGTGGGTGGTACCTACGTGTTCCTGGTGCTCTTCCGCGTCGGTGGGTGGTGGAGTTGGACGTCGGCGAGCACCACGTCGACGGCGACCTTATCTCCGGCGGATGGCGGCTCGGGTGGTTGAGGGTCTCGTCGGAGAGGGATGCTGGGGTCAAATTGGAGCAGGGGTTAGTCTCTTAGGGGTGTCAGGAGACTATTGGCAAGTCTAGGGCGGTGGAGGATCTCTCACCAGAGAGGACGCTGTCGGAGCCCGAAGCAGACCAAGGCGATCGGAGTTGAGGAAGCAGGCCCCCTCGAGGCTCTTCCAGTGGCTGGGCGGGGTCTGGTGAGGTGGTGGAGATGCGCGGGGTCGAGAGTGAGCTTGGCGGTGCTATTCATAGCCGGCCCGAGGCGGTTGCCGTGAACGGGATAAGTCCGGCGAGCGATTACGGCGGTGATGTGGCTGGACGAGTGGTTTAAGTGCTTGAGCATCGACTAGAAGGTGTACTGATTCCATTCCGGTGCAGAACTTAGCAAGGCAGGGGCGCTTACGGCCTGTCCCCAACGGAACGGCCGTGCGGGCACGTCGGCGGCAGAGAGCGCGCCCTGTGCTTGCCAAGCCACGGCGACGATGCTGCAGCGTGCGCACACAAGGAGATGGCCACGCAGAGCTTCCATGTGGCTTGGGTGGTGTTGAACGGCGTTGTGCTGCAGGGTGCCCACTGTCGGCCGCCACGGGCAGCTCTGCCGCTGCGGAAGGCAACGGCGTAGGCAGGCCACGTCGCCACCAACGCTTGCAACGAGCCAAGCGAGCATGCGACACTCAGGATAAGTGCGAGGTGCAGTGCAGCAATGATCCAAAGTGGTACTGGTGAGATTGACGAGAATCTGACGAAGCTGCAATGTCGACTGTGATCTTCAGTTAACTTTTCTGAACTTGACAGAAACAGTGCACGCCAGGTGTTCGATGAAATGTTTTTGGCATGTAGAAAAACTTTCTGGAGCTGATATTTGGTGAGGTGGTCTCTTGATGCATCTAGAGGCTGCCTGAATTTTCACAGATTTTTAGGAAGAGAGAAAATATGAATTTCACCAAAATTGGCAAATCTGGTCCAAACTTGTAGCAAGTGAAATTTGAAAATTTTGAACTGTGGACCAGTGAAACAAGATGGCTCTAGGTTGTGGGTACTAAGGACTAGCCAGGGGAGTTGGTTTGGGATCAAAAACCAAAAGGAAAATGGTGGCTCCTTTGTAAATCACCAAGGTTTAATTTAAAAGACAGAAATTGTTTTTGGTATAAAATAATTAGAAGAAAATCCCAATAAGGTTGAAACCTACTAGAATTGATTAGAGACTTGTTTCAAGGTGGAAAGGAGGTTTTGGAGAGAAAGACTTTCATTGGGTGCCATGGCAAGAGAAAAAAATTGGAATGGGGAAGACAAGTCCATGGTTCTTATATGAAGGTTCTTCATGAAGGGAAAATAGTCAAACAAAACCTTTTGAAAAACAACTTGTGTTGACCTAACACAAGTAGAAAACCTTCAAGACCAGAATCAAGTTTGAGAAGGACACACAAACTTTTGTCAGAAAAGTTTTTAGAAAGGGGTTTAAGAGAAGATCAAATATCCCCCTTCCAAAAGATCAAAAAGTTTTGAACAAAACAAATCCAAAAATTTGGAGTGTTACACATAACCCCAAAACAATAGTGGTTAATCGGTCAGAGACATCATAGATCGCACCATATCTAGTAAAGTACGGTTACGACGTTCGGACACACCATTGCGTTGTGGTGTTCTGGGTGGCGTGAGTTGTGAAACTATTCCACATTGTTTCAAATGAAGACCAAACTCATAACTCAAATATTCGCCTCCACGATCAGATCGTAGAAACTTTATTATCTTGTTACGATGATTCTCTACTTCACTCTGAAATTCTTTGAACTTTTCAGAGGTTTCAGACTTGTGTTTCATCAAGTAGATATACCCATATCTGCTCAAATCATTAGTGAAGGTCAGAAAATAACGATACCCGCCGCGAGCCTCAACACTCGTTGGTCCACATACATCAGTATGTATGATTTCCAACAAATCAGTTGCTCGCTCCGTTGTTCCGGAGAACGGAGTCTTAGTCATCTTGACCATGAGGCATGGTTCGCAAGCACCAAGTGATTCATAATCAAGTGATTCCAAAAGTCCATCAGTATGGAGTTTCTTCATGCGCTTTACACCAATATGACCTAAACAGCGGTGCAACAAATAAGTTGCACTATCATTATTAACCTGGCATCTTTTGGTTTTAATATTAATGATATGTGTATCACTACGATCGAGATCTAACAAGAATAGACCACTCTTCAAGGGTGCATGACCATAAAAGATATTACTCATATAAATAGAACAACCATTATTCTCTGATTCAACCGTCTCGCAACAAACAAGATCCAGATATAATGTTCATGCTCAACGCTGGCACTAAATAACAATTATTTAGGTCTAATACTAATCCCGATGGTAGATGTAGAGGTAGCGTGCCAACGGCGATCACATCGACTTTGGAACCATTTCCCACGCGCACCGTCACCTCATCCTTACCTAATATTCGTTTAATCCGTAGCCCCTGTTTCGAGGTACAAATATTAGCGACCGAACCAGTATCAAATGCCCAGGTGCTACTACAAGCATTAGTAAGGTACAAATCAATGACATGTATATCAAATATACCTTTGTTGGCTTTGCCATCCTTCTTATCCGCCAAATACTTGGGGCAGTTCCGCTTCCAGTGTCCAGTCCCTTTGCAGTAGAAGCACTCAGTTTTAGGCTTGGCTCCAGACTTGGGTTTCTTCACGGGAGTAGCAACTGTCTTGCTATTCTTCTTGAAGTTCCCCTTCTTTCCCTTGCCCTTTTTCTTGAAACTAGTGGTCTTGTTAACCATCAACACTTGATGCTCTTTTTTGATTTCTACCTTCGCAGCTTTGAGCATTGCGAAGAGCTCGGGAATTGTCTTCTGCATCCCTTGCATGTTATAGTTCATCACGAAGCCTTTATTGCTTGGTGGCAGTGATTGAAGAACTCTATCAATAACACTATTTTCGTCAACTTTGCATCCAAGTTGAGTCATATGATTGTAATACCCAGACATTCTGAGCAAGTGTTCACTGATAGAACTGTTCTCCTCCATCTTGCAGCTGTAGAACTTAGTGGAAATCTCATATTTCTCAATTGGGGCATTTGCTTCAAATATTAACTTCAACTCTTGGAACATCTCATATGCTCCATGACGTTCAAAACGTCATTGAAGTCCTGGTTCTAAACCGTAAAGCATGGCACACTGAACTATCGTGTAGTCATCAGAACGAGCTTGCCAGACATTCATAACGTCCGGGGTTGCTCCTGCATCACACCTGTCACCTAGCGGTGCTTCCAGGACATAATTCTTTTGTGCAGCAATGAGGATAATCCTCAAGTTACGGACCCAGTCCATGTAGTTGTAGCATCATCTTTCAACTTAGCTTTCTCTAGGAACGCATTAAAATTCAATGGAACAACAGCACGGACCATCTATCTACAATAACATAGACATACAAAAAAAACTATCACGTACTAAGTTCATGATAAATTAAAGTTCAATTAATCAAATTAATTAAGAACTCCCACTTAGACAGACATCCCTCTAATCATGTAAGTGATCACGTGATCCATATCAACTAAACCATATCCGATCATCACGTGAGATGGAGTATTTTTCAACGGTGAACATCTTATGTTGATCAAATCTACTATATGATCCACGGTCGACCTTTCGGTCTCTAGTGTTCCGAGGCCATATCTACATATGCTAGGCTCGTCAAGTTTAACCCGAGTATTCTGCATGTGCAAAACTGGCTTACACCCGTTGTATGTGAACGTAGAGCTTATCACACCCGATCATCATGTGGTGTCTCGGCACGACGAACTTCGCAACAATGCATACTCAGGGGGAACACTTATACCTTGAAATTTAGTGAGAGATCATCTTATAATGCTATCGTCGATCTAAGCAAAATAAGATGCATAAAAGATAAACATCACATGCAATAAATATAAGTGATATGATATGGCCATCATCATCTTATGCCTTTGATCTTCATCTCCAAAGCACCATCATGATCACCATCGTCACCGGCGCGACACCTTGATCTCCATCGTACATCGTTGTCGTCTCGCCAACTATTGCTTCTACGACTATCGCTATCGCTTTGTGACAAAGTAAAGCAATTACATGGCAATTGCATTTCATGCAATAAAGCGAAAACCATATGGCTCCTGCCAGTTGCCGATAACTCTGTTACAAAACATGATCATCTCATACAATAAAATTTAGCATCATGTCTTGACCATATCACATCACAACACTACAAAAAAATACACTTTCGTGATGATACATGTTTGTCACAATAGGTCACGTTTTTTATCATGCATGTACATCCATGACAATTTTATGACAGAATCAAGATAGTCATACATGTGCTGTCATAGAAGTGTTCCATGACATTACCAAAATTATCATCACGGAAGTGTCCACTTCCATGACGATAAATCGCGTGTCACGGAAGTGCTTTCGTCAAGGGTGACCGACACGTGGCATCCACCGTAACGGAACGCCGTTAAGCTATCGGGTCCGGTTTTTGATCCGATAACCCGTTAACAGCCCGGACCAATGGGGATTTTCCATGTGTAAAATTCCGATTGACTGACGGAAACACATGTCAGCTCCGCGTTGGCACAGGTGTCACTCATCCAATGGGCGAGATGCGCCTATGATATGTTGACACGTGGACCGGCCCAAAAGTGGCCCATAAAGTTTAAATGGGCCGGCCCAACTAAAGGCCCGCAAGATTTTGCGAACCATAATGGGCCGGCCCAGCTAAAGGCCCACGAGATTTTGCAGACCATAATGGGCTGGCCCACCTAAAGGCCCACAAGATTTTGCGAGCCATAATGGGCCGGCCTAGGTAAAGGCCCACAAGATTTTTGCGGGCCATAATGGGCCGGCCCAGGTGAAGGCCCACAAGATTTTTGTGGACCATAATGGGCCGGCCTAGCTAAAGGCCCATGAGATTTCGCTGACATTAATGGGCCGGCCCAGTTGTAGGCCCACAAGATTTTGAGGACCCTAGTAGGCCGGCCCATTAACTGGCTGCCATGTTTTGGGCCAAATGTCGGCCCATATTTGATCCGGTCCATTAATGGTTTGTCAAGTTTGGGCCTAACATGGCCCATATGAGATCCGGCCCGTTAAAAGCCTACCATGTTATGGGCCAAATTACGGCCCAGATCAGGTCCGACCCTTTAAGAGGCTTTGGCTAAATTATGGCCCATATCAGATTCGGCCCGTCAACTAGATGCTATGCTTTTGGGCCCACTTGCTAAACGCCCATTTAGTAATTCGACCTGATATTAGTTTCGGCCTGTTAAGGGTCCGTTTAACATTTCGGCCCTATATTAATTTCGGTCTGTTAAAAGCCCGTCATATAGTTGGACCTAACTACGGCCCAGTTTGCATCTGGCCTACTCGCATCCGATAATTTGATTAGGCCAAACAAGGACCGATACAATTTTGGCCTGTTAAAAGCTCGTGATTTGATTGGCACAATCATGGGCTGGGGTCCATTTCGGGCTTTTGCCGGCTCGTGAGCTATTCGGCACGTTTCAGGCCCAACCTATTTCTCAGCCTCCTAAAAGCCCATTGAGTTTTCTTGTGAAAAGAGGGTTGGCGGTTTACTCGGCCTATTAAAGTCCCGACTCTACTAGTGGGCCAGTTTACATTTAGGCCTTCTAACGGACCAAGATGATGGGGCCCATGATGCGGATCATACATCGTGATTGCATGACGGCCCAATTATGTACCGTAATTTTACGGTTTGGCCGGTTTACTGCGAAGACATGATATATATACATATATAGTAAAATAACTGCAGCATCGTGAATAAGAAAAAACCTAGACTATACAATAAAGAAATTATGGCATATTACATCCACTGGGCATCAAAGTTCGCTACTATGATAATAAAGCATAAGCAGACAGCAGATTACATACACGGGGCATCAAAGATCGCCACCGGTGCAACTAAACACGCCGACAAAATAATATACAAAACCGACATCACGTCAATAGAGTTCAAGAAATGTTAGCCCTACTGGGGAGCTGCAGCGCAAGCAGCTGAGCAAGCTGATGAGACTTCGCTTGTTTAACACTTATATCCTCCTCACTCTGAAAGATAAACAAGCAGACAGATGACATGTTTTGCACATAAAAGTATCAGTGCTGACAATTCATCACATTTCTTACTGACGAATAAAGTGACATAGTTTAAAATTGCATTAACACAATATGGTATTGTTCAGGTCAAGACATGGCAGGAAATGACATTGTGAAGGAGTTGGCAGCTTCACGACACCACTCGATTACAGATCAAGAACTCATAAGTATCAATGGTTAGTGTGCTGTCAATTTATCCCATTTGAGATTGGCAAATAAAGAGACGATTTAAATAATAGTAGAATGATATGACATTGTTCATAGTTAAGACATTGCAGAATATGACATGTGTTGTAGTGGGTAGGTTCACCACACCACTAGATTACGGATCAAGAACAGAAGCATACATGCAGTGCAAAAGAAGATCACTTGCTCTGTATAGTTTAATTTGCATGGTATGAAGAAGGAACTTGGTTGTACAACTGAAAACTTAAATTGAGAAGGACAAACTTTTGTTTATGAACTACATAATAAACTTTAAACATGCAATTTAATGCAAACACCCAAAATAAACAGCTGTTGTAGTCATGCCTAACCAAATATACACAACAAAGTTTGAAGGCTTGAGAAGGACAAACTTACATTATTGGTGAAGGCAGGCTCTATAAAGCCCTTGTCCATGCTGATGGGGGGGCAATTCAAGAATTTTACCACGGAATCTTCTTCATAAGCATTGCCTTTATTCTACATTTTGTTAAGAGTAAATATAGATGTGACAATATAAGAAAAAATGGAGAATATTTAAGATAAGATGAAGAGTGCTGCTACATAACCAAGTAGCTATAAATGTAAGTACAGTGATACAGGCAAAAGGTACATCCAAGAGCAATGCAGAGCTAAACTTCTTCAGTACCATCGGTGTTATCCAACCTTATGGTAAGAGTAAATATAGATCTTATGTGTAGAAAATGGAGGGCAAAGGAAAATAAGCTGCAGAGTGATGGTAGATGAACAACTACCTATCAATATAAGTACACTGATAAAGGATAGCAGGTACTTACAAGAACAATACAGAGCTAAAAAAATCATTGGCATTGGATATATTCTACACTAATGTAACAATTCATACAGATCAAGTAATTTGGAGCGAACAATTGATAAGCAAGCTATCATGCATAATGCTGTCACATAATGAACCAGGTATGTATGCAAGTACAGTGATACAGGACAACACGTACTAACAAGAGCAAAGTAGCGGGCAGCATATTTGTGATATCCTGTCGTTCTTTTCAAACCGGAATTCTTTTTCGAGCAGATTTCCTGCAAAAAAGATCTGTAAGGCACATGCGGAAAAGTAGAAGTTCAAATTGTCATGCGATATCATAGACAGTACCTCGTCCTCGGAACGAGACCAGTGCATAACAAGATTTTTTCCATTCAATGTCTTCTAAATTTAGCACAGGAGACTTCACCAGAAATTCGTTTATAGACTTGCCATCAAAGTGTGATTTCCTCAGGTAACACCAATACTGCTGCAATGCTTCCTTGAAAAGCGCAAGCAAGCTTTGCTCGTCATGACTATCCAGATTGACCCTCGCCTACTTACAACAATGTAATGTAAATCATTGATGTGTTCAATCAGCAGAAAACAGGAAAATAATCACCATGAATAATAGCACTTACATGTAAGTGGGACAGGAAGATGTGAAAATGGTGTTTGTCTTCACTATAATCTTCCCATGATGGGAATATATGCACGTAGTCCCTAATAACATTGAAAGCATTGTCTTTTAAACTGGGAATAACTGGAATGGGGTTCCAATCTGCAGGAATTGGCCATCTCTGCAGTTGGGATAGGTCTTCGGCCGGTGGACTTGATGTACTTTTTGCTGGAGTGGGATTTTTCTATGGTACGGCTGGTGCTATGGCAACTGAAATCGGCATACCTTTTGCTGGAGTGCAGGTCATGTGTGGTGCGGCTAGTGGTGTGGCGAGTGAAGTATGGGTACAGTCTGCTGGAGTCGGTCCTACGTTTTGTGTCAATGGTTGTACAGCCAATATAAGTGGGGTGCTATCTGATTTCTCTGGCACAACCACGTTTTTCAAGGACTTTGCTGGTGCTCCTTCAGGTTCGGCAATCACCCTCTTCCTTTTTTATGTCTGATGCACAAGAACAACATTTGAGTGGAAAAACATGGTATGATGACAGATGGAATATGTATTGATAATGCATGGGCATGGCATCTCGACATATATGATGAGTAAACTAAGCAGATGGCGGTGCAACAAAGTAGAAGAAAGGGAAGACAACATATGCAAGATACGCGCAATCAATAAAACCTTGCCAAATTAGAACACGCACCTTGCTGGGTGAACAGGACAGGCCATCTGCCTTTGACTCCTCGAGGTTAGAATAGTCATTAGGATCATATTATGAACAAGAATTTACAGGTGGGGAGCGTATGAGTTTCATTGCATCCAGATTGGCACTCAATGCCTTGGTGCCAATTTTGTAAGTCATTGCGGTGTTTAGCTTCAAGAGTGGACTGCTGCTAGTGCAACACAAAGCAGCTACACAGATCATAGTGTAGATATAATGGGAAAATCGTAAGCATCAGAGTAAAATCAGCAAAGTGGAACTTGCTAGAATATATGTGCTAGTATTGCCGGTACGGCTAGAAAGGCTTCGGATACCACTTCTCTTCAACTGAAGATGCGATACTTTTAATATCAGTGTAACTCTCAAAGGGGACACAACTGTCACATCCCCAGCTTCACCTTGCTTTAGGATAGCACCTGTCTGTTGCATCATGTTTATCTTCAAAGGAAAACCTGAAATGGGGATGCTCAAACCCTAGCACTAAATGAATTTAACTAGGGTCAAATTAAAATCCTTTTCAATGAACCCAAAATGCCCCTTGGAAAAGTTCATCATTTTTGGATTGATTAAAAACCCCTGCCAAAAATGTTGCACTTATTTCTAAGACCATTCTGGATTTTTGAATTAAATCATATCTTATTTGCATTTGGGCATTTAAATTTTATATATTATTTTAAATGCTCAAATAATCATAAACTAAAATGTTTACTGTTGGATTTATTCCAAACAGTAGCCATGCTTGGTTTCATGATTTATGTAAATGTTCTGGCATTTTTATTAAATCAAAACAAAAGTAAAAAAATAGAAAACAGAAACTAAATAGAAAACAGAGAAAGAGGAAGCCCACCTGAGCCACCTACCTGTGCGGCCAGCACTGTAGCGGCCCAGCCCACCACCGCCGTCGTCCTCCTGGCGCCAGTCGGCCAGGCGTGCGGCCAGCGCGCGCGCACGGCCGTGCCTCCACGCCACCTGCCTACCTGGCCCTCCCCTCGCCAGCGCGACGCCGCGGATGACCACCCCACTTCCGTCCGGATCGATCTGACCCCTCACTCGCCCCCTTCCCCTCCTCTGTCTCTCTCCCCCGCGAGCACCCGAAAGCTGTCGTCGCCGCCGTCCTGAACCACCGCGGCCACCGTCCACCTCTCGCCCCTCCGATGAGCCCCAGAGCTCCGCCTCGTCGCCCTATACCCCTCCGCCGAGCCACGCGGCACCACACGTCTCCGAACGCCGTCTGCGCAGCCGTTCCCCTCGTCGGCCGCCGACGACCTCACCGTCGAATTCGCGGTGGCTGGTGCCTCCCCGAGCCCACTTCGACGACCTTTGCAACCGCCGTGAGCCCCTCTTGCTCCTCCCCCTATTCCTCTACTCATGCGCGTGCAGTAGCTCCAACCCCCACCGTGCTCGAGAACCCCTCGCCGCCGGCAATGTCGCCGCCGTGGCTATAGCCACTGGAGCATCCACCTGAGTGCACCACCGAGCTCCTAATGACCTCACGAACACGTAGCAGCCATCAGCTCACCTCCCCGTGCCCCGCAGCGCCTAACTCGACGGAGCCCGAACTCCGGCGCCGCCGCGAGCTCGTTTCCGACGAGCTCCGGCCACCCCAACTCCTCCCACTTGCGGGGATGGATGCGGGAGAGCTCGGGCTCCCTCCTGGTGCCCTCAGCGTGCTCAGCCGCAGCCTGCAGCGCCGCGCCCGCGCAAGCCCGACCGCTGCCGCCGCTAGACCTCGTCGCCGGCCACTTTTCCGGCCACCCCAGGGCCAACTACCGCCACCACTCGACGCGGAAGAGTGCCCGCGTCACGTTGATGCCTTCCGCCTGCCGTTTGGTCGTCGGAGGAGGATTTCCGAGCACTGCCGCCGCGTTTGGCCTCGCCGGCGTCGAGCCGTCGGTAGGTTTGACCCCTTTGACCACGGCTGGACCCCCCCGTGTCCATGACATGTGGGGCCGGCCGTTGTTTAGTTTTAGTTTAGGTTTTAATTAAGTACTAATCATTGTGCTTAGCTCTATGAGTCACTGACACGTGGGGCCAACCCCTGTTAAATTAGTTTAGTTAAAACTAAACTTAATTAGGCCCTGAGAGACTGACATGTGGGCCCAAGCCCCACCAACAGTTTAGTTAGTGTTAGTTTAAAAACTAACTAACCCTGTTAGCTAGTGGGTCACTGACCAGTGGGTCCCACTGGTCAGGTTTGACCCAGGGCAGTCCTTTGACCCTACTAACGTCATGCTTACTCAATGCTGACGCAGTATCTATTTTATGGAATTTTAAATAAATAATAAATGATTTATTTATTTCAGAAAATAGCCAAAACTTGTAAAAATCATATAAAATCAACCGTAGCTCAGATGAAAATAATTTATATATGAAAAATGATCAGAAAAATCCAAGGAATCTTTTTATGGCATTTTCATGCATGTTTGAAGAAGTTAAACCTGCTGATCAGGTCAAATCAATTAAATGGCATTTAAATAATCACATATGGAGTTTGAATTTGAACCTCTGGTTCAAACCAACTTCATTTAATTGTGTTGCTAGTTGCACTAGCTCAATCAACAGCATATTGCCATATCATGATCATGCATTATATTGTCGCATTGCATTGATTGTGTTCTCTCTTGTTTGCCGGTGCTTGTCCCCCCTTCAGTAGACGTGTTCCGACGATGTGATCGATGACACCGATGAAGACTCAATGTTATCCTCAGGAGTGCCAGGCAAGCAAACCCCATTGAGCATTCCGATACAATCCCACTCTCTCGCACTTGCTCTCTTTTACTGCATTAGGACAACAACGCTTCAATTGTTACCTGCTGCGGTAGTTGAACCCCTTTCCACTGCATGACCCGTCATTGCCACAGTAAATAGTTGAAACCCACTAGTATGAGTAGGAGTTGTTTGAGCCATGTTGTGCCTACTCATTGATGCTTTCTGGTTATGCCTGCTATTGCTTAGAGTTGTGTCAGGTCTGATTCATCGGGGATGAATTGGAATGTGATGAACATGTCCTACTGTGTGTGAGCTAAGTGTGTGAACACGATTTGGTAAAGGTAGCGATGAGAGGCCATGTAGGAGTACATGGTGGGTTGTCTCATTGCAGCCGTCCTCAGGAACTGAGTTCTGTGTTGGTTGATCCATGACCAGTTACTACCATGCATTGGGCCCGAAACCAATGGACCCTCTCGACTTATTAATCAACATGATCTCTGTCCAGGAGTTGCAACTAGTTTCTGGTGTTTGTAGTTTACTGGAGGTCGTGCGCAGCGCTGACCCTCGGGGTGGGCTGTGACGCGGCAGGTACGTGGCACGGTGTACCGATTGCCCGTTTGGTGATGCGGGAACCCTGTACACATCGTTTGGGGCCGTGAGCGACACCCCGGCCGGATCTCCCCACGGATGGAACCCAAATAGGCGATAAACTTGGACGAGAGACTTGTGTGGTTAGTCAGGTCGTGGCCGACACCCTCGCTGGGCCTCCGCTTGAAGGTTGCCGAGTACATGTCGTGTAAACGGCGGTAAGTGGTGAGAGCGTGTGTGAAGAAGTACACCCCTGCAGGGTTATATATGATCTATTCGAATAGCCGTGTCCGCGGAAATGGACTTCTGGGTTACCTATTACAGTTCATAGACAAGTGAAAGTGGATACTCTAAAACGCGCAAGATAAGCGTGAGTGCTATGGATGGCCTTCTCGTAGGGAGACGGGAGCGGATCCATAGTGGTGTATTGATTGGTGAATATGTGGACTCGTGTGCGCCACCTCAAAGAGTTACTTGTAGTCGTAGTTTAGGATAGCCACCGAGTCAAAGCTGGCTTGCTGCAGTCAAACTCCACCACCCCTTTGTTGATACCAATGCATATGTAGTTCTGATGTAAGTCTTGCTGAGTACCTTTGTACTCACGTTTGCTTAATTTATGTTTTTGCAGAGAGACTTCAGTCTCGCTAGTGGTTCCGCATGGACTTCAACGTTTAGCTTGTTACCTCAGCTACGATCTTGTACCTTGGAAGGGTCTGGTAGATAGTCAGGCTTCTTAGCCTTTTTCATTTGTAGTTGTCTGTACCCAGACATGTTATGCTTCCGTTGCCTGTATGCTCTGTGTGTTGGGTCATGTGACCTCTGTCTGTAATAATGCTATGATGGCTCTTCTGGGCCTTATCTATATGAGTTGTTGAGTTAGGTTGTGATGCCATGTTGTACAGCACATACTTGCATGTTATGCATACGTGTAATGTGTATTGCTATGTGTGGGATCCGACACCTAGTTGTTTACCTTTGGTAGCCTATCTTACAGGGAAATGTCTCCTAGTGCTTCCACCGAGCCTTGGTAGCTCGCTACTGCTCCGGAACACTTAGGCTGGCCGGCATGTGTCCTTCTTCGTTCCTGTGTCTGTCCCTTAGGGGAAATGTCACACGTTGTTCCTTTAAGTCCTTGTAGCTTGCTACGACTTGGGTTCATACGTTGATGACCGACACGTTCGTTGCTGGGTCATGTATGCCTGTCCCTGTAATTTAGTGCCACTTTTGATTTATAACTGGTCATGTCGGCCCGGGTTCTCTATCATATGGATGCTAGCGACACTATCATATACGTGTGCCAAAATGCGCAAACGGTCCCGGGCCAGGTAAGGTGGCACCCGTGGGGATACCGTGCGTGAGGCCGCAAAGTGATATGATGTGTTACAGGCTAGACCTATGTGACTTAGGATCGGGGTCCTGACAGCTTTGGTATCAGAGCCTGACTGCCTGTAGGCTTAGCAAGCCAAACTGGTCGAAATTGTGTTTAGAAACTCTTTAGTTAGGTAAGGGAATTGTTTGTGAAAGGGAACGTAAGGCTCTTTTTACTCCTTTACCCCATGACCTTCTGATCTGAGTCACCTTCTTCATCTACGGGGATTAAGAACTAGGATTCTCACTCTATTTATCAGGATCACGTTACTGTGGATTCAACTCTCAGTTCAGTTTACTCTACTACTGTGTGTTCAATTGTTGGTCTCAGAACCTTGACAAGATAATGTTAAGTGGTTATGCTACCATTTTTCTTGGATCTCAAAAGTATTTTCGAGCATTTGCAGCCGTTATGCTGTCCGAGTCATCCCAGGTCTCTAAACAATCTGATGTATTTGCAAATCATTCCTACCTGTTCTTAATGTCCTTTTAGGCCAGATTAACCACACTAGACGGTGAGTTGTGGTACTCTGTTACCTCGACACATATGTTGGAGTTATTATTATGGCCCTAAGTATCTTAGCAGATCACCCAGTAATGCAGCAATACTTTGTATCCTCAGCGTGATGGTTCTGGCCGTCATTCTCAAAAGCATCCCGTGATGCCATTTAGTTAGTAGGCATTATATTTCTGGGTTCTTGAACCCTAGATTCATTCTACTTACTTCATGTTGATAGTATTTGCTCGTTCCTTTAGGTTATTAGTAACCTTGTGATAGTCCTCGAGGTCTGTGGTATATCCTTCTTCCAAATACCATGAACCATCCTTGGCAGAAGTTCTTCTGAACCAAAAGATCACGACCCGAGTGCTCTTGAGTAGTACTCCATTCATATTGTGACTCTGCCAATTCTACTTTCTGCATGGGTTATCCGGAAGAAATATGTTGAACTCGTTCGACATGTTAATCTATGCATCCACAACTCAGAAGTTATATGTTCCTTGAGTTGTCTCCTTTTAGTTGTATTATGACCCTCGTCCATCAGTTGATAGTCAGGAGTAGTCGTGCACTGTGTATATCGATGCCTTTTACTCTTGAGGTCTGTCAAGCCATTCTATTCTGGAATGACTAGGAGAAACAAACTCCAGTACCTTATCCATATCTAGGATTGGGTCAAAGAAGTTGTACTTCGCAGATGAAGAATGCTAATGCAGCTTCTAAACTGTTCTATCCTGGAGTATTACCATCTTTATGTCAAGAATGTCATGAGAATTGCACAACCTTCTATGAACTCTTGATACAGTGATACTTCTCGCCATTATCGATCATTCCTCGGTCTCCGTGTTATCGTAGCCAGAATGCCGACAAGTGAATTGTGATGTGTGAAATCAATACCCCTAGCAATCTCGTTGCTTGGCGGTTAAAGGACAACAATTTCATTCTTAGTGTGTTGGTTACTAATTACCATTCTAAGATTGACCGTGCTACCTAGTCCATTCTTCTGGTGCACTCTTAGATCAATGAGTTAGGATTGTGTCAATCCCTCGCTCATTTGATCATATCGTCTTGCCCTGAAAAGCAAGATTGATCTCGAGCTTAGTAACGTATCGGTGGTCCGTGATTTCCGAACATCTTCTCGGAAGTATTACCAGGTTGTTCCCTGACAGCTATGTTGAGTTCATGATCAAGTTGGTTTCTTATAAACCACCCCTTCTCCAAGAATCTGTGTTGGATACCCTGAACTGGTTGGTTAAGCAAAAAAACAATAACTTGGAGAGTTGGAAGATAAAAGGTTGCCAGCTTAGTTCATCTCAAGAGGTATGTTTGCGTGTGTTGAAGATAGATGACATCTTCATCAATTGGTCCCTGTGATCAGTTGTTGGACCTATTGTCATATCAAAACTTTGATTTGAGTATGGGCTATCATCAAATCAAACCAGAACCAACGATGTTCATAATATTGTCTTACTCGTGGTTGATCCCTCGAGCATACACCATTACATCTATTGGTCTGACCAATACTATCACTTGTTCACATAATTATGGAATTCCATCTCCATGGAAACCTGGATGAATTGTTGTTGAGCCCATCAGCAATACTGCTACCTTCTCCATGATTTTGTAGGACATTAAGCTAGTGTTGGAAACTTTGTAAGCGTTGCCTTCGTGTTCCGTTCATGAGGTATATGTTGGATGAGAGAAGAAACTTTCCCTAATTCATGTGCATTAGGTGCACGTTGCCGCCATGGGTTCGAGAAAGTTAGTTTTGCTTTCTTTGGAATCATCCCAAGTCAGTCATGCATACGT
>LR738715.1:332610111-332627070 GCA_902687465.1 Secale cereale
ACCAAAGTCCCCACCCGAGCCCCTTCGTTTGCACGGCGAACTCCGGCGAGCTCTGAAAAATCAACTGACCCAATTTTGAAATTTAGTCTACTGTGATTTAACTAGTGTGGAATATAAAAGGCGAAAACCATAAGCATTGGGAGTATAGTGTTCAGCGTGCCATGGCGGATCTAAAGGTGCAAAACGGACAAAGGAAACTCCGCAACCAATGTTTGCTTTCAACTAGCAAGTAAGTGATGGGCAAGAAATCAGAGTAAAGCAGTGGCGATCTATTTTCTTGCTGCGATAAATAAGTTGAGCAGATAGAAAGAGTACCGCCTCTGGTGCGGCGCCGTGTATGCATCTGCTGAGAATTTGACGGTGATGCGGTAGCGATGGCTGTCGGCGGTGTGGAAGCAGATCTAGGAGGGTAGACGGTGGCGGCGGGGCGCGGTGGATGAGAGGGTCGTAGGAGCGGCGCCAGCAAGGTGGATGACGGCGGGGATGAAGCGAGAGGACGGGATGCAAGGATCCCGGTCCGAAGCCGTGGATGAGAGAGGTCGATCTCTTGTAATGGACGGTGGTTTTGGGGTATCAGCTCCGGCATGGTGGAGGAGGACGGCGGTGGATGGGGTGGCGGACGGAGGAGGCTGGGGTGGAGAGGGTGTTTTGGCGCCCACGGAGTACGAATGGGGAAATGGAGGTGGAGAGGAAGGGGGGAACCATGTCTTCAGGGCGCGCTTGTCTCAAATGCGAGGAAATTTACAAACTTAGCCCCCGTTTCAAATTTCCTACATCACAGCAATATTAGTCGGTTGGGGACAGGACGGTAATCTCGCATACACCGAATATTTGCCGATGAGAGTTTGTTTTTGGCACCCACCGTGTATGAATCGGGGAGGGAGTCGATTTCGGCCGAGGAGACACTGTGTTTTGGTGCCCACCGTGTATGAATCCGGGTGAGAGGCGGTTATGTCACGTTTGAGTGAAATTACAAACCTACCTCTATCGAAAACTATAGAAATCGAGCAGATAGGCTTTGCGTGGCAGGGATAGGCAGTAGTAATTTCCATCTCGCAGATTTTGGTTTCGGGCGGTTACTGCGACTTTCCCCTCTTCGTTCAAATTTTGCAAAGTGCGCGTTTAGCATGCCAACTCAATTCGAATCCCATTTGTATTCTATTTTTTTCGGGCGGGATCCATTTTCGATTGGAATAAAATTCTATATACATCATTTATATATATATATATATATATATATATATATATATATATATATATATATATATATATATTTTCAAAAGCACAACAAAGAATTATGCTCCTTTATATGTATAATATGATTTAGAAATACAATGATCTCAAAATCATAAGGTTGAAATCAAAAATTTAAACCAAATTATGTTCTACTAAAATGTATGGATCAATAATATCTACATATTAAATAACACAGATGCGCGTGAATTCATATCAGTATGAATGTTTGATAGATCAATTTTGGTTCGGGTATGGATTACATGTATCATCATCTCGAATTCAAATATTTGAATCCCTTTTATGTTCACTTCTTTCATGCCCATCTCTCTCGCATGCGTGCTCCTTCATGTAGTTATCACTCTCTTTTCTCCAGCTCACCTGCATGCTCACTTCATGTTTCTCCTATACTCACAAACATGGTCTCTCGACGTCTCCCTTGAGAAGTGTCACACTCTCCCTATCATTATACATTACACGGTTTTCATTATCTCTCACGTCTCTACCATTCTCTCATATCACTAGGTACCTAAGCTTTATTTTTTACCGCTCCCTCTCTCTCTCTCTCCTGTAGACACAACATTTGTTGTGGTCTCCTTTTCATCTCCATCCCAGACTGACATTATTCATTTGTTTACCAATCAGACAAACTCCCCCCTCTCTCTCTCTCACACACACACACAACTCCTGCTTCCACTCCCCTTCCCGACTACCGTCTCTCTCTCACACACACAAAACTCTCGCTTTCGTACCCCCGACTCGTATTTCTCTCACAAACATTTATCAACTAGCCTCTAGATAGGTTTATACACCCGCACACTCGTGCTTCCACTATGGCATACATGTCTCTCTCCCGCTCCTTGTATCTATGTAGATTCTTCTTCCCTTCTTGAGACACGCCCTCTCGATCGTGCACACACACACACTATCGCCTCATTTTAAGCTAATACCTCTCGCACACACACTCTTTGTGTCTTTTTCACACATGCACTCCGTCCTCCTCCTCTCTCCCTCTCTCTCTCTCTCACATGGGATTTTTGCAACAACTAGCAAGATGCCCATGTGTTGCACGGAACATCAAGATGCATTTGTATGAGTAGTTTATCTTGTGGGAGAAAAGGATGAACAAGGGAAGGCCTTATTTGCAAGTGTGGAGAGGGGTGTGGGTATCTTTTTACAAAATTGCCATAGTTTCCTTCTTATCCATCAGATATAGATCAGACGGCCTATATTGCAGGATGGCAGGCACACGATCATCACCGACTATGCTTTTTATAAGAGTAGTGATAAAAAAACAGAGTTGGTGATGATGGTGGGCCTGCCATCCTGCAATATAGGCCGTCCGATTTATATCTGACGGATAGGAATGAAACTATGACAATTTACCCGCACGCCTCTCCACATTTGCAGATAAGGCCTTCCCTCGTTCATCCTTTTCTCCCACAAGATCTTGATGTTCTGTGCAACGCACGGGCATCTTGCTAGTAAGAGTAGAAATTAGACATATACCACTTCTCGAATCTTGAAACCAACAACATTCCTCCCTTATCTCATCAAAACCGCCAAAGGGATATATTTTGAGTGAAACATAACATTTTTTTAGTGATATACGTATTTCAAAACTAGACTTTTTTTTCTATCAAATCAGTGAATATGTATTAATCTACTCAGATCGTGTGTATATGAATTGGCACATTGCTAGTAGTTATTATAATTTTTTTGACACTAGACAAACGGCGGAGTACATATACGAAGAGAAGAGGCACACGCACGCAGTCGGTCTCTCGCTATCTCGCACACACGAGTGTTACGTAAAGGCAACGTTAACAAATAAACCCTAAAACCCTAGGTGCACGATTGCTGCATTCGCGAGTACCGGATACGTGGTGGAGCGCACCTTTGTAGGAATAGTCAGCTCGCGTGATAATTTGATCCATAGGAGTTGATGGTCGGGACCACAGGTGAACGACTTGGAGGCGGTGGCTCACCAGTTGCCATAGATCGAGTATCCACGTTTAAAATATCATTTATTTAGCGGGGTTAAGAGTTCCGATTTTCAATGGCGCGTTATAAGTACTAAGTAGTTTTGAGAACAATTGGTATGGAGCGAAAATGGAATTTGTAGTACTACATACCTCCTTGGCGTATGGTTTTATGGGTTTATGTTGCGAGATGTTGATCCTAGTAGTTCTAGGGCAAACACTATGTTTAGATTTAGATGTTGGTTTTCAGTAATGAAAATCGGAAGGGGGAAACCCTTCTTTGATTAAAAAAACTACTACCTCCATTCTGGTTTACTAGTCCCCATCCTATTTTGGGTCAAAGTTTGTCCATGAATTTTACTTGTAAAATATGAATGGAAAACGAGATTTTGTTATACGCAAACAAAAAAGGACTGGAGGGAGTGATTGCTCTGACACGGAGGCGACCTCTCATAGCACAAGCATTGAACCGGCGCGCCGGCCAAGAGGGCCCCACTCGCTGCAGGCCCGGCTGAACATGCCTCCTCGCCGCATGCAGCCGGCTTCAGCCTGCCCCGCCTGCCTTCATTGAATCCGCGCGTGTGCCGGCAACACGTCCTTCTGCGAACCGACCGACATTTTATTACACAAAAAATGACCAAAATATAATTAATTACGCATGGTCTTGACTTGTTGTGCTCGCACTAGTAGCAGAAACTAGAGGTTTTTCTTTATTCATAACTCTCCTCAAAAAAAATTTGGCTTTGAAGTGAATCATGGTTGTGGACATTATGTATGAATGTCGAGATATCTATGAACATGAGTTTGATGTGGAATTTGAACTTGGAATGTCGGGCTTGCGCGTGAACTATACCATGTCCAATGCTTCGTCTGTTATTGTTTGGATAGTAATTGTTGTTATTACATGACCCGAAAAAATATTTTGTGCCACATCAGTAGATGCACAGACATCACAACAGGCATGCTGACTGGATAAACATTTGAACCTAGCTACTATGAAGGAAATTATTCATTGACAATGGTTTTAGATAGCAGGAGACGCCTAGCCTGCTCTGCCTCTGCTAGCTTATTTCTGGCTTCTTCCATCTCTTCTTTGGCATGGGTGAAGAGAGCATCTGATTGCTCTTTTCGCTTCTTCAGGAACTCAGCTACATTCTCAAGGGCTGCTACACGCTTTCTTTCAGCCTTTACTAGAGCCACGATGATACGAACAGCTGACGACTCCACCTGGCTTGTGTGTAATCCAGCATCATCTGGGAATTTGGACCTTGTGTCTAATCCAGCATCATTAGGGAACTGGCACCTTGTGTGTAATCCAACCTCATTCTGGAAACATGATCTCGAGGTTGACCATACTTCCCTCCTCACAGGAACTGCATCCTGACATGAAGTTACTGCTTTTTTAGATAATTACTCAAAGCAACCCAGATCCATTTAGTAGAAGCCAGATAAGCAGAAGTGGGAGAAGTGAATTCAAAAGGAAAAAAATATAAAAATAGACTACAAGGTGAGAACACCCACTTCCTACATCAAGCTAAAAACGAAAGCATTAGGACGATTAAGACTCTTCTTATGACACATTGAAGAACACGAGGCTTAAGAGAAACAGAAAGTACAACATATACACATCAAAGAACACGAGGCTAAATGAATGTAATTGAAAGGGTGTTACTTGCCACGCTCCTTGAAGATGTCCCCAATATCCTGTGTTTGGTCTTCATTGCTCCTCTCCATGTTCGCACTCGTGGTTTTAAAATCTCAACATGGCAAGAAAAATATACTACTAGTAATACTTGCGCATCTTGTGGGCAACATTAAAGTACTCGTCTACCATGTTACACCATCTCCAACAGAATCGCAACGCGCGGCGCTTTAAAAAAGCGTTTATAGTGCTGAGATCAAGAAGTAGAGATAGAGAGTAGAGGATAGTTCTCAGAATATATAGATAAAAAATAGATTATTCAACTACTCCTCGTCGTCCGACTCCTCCTTGGTGATGTCCTCCTCCAACGTCTGACTGTAGGCCTGAAGATACTGATCGTCGTCGGATTCCCAGGGCGACGCTGCTCCTAGCCTCATGTTGAATTGAGCGTCTGCTTTTCGCCTACGCTTGTCCTCGCGATAGGCGGCTCGCTCCGCCCTCCTCTTATCCCTCTCCACCCTCCTTTGCTCGTAGAACTCGCACTCGTTGATCATGTCATGCAGGAAGCGTTGGCGCCACAGCGCCATGGCTTCCTCGTCCATCTCGGCGATGCCGAGACAGTGCTCCCACCTCCGGTTGTCGCGACGATCCTCGTCGGTGATAAGTCGCGGAAGAGGTGCGAGCTCCTATGCCCGCTCCCGCGTCGGCATGTTGGGGAAGTTCAATGTTCTATGAGGCCACCAGAGGCGCCACGCCGCCGCGTCATATATGCGGGAAGCCTCGTTGGAGGTGTCAAAATTGTCGAGGCCGAGGCGCATCCCGCGGAACCGAATCTCGGCGGAGAAGCCGCCGGAGGGGCGCGCGCAGACACCGCGATATCCCCAAGTTACCCGGCGATGCGGCGGCATGGTGGCGCGGCGGCGGCGAGGCGAGAAAGAGCGGGGAGAGAGCGGTGGCGAGGCACAGACCGGGGAGAGAGCGGTGGCAAGGCACAAAGCGGTGGGATGGCATTGGATTTTATAAAGTGCGCCGGACGCCGCGCACCAAAACTAGCGCCCGCCCGACCGCTTTTTCCCGCGCGCGCGCAATCCTTTCCCGACGTCTCTGCTATCTCTACTCCCTTCTCTACTATTATATTTATTTTATATTTAATATTTATCTCTACTTATCTACTCTCTATTTTTTCTCTCTACTTTTTCCCTAATCTTATAAAAAACAGAGTTGGTGATGATGGTGTTCCTGCCATCATGCTATATAGGCCATCCAATTTATATCTGACGGATAGGATGGAAACTGTGGCAATTTTGCAAAAAGATACCCACACCCCTCTCCGCATTTTCAAATAAGGCATTCCCTCGTTCATCCTTTTCTCCCACAAGATAAACTGCTCATACAAATGCATCTTGATGCGTGCAACGCATGGGCATCTTGCTACTTCTAAAATACTATCCATCATTTGCCACACTATTGGTTGCAGATGAAATACCTACCCAAGCATAGCGCGATACAGGAGCGACGCACAATTACAAGATGATATTATGTTGGACAATGGAGGCTATAACCAATTACTTTTACGGGAACAATAGCACCCAGGAAATTTGAAGGGTGGGTATGAACAAAATTGGAACTACACATGTACTGCTAAGTGATTCAATACACACATTATCAATCGAGGAGCAGAACGATGGTCGCGGCGGCCTCTATGAGTCATGGTCGGCAACGGGAGTCGGTTCATTGTCCACGACGGTGGTGCTTCTGCACTTGGCGTCGGCTTCCGGGAAGCAGATCTAAGACTGTGGAAGACGATGTCGGGGAAGAGGCTCTGTGTATGACGACGACGGTGGACCGGCTCCAGTGCGGCGTACGAGGTCGTCGATGAGGCATATGCGCTGCGGTGGACAAGTGCGCCAATGTAGAAGGGGAGGAGCACGAAGGCTGTGGTGCCGTGGAGAAGTCTATTTTGTGGTGGGGATAGAAAATGGGGAGTATTCAGGTGTACTACTCCGGGTGCCGGGGTGGGGTTGGCTGGGTAGGGTGAACCTGAAGTTACGAAAACAGCCCCCTACCAACCGTCATCTGTAGGCCTATTACGAAGGTTATGATGGTAACTTCCCACTGCTCGAATCAGGGTCGCTGGAGATTTTCCCGCCGACCTCAAAATTTTGTGACACTGAACTCCCCGTGTGGCGTGTTAGGTGATTCGACTAAGCAACTAGCGAGTAGTACTAGTAAACTCTGCATATTAGGTTTGACCGAAGTCAAACTTCCTAAAGTTTGACCAAGTTTATAGAAAAATATAAATATTTACCATAACAGATATGTATGATGTGAAAGTACATTCGATAATGAATCTAATGGTATTTATTTGTTATTGTATATGTTAATATTTTTTGTTATAAACTTTCTGAGAGTTCACAAAACCTGACTTTGACCAATGCTAATACGCAGACTTAAATAAAAACGGAGGGTGTACACATTTGTTTTCTTAGTATGTAGTGAATTAATCATTTGTTGAAATTGTGAAATAAATATATTAGGCTACTGACTTCGAATGTAATGGTCTATACAATTGAATAGTTACAATCATTGTCGAATTCCAAGATGTATACAAGGTCTATAGTACTTCACAACATGCTCAAACTCGCATAATGCCAGTTAAATGACAATCAAAATGCATTTCGTAGTTATTACTTTGTAGGATGCAACAAAACCAACAATAACTCTACATCAGCCATTATAAAAGCAACATTTTGAACATATCCCAATATGTGAATGAAACGTGCAGAGTGAGCTTGCGAAGATGGAGCAGATAGGGTGGGAAAGATTGTATGTATGTGGACGAGAGAGTAGGAGACAAACCTAAGGAAATAGAGAGAGGGAGATAGAGAGTGAAAAAGAGATAGGAAGAAGTTAGGTCTGTGAGAAAGATGGAGACATGTAATATACGTGAGATGCGTCTGCATCCGGATTCTGTACACGTGGAAGGAGAAGAGACAACGGGATTGATGAGAGAGCTGGAAAACATGGACAGAGGGGAAGGATCTCGTGGGTTGAGGGATGGATAAATTTGTGCAGGGGAGAGAGGGATTGGTAATTTTGTGCAAGAGAGAGAGAGTGGGGGGAGGAGTCAGTCAGCCGTCGTCACTTCATCCTGCTTCCAAATGGCCCCGCATTCTCTAGCGCAGTGTGGTCGCTGTCTTCGATCTCCTCGATGCCCTCTTTGAAGATTGAGGTGCTGGGCATGCTGGGGTGCAGAGAAGCACAAGCGAGAGTGGTCGCCATATAACCTTGGATGGGGATGAATTCTGTGCTCAGGGGAGGGGGTGTGTGTGTGCTGTGTGCTATGTGTGTGTGTGTGTGTGTGTGTGTGTGTGTGTGTGTGTGTGTGTGTCAGATATTGAGAGAAAACAACTCTAAGAAGAGAAATGTGTGTGTATGTGACGGAAAACAACTTGCTAAACAGGGTATTCACGAAGAGATTGTGCGTGCGAGATAGAGAGCGATGTGCGGGCCTTGAGGTAGGCAGGGGCCGAGTGAGGGTGTCAAAATGTGCGCGTTGATGCATGTGTTACATGCGATCGTGCGAGGGACGGACGAATCGAGAGAGATGGTTGTTGTGTTATGGATGCTCCTCTCTCTCTCTCTCTCTCTCTCTTTTCTCTCTCACACACACACACACACAAGTAAAATGGAAGACCGTTCTCTCATGTATACACAACGTATCGACATCTGTCTATGTCTCACTCATGCATGATCATTTGCACATTCACACCTCTCTATGTCTCTATCACATGCACACCGTCTCCACATTGCCCTTCCACCACAACACACATATGGACACATACACATGTTCTCTCTCAGGCACACACACAAAATTAGTATTAAAAAAAACTAGGGCGCACCTAAAACGTCCAAATCCAAATAAACATGAACGGGAGCTAAATTCAAATATATGGAAATATTGTAGCGTCAAGAATTTTTCCCGGAAAAAAAAGTTGAGTAATATTCGGGGATTGTTTTCACACACACAAAAAGGTTTGGTGGATGTCCTTCGAGCGCGACACAGTGACGCACCGTTCAATCGACCGCGCGGCCGCGGTTAACGCACTTGCAGTGGATTCCGTATCATGGATGTGGTAACTAATAAAAGCGCTGCCTAAGTCTAATGTTTACGTGTACTAGTACGGTTTTCTTTTAAGTTTGACCAACCCTATATAAAACTAAACTAAGCTCCCATAAGCGCACTCATCAATATGCCGCCGCCGTTGCGCATGCCGGCGCCCACCTGGTCCGGCCAACAATTTCTCGCCCATCACCGCCGTGTCACTGCTTAGCCGAAGGCTCGCCCGCTCACGTCGTCTGCATTCCCTCCTTGCGATGTCGCCACGCTGCCAAACATGCGAGCAGCTGGTGGAGCCACATCTATGCACACAGCGTACAAAGAGGAGGACGAGCGCATGCTCCAACACGTCGGCGAGGAGGAACTAGCGTGTCATTATCGTCTCCGCCCACGCGGAGGAGGCGCGCATGGTGGCTGTCGCGACGGAAGCCGATCGCGTGCACGTCGAGCCCGCAAACCGGGTGCGGACGCGGAATCTACCTTCGAGACCTTGAATGCCACGTGGATCCTGCAATCTTAAGGAGCAATTTGGGTCAGTCGACTCTTGTGAGCCGTTTGATGCAACATGGATGGCTAGAAGGGCTTCTTCAACCTCTGAAATAGATGCACGGTTCATCTTCTCAGCCCGCCACACGCCTAACCGCCTGCCGCCGCCGCCGCGCCCTCCCCCGAACCACCTGCCGCCGCCATGCGGACCCCCACCCTCGCCATCCGTTTAACATCGGGCACGATCCAATGTTTTCTGGTGAACTACATTCCACACCCAACACTCATAAGATAGATCATGGGCACCCTGCCGTCTCATTCCTTCACTCCGTCGAACTTCTTTCACAAATCTACTGACACAAATTATACTACTAGTATGAACGTATTAACTATAGTAGGAACACGAAGATACAAGCAGTAGTACCAACTGCAAGAAGAACAGTAGTAAGACATAGTACAAGTACTATTGTACGTACTAAAGATTTCAAATAACGAGAAAGAACATAAACATAGTTCTGCTGGGCCTCAGCACAACACACCCTTGAAAATAAACTAAGCAACTAGTCCGCTTGACACTGCAGTAGAACCAGCATGAGCGACGGCACTGCCACCTACTCGGAGTCCAAGTCCACGTCCTCAACTTCGTCCTCGTCCCTCTTACTCTTCCTCTTCGCCGATGCTTCTTTGCTTGAACCGGACACTGGGCTCTACTTCTTCATCCAAACCTTGTAGATATTTAAACAAAGGTAGGCATCCATTGCTGCATACAGGATGTGATCTTCATCTAATGTCTTCGACTCCCATGCATGATGAAACTCGTGGTGAGGTTTCTTCAGTTTAGCGTACGAACGATCAATCATGGCTGCTGCCAGGGTCAGCATTGAAGGCGGAGAGGAGGACACCAGGCTTGCCTTCTGGAGATCGAAGGGCTGGCCTACCACGAGGCCTATCCGACCTAGGATTTCATTGTCGTTCCTAAAGTCTACAGTAACGAATTTGACTCGTCCGGCCTTGAGGAACTTCTTAAATTCCTCGCACTCAACGTCGGCATGGCATATGTGGTAGACCAAGAATAAGTCATGCATGCAAACCTGGATCACGGCGGGCTTCTTCTTCTCTGTCTCTTTTAGTTTCTTCTCGCTTCCCAGGACTGTGGTGTACTCAACATCTAGCCCAGCGACTCACTCATCATTTGAGGTTTTGAACATGCGTTTGAAGCGAGCAAGGCATTCTTTCACCGTTGCGAAAGAACGGGTGTAGATGACGACGAACTCGTCACCGGCGATGGTTCTAACCTTGTACTCACCGCCGATCATGGAGATTTGGGACGCCATGGATTTGGGAGGAGGGTTAGGATTAGTGGAACTGCCGTAATGTGAAAGGACCATGCCGGCTTGTGTCTAACTTCAATTAATTCCGTCAACCGTCCCGCCTCCCACGACCTTTGGCCTGTTCGCACGCCATGCCAGCTTGTTTGCTATTCCCGTGTGCATGATACCAGCTAAGATACCACCATTATGGCCAGCCTTAACCATCGCATGCAATAATTTAGTGCACCTTGAAATATGAACATGTGTGGGGCGTGTATGTTTTTAATGACTTGAGACTATACCTAGCCCGGCATGCAAAATGAGAATTTATGCACCGTTCCCCATACCTGCAGGAAGCTCGTTCGTCTCCAAATCTTTTTCCTCTCCATGTGTGGAAACAATATGCCTGCCAGACTCTCCTTCTCCCTTCGGCGGTCCCACCACTCCACCCGGGGTGCTGCTTCGGTTACTTAACTCCAGGTGCATTGGGTCACTAACATATGGGCCCAACAGGGGTCTGGCCCACTGATACGTCTCCAACGTATCTATAATTTTTGATTGTTCCATGCTATTATTTATGATGTTTTGGATGTTTAATGGGCTTTGTCATACACTTTTATATTATTTTTGGGACTAATCTACTAACCCAAACGCCCAGTCCAGATTGTTGTTTTTTGCCTGTCTCAGGGTTTTACAGAAAAGGGATAACAAACGGAGTCCAAACGGAATGAAACTTTCGGGAGAGATATTTTTGGAGAAAATCACGCACGGGAGACTTGAGAACCATGGAGTAGGGTTTACATGGTGCCCACGAGGGTGCCCCCCCCCCCCTAGGGTGCGCCCCCTGCCTCGTGGGTCCCACGTAGGGCCCCTGGTGCCCTCCTTCCTCCTATATATGCCTACGTACCCTGAGACCATCAGAACATTCCACCGCTGCAACCTTCTGTTCCCGTGAGATCCCATTTTGGGGCCTGTTCCGGAGCTCCGCCGGAGGGGGGATCTTCCACGGAGTGCTTCTACATCATCATCATCGCCTCACCATGAGTTGTGAGTAGTTTACCACAGACCTTCGGGTCCATAGCTAGTATCTAGATGGTTTCTTCTCTCTCTTTGGATCTCAATACAAAGTTCTCCTCGGTCTTCGAGGAGATCTATTCGTTGTAATCTCTTTTTGCGGTGTGTTTGTCGAGATCCGATGAATTGTGGGTTTATGATCAATATTATCAATGAGAAATATTTGGTTCTTCTCTGAACTCTTTATGTATGATTATAATATCCTTGCAAGTCCCTTCGAATTATTTGTTTGGTTTGGCCTACTAGATCTATAGTTCTTGCAATGGGAGAAGTGCTTGGCTTTGGGTTCAATCTTGCGGTGTCCTTTCCCAGTGACAGTACGTATTGTATTGTTGCCATCGAGGATAAAAAAGATGGGGTTTATGTCATATTGCTTGAGTTTATCCCTCTACATCATGTCATCTTGCTTAAGGCGTTACGCTGTTCTTATGAACTCAATACACTAGATGCATGCTGGATAGCGGTCGATGTGTGGAGTAATAGTAGTAGATGCAGAATCGTTTCGGTCTACTTGTCTCGGACGTGATGCCTATATATAATGACCATGCCTAGATAGTCTCATAATTATTCGCTTTTCTATCAATTGCTCGACAGTAATTTGTTTACCCGCTGTAGAATATCGCTATCATGAGAGAAGCCACTAGAGAACACTATGGCCCCTGGGTCTATTCTCAACATATCAATCTACACCTACTTTACTTTTTCCGCTTTTACTTTCTATTCTTATAACCAAAAAATACCGAAAATATCAACTATCATCTCTATCAGATCTCACTTTCGTAAGTGACCGTAAAGGGATTGACAACCCCTTATCACGTTGGTTGCGAAGTTCTTATTTGTTTCTGCAAGTGCGAGGGACTCGCGCGTGGTCTCCTATTGGTTTGATACCTTGGTTCTCAAAAAACTGATGGGAATACTTATGCTACTGTGTTGCATCTCCCTTTCCTCTTCGAGGGAATACAACGCAAGCTCGAGAAGTACCAAGAAGAATTTCTGGCGCCGTTGACAGGGAGGCTTATGCAAAAGTCATATACCAAGTACCTATCACAAACCCTTATCCTTCGGATTACATTTTTTGCCTCTCGTTTTCCTCTCCCCCACTTCACCCTTGCCGTTTTATTTGCCCTTCTTCTACCATGTGTTTATCGTTCGCTTGCCTCTTGTTTGATTGTGTGTTGCTTGCTTGCTTGCCCTCATGTCTGAGATGGGGGAGATTTTATGGAGAAGGGTAGTAATGTCGAGAGCAATGTTCATGTTGACCCCCCGGATGAAACTACCACTTTACATATTAAGAAGTTTCGGGTTCGTAGTGGTAATATCATTGGAAAAGGAGTTCTTCAAGACTTCTTTACTTGTGCCGGTGCTTTTCCCACTATGGGTGGCTCTATTCTTCACAGAACTAGTAGCCTTGCGGATGCTGTATATATGCTCATAGTTGAAATTGAAAGACAATTTATCCATATGCATCCCTGTATACAGAGACTCTTTTTGGAGTTTTCCAATATTGAGCATTCTTCTGTTAAGCGTGTAGCTACTATCTTTTTGGCTCATGAATTTAGATTTATCATGAAAGAGGCCAAAGAAATCTTTGCTCATTACGGGGTAGATGCCGGTCGACCGCCCATAGAGGCTATCTTATTCAATCAAGAAGACATAATGTGGTTGCGATCTACTGATCATGTTGCTTTTAATGAAAACCTTAGAAAAAAGGTTCCTACCGATGTCTTGATTGATAGAGTTTCTGAGATGAGTGATGATTTTTCTATTCAAAACAATGGGTTAGGCTTCTCCCTTAAGCGAAGGCTTATGCCCTTCTGCCAAAAGAACGCCTATAATGATGAATTGGTTGTTCACTACAAGGGGCCAAAAGAGGAACCTATTCCTCCTGAGATTGATGTGGGGGACTTTTGTCCCATTAAATTTAGCCCTTTTGCTTACTTTTGCTTGCCACAAAGGAAACTTGCTGCTGAACGTAGGGAATATGAGATGAGTTTTCACGATATATCGTATCATTATGGCATTCCCTAGATCTATCCATGTATCTTGCCTAGCTAGGGGCGTAAAACGACAGTGCTTGTTGGGAGGCAACCCAATTTTATATTTTTTGTATTTGCTTCTGTTTAGGAATAAATATTGCATCTAGCTTCTGTTTAGATGTAGTTTTGTGTTTTGTTTAGTGTTTGTGCCAAGTAGAACCTTTGGGAAGACTTGTGTGAAGTTTATGTGATCTTGCCGTGAAAAACAGAATCGTTAGCGCTCGCTAGAATGGTCATCAGATTTTACTGGAGTGTGCTATTTAGTTGATTCTTTTTGCAAATGATTAATAGACAAATTCCTCACATTTAACAATTTACTTTGAGTTTTTTGGAGTTACATAAGTATGCAAAACCTGTAGATTACTACAGACTGTTCTGTTTTTGATAGATTCTGTTTTTCGTGTGTTGTTTGCTTATTTCAATGCATCTATGAGTAATATTGGGAAGTATGACCCATAGAGAAGTTGGAATACAGTAGGTTTAAAACCATTATAAACAAATAATGAATTCATTGCAGTACCTTTGAGTAGTGGTTTGCTTTCTTATACTAACGGAGCTCACGAGATTTTTGTCTAAGTTTTGTGTTGTGAAGTTTTCAAGTTTTCAAGTTTTGAGTATTCCTTTGATGGACTATGGAACAAAGAGTAGCAAGGGCCTAAGATTGGGGATGCCCAAGTCACCCCAAGTAAAATTCAAGGACAACCAAAAGCCTAAGCTTGGGGATGCCCCGGGAAGGCATGCCCTCTTTCGTCTTCATCTATCGGTAACTATACTCGGAGCTATATTTTTATTCACCACATGATATGTGTTTTACTTGGAGCGTCTTGTATAACTTGAGTATTTGCTTGTGAGTTTGCCACAATTATCCTTGTTGGACACACCTATTTGAGAGAGTTAAATATGGCCCAAGAATTGTTAGAACACTCTATGTGCTTCACTTATATCTTTTGAGTTGAATAGTTTTTGCTCTAGTGCTTCACTTATATCTCTTAGAGCACGGCGGTGATAATGTTTTGAAGAAATTGTTGAACTCTCATGCTTCACTTATATCCATTTGAGAGTCTATTAAAACAGCATGGTAATGTGCTTAGGCTATAAAACTAGTCTTCACATAATAGACATCCAATATCATGTAGTAAAAACTTTCACGCTAAGTGCATTGAATATGATGAGAAGTTGGATGCTTGATAATTGTTTTGAGATATGAGGATAGTGATATTAGAGTCATGCTAGTGGAGTTATAATGAAATTGAGTAATTCTTGTGTTAAGGTTAGTGATTCCCGTAGCATGCACATATGGTGAACCGCTATGTGACGAAGTTAGAGCATAAGGTATTTGTAGAGTGTCAACCTTTGTGTGGGGGTCGGGGGCGCGCGATGGTTAACTCCTACCAACATCCCCCCTAGGAGCATGCGTTGATTGCTTTGTTTTGATGACTCATAAATTTTCGCAATAAGTATATGAGTTCTTATGACTAATGTTGAGTCCATGGATTATACGCACTCTCACCCTTCCACCATTGTTAGCCTCTCTTTTATCGCACAACTTTCGCTGGTACCTTGCAACCACTATATATCCTTCCTGAAAACAGCCACCATATATATTCCTCAAAATAGCCACCATACCTACCTATCATGGCATTTCCACAGCCATTCCGAGATATATTGCCATGCAACTTTCCACCGTTCCGTTCATATGACACGCTTCATATTGTCATATTGCCATGAATGATCATGTAGTTGACATCGTATTTGTGGCAAAGCCACCATGCATAATTTATCATACATGTCACTCTTGATTCATTGCACATCCTGGTACACCACTTGAGGCATTCATATAGAGTCATACTTGTTCTAGTATCGAGTTGTAATTCAATGAAAGTGTGATGATCATCAATATTAGAGCATTGTCCCATGTGAGGAAAGGCTAAATCAATAAAGCACCTCCAAAATAGGGAAAAAGGCCAAAGGAAAAAAGGAAGGCCCAAAAAAAGGGACAATTGCTAGTATCTTTTTCCACACTTGTGCTTCAAAGTAGCACCATGTTCTTCATGATAGAGAGTCTCATGTTTAGTCACTTCCATATACTAGTGGGAATTTTCATTATAGAACTTGGCTTGTATATTCCAACGATGGGCTTCCTCAAATGCCATAGGTCTTCATGAGCAAGCAAGTTGGATGCACACCCACTAGTTTCTTTTGTTGAGCTTTCATACATTTTTAGCTCTAGTGCACCCGTTGCATGGCAATCCCTACTCACTCACATTGATATCTATTGATGGGCGTCTCCATAGCCCGTTGATACGCCTAGTCAATGTGAGACTATCTCCCTCCTTTTTGTCTTCTCCACAACCACCTCTCTATTCCACATAGTGCTATGTCCATGGCTCACGCTCATGTATTGCGTGAAAGTTGAAAGTTTTGAAAGAATGGAGTATGAAAACAAGTGCTTGGCTGAAATCGAGGTTGTGCATGATATGAATATTTTGTGTGATGAAGAGGGAGCATAGCCAGACTATATGATTTTGTAGGGATAACTTTCTTTAGCCATAGTATTATGAGAAGACATGATTGCTTTTCTAGTATGCTTGAAGTATTATTATTTCTCATGTCAATATAGACTTTTGTCTTGAATCTTTCAGATCTGAACATTCATGCCACAATTAAGAGAATTACATTGAAAAACTACGTTGGTTAGCATTCCACATCAAAAATTCTGTTTTTATCATTTACCTACTCGAGGACGAGCAGGAATTAAGCTTGGGGATGCTTGATACGTCTCCAACGTATCTATAATTTTTTATTGTTCCATGCTATTATTTATTATGTTTTGGATGTTTAATGGGCTTTGTAATACACTTTTATATTATTTTTGGGACTAACCTACTAACCCAAAGGCCCAGTCCAGATTGTTGTTTTTTTTCCTGTTTCAGGGTTTTACAGAAAAGGGATATCAAACGGAGTCCAAACGGAATGAAACCTTTGGGAGAGATATTTTTGGAGAAAATCACGCACGCGAGACTTGAGAACCACGGAGTAGGGCTTACGTGCTGCCCACGAGGGTGGGGCGCCCCCC
>LR738715.1:332636378-332665791 GCA_902687465.1 Secale cereale
TAGCCGCTCAATCAAGCGCTGGCGGGACTGCCTGCTCTCTCCTCCCCGCGGCCGGTTGTGCTGCCGTGCAGGCCTCACCGCCCCACCGTACTCCCATCTCTGGCCTAGCCATCCCTCTACTCACCCACACCTGCTGTTATTCTCCGACGATGGCAGACAAACCAGTAAACCCTCGTACAGTCGTACTCCCCTCCGCATGGGAAACAACTGCCGAGTCTTCCCTGGCTCCGTGTCGTTCCCTTCCTAGGCCTCGCCGTCGTCCACCGCCCTGGTGCTCTCAGCGCAGCCTAGTCAGCGTGGTCAATGACTGACATGCATCTGAAGTGGACTGTACATGGAGAGGCTGACAGCTGGGTCCACGGCCGCACGCAAGGAAATGCCTCCTTATTACGCGCAAAATAATGATTCCTCCACCTGACATCTGGGACCCACTGAAAGGGCCTCTGTATTTCGTGAAAAAAAAATTACCGCCGCTCACAGCTCGGACCCACCAGCTATATCTTCGCACGCAAGGAAGTGCCTCCTTATTACGCAAAAAAATGAATACTCCCCCTACTAGCTGGGACCCCTATAGTGGGAGGCTGACTTGTGGGCCTACTAAGTTGACGGGGACGGAGGGCTTTGTCAACTTTGTCAATATGCACGATTATAGCTCGAGTGACCGTACGATGTCCATCCAACGGCCGTAGTGCTTCTTCAACCTCTGGTACTCTTGCTCCAGCCGCCCAAACCAGCGCCGGTCGTGCCTCGTGCTCCTTCCTCCCATGGCCAGCTGTGATGCCGCGGAGGCCTCACCGCCCCCTACTACTCCCACCGCTGGCTAGGCCATCCCTTGTAAGGGAATATTTCTCCCTAAGTAGTTTTGGTGATTGATGACAATGCTTTTGCGGACTAATCGTGTGCACTGAGCTTTTCAGATATATCTCACCTAGGCGCAAGACGATTAAGTGCCCCTCAGAACCTATGGAAGATGGTGTTTCCTTTTGTTTCTTTTCGGTGGAATTGAGTCATAGGAAAGCCGTACTATTAAGAGGGGGTCCACTTCGGAAAGGTTTGGGTGGAATCAACCCGTACATGTCTATTCATTCGCACCACCTTTCCTTTGCTTCTCTGGAGCTCCGGCTGTTTTCCTTGTTGGTACAAAAACAGTGGCATCCTACCACTACCACTGCTTGGCATGCGGTAGTACCGCACGGCCCCACGGTAGTACCGCTTCAGGGTTGCGGTAGTACCGCACTATGCGGTAGTACCGTACCATGGACACGGTAGTACCATGTGACCGGCCCAGCCTCGTAACTAGTACGGTAGTAGGCGCGGAAGTAATTATTTACTTTCGCGTCCTACGCGGTAGTACCCCTTCGTGCAAGCGGCAGTACCGTGTCGGGTTTTTGCAATGACGTAAGTCGGCGGATGTAGTTGCGGATGTATTTTATTTAGTCCGCGCTTCTCCACGGCCAGTCTGACCCTGCCTTGCGGTAGTACCGCAAGGACGTGCGGTAGTACCGCTTCGGCAGTACTACCGCCCGGTGTTTCAATGCAACAAGGCTAGTACTGGCATGTACCGCGCCAGCGGTAGTATCGCACCCCGAGCGGTAGTACCGCTGGGCCGTGCGATAGTACCGCAACTTATGTGCGGTAGTACCGCGCTCTGCGGGCAGATTTGTGGGATAACGGTTGGATTTGCCCTCCCACTATATATAGGGAGTCTTCTTCCCCAAGAAGACTTACCTCTTCCTCCCCAAGCTCCATTGTTTCTCAAAGCTCCATTTCTGCCCGATCTCTCTCCCTAGCCAATCAAACTTGTTGTTTTCCTCGGGATTGCTTGAGAAGGCATCGATCTACACTTCCACCAAGAGATATTTGATTCCCCCCAGTAATCCCTTGCGGATCTTGTTACTCTTGGGTGTTTGAGCACCCTAGACGGTTGAGGTCACCTCGGAGCCATATTCCATTGTGGTGAAGCTTTGTGGTGTCGTTGGGAGCCTCCAATTCGGTTGTGGAGATTGCCCCAACCTTGTTTGTAAAGGTTCGGTCGCCGCCTTCAAGGGCACCACTAGTGGAATCATGGCACCTCGCATTGTGTGAGGGCGTGAGGAGAATACGGTGGCCCTAGTGGCTTCTTGGGGAGCATTGTGCCTCCACACCGCTCCAACGGAGACGTACTTCCTCTCAAAGGGAAGGAACTTCGGTAACACATCCTCGTCTTCACCAGCTCCACTTGTGGTTATTTCTTTCCTTTACTTGTGCAAGCTTTCTTTGTATACCTTAGATTGCTTGCTTGTGTGGTTGTTATTGTTGCCTCCTATAAGTTGTCCACCTAGTTGCATATCTAGACAACTTACTTTGTTGCTAAGTTTAAATTGGTTAAGAAAAGCTAAAAATTGTTAGTTGCCTATTCACCCCCCTCTAGTCAACCATATCGATCCTTTCAATTGGTATCAGAGCCTCGTCTCTTTATACGTACTTTACCATCCAAAGAGTATGGGTGACAACGTAGTCGAGACGGAGGGACACTCTGGTGGAACTCTGTCCTTGCCTACGTCCGATGGGGGAACCGCGGTCTCTCATGAGGAGTTCAATGTGGCAATGGACACATTGAAAGAATCACTAGCGACCGAGGTCAAAGGCATGTTTAAGGAATTACTTGATGCACTCAAATTATCCACCACACCGTTGGAAGTGGTTCGTCCCACTACCAACGTGTTGGAGGCTATTCTCGACAAGGGAGAAGCTAGTAGTGAGCAAGTCCCGGTTACTAAGATGGGGATTTGGATATTTGCCCACTCCGCTCCTCCTACCCACTATGGAGGACTCGTTCCTACTCCGCATTTAAATTCCGTTGGTCCTCCTCCTAAGTTTGTGAAAAATTCTGATTTTTCTACTTGGATTTTTCGCTTTAGACGTCATTTAAACCATTGTTCTACTAATATTTGGAGAATCATTGAGCAAGGTTTCTACCCACGTGATCTCGACAACTTAACTCTAAGAGAAGTTGCAGATCATCAATTCAACGAGTCTGTTCTTTGCATACTTCAAGATGCTATCCCTCCCAAAGATATTGCACATCTTCGACCCTTCACCGTGGCCAAGGAAGCATGGGAGCATGTTGGCTCCATGTACAAGGGAAGCGCACGCATTCAACGCTCAAACTATGAAGTTGTGCAAGATGAAGCCGATGAGTTTGCTATGATCGAAGATGAAGATCCCCGTGAACTTTATCGGAGATTAACCACTCTTGCGGTTTCACTTCGAGATCATGGGAGCAAGGACACGGATGCAATTGGATCAAACGCAAGTTTCTCAAGGCCATGATGCCTTACCACAAGGCCATGTCCTCTGTCATTCGCCAAAGACCGGACTTCCACACTTTGTCATCAAGTGAAGTGTTGGATGAGTTCGTTGCCATGAGGATCTTGGAAAAGACCGCCGACAATGTGGTTTTAAGAGCTCAACGATCAAAGAAGCCTAACCTTGCCTTAAAGGCCAAGGCTTGTGTGGAAGAAGAGGAGGAAGAGGATGACGATGAGAGTTTCCCCGAGGACACCAAATATGCCTATCATGAGCACATGGCTCTTGCATCACGGCAATTTTGGGGCAACAAGAAGAATTCAAGGCCCAACTTCAACAAGAACAACTCAAGTGGCAACAAGGGCAAGCAACGAGTGAGGATGTGATTCAACTGTGGGAATGTGAGCCACTTTGTTGTAGATTGCCCATATGAGAAAAGAGAAGACTATGGACGCAAGCTTATCCGAAAGGATAAGGCCAAGTCTTATCCCAACAAGAACAACCTCAACAAGAAGACCCCTCCCAAAGGGTTGGAGGCCCAAGAAGAATATGTTGAGGATGATGATGATGATGAAGATGATGAGATGGTCACCATGGCCACCATTGCTATTGCAACTACTCCACGCTCATCTCTCATTGACTCACCAATTGAGAACATCACCGCCAAGTGCCTCATGGCTAAGGCCACCAACAAGGTAACTCCCAACATCAACACTACCATCACCTCTAATCCTTCATTGACGGATTGTATTGATGAGAGTAAGGAGGCAGAGGAGGAAGAAAATGAATTTGAGTTGTTTATGAGTAAACTCAAGGTCAAACCCAAGAAGCACTTCGTTGCTCTCTGGGAACAACTCGGTGAGGACAATGACATGATCGAGGCTCACGAGGAGACCATTTCTAAAATGGAAGCACATAGTCGAGACTATGCCGATGAGATATCGGATCTCTCTAATGCTCTAGAGGAAGATTGTGGTCTTCGTTTGGCTCTTGAGGAGTCACACAACGATGATAATGCTAAATTAAAGAAAGATCTTGATCATGCTTTAGTTGTCTCTCGTGTGATTAATTCCGAGAAGGCAAAGATTGTGGTTGACCATGCTAGACTCAAGGAGGAGTTTGTTACGCTTAACAAGGATCACAAGGCCTTGAAAGGTGTACATGCTTCTCTCAAAGAGTCTCATGATCAACTTCAAGTTTCGCTAACCAAGGAGAAAGCTATCTTTCCTCGCATGGTGTTGATTGATAATGCAAATTCTACTAACCCTTGTTGCGAGCATGTGCATATTGTTGAAAAGAATGCCAAGTTGAAGAAGCAGCTTGAGAAAGGCCTTGTGACATGTATACAAGATGAGAATAACCTCAACGATCTTTTGAGAAATCAAAAGGAAGTTGTGGCAAAGGAAGGAATTGGGTTTGCTCCCAAGCCCAAGAAGAAGAAGAACGACAAGACCAAGAAACCTCCTCCTCTCAAACAAACCTTTGTGAAAGAGGGAGAGGGTAATTCTAAGAAGAAGAACAATGTGAAAAGTGGTGGAGTAAAGAAAAACCCCGCCATGCCATCAAACATAGCCGGCGACTTTAATCCTTCATATGTTTTATGTCGTGCTAGTGATGGTCATGTTTTTGCTAAATTTGTTGGTTCTTCTTATGAGTACATTGAATGGTCTATTTGGGTTCCTAAGACCCTTGTTACTAACCTCAAAGGACCCATTACCAAATGGGTACCTAAATCCAAGTATTGATCTCATGTAGGAGTTTGCTTCCGGTGGGGGATCATGGTTGCTCGATAGTGGAGCCACAAATCATATGACCGGAAGCAAAGACTTGGTGGTGGACGTGCATCAAGGTTCATCCATGGCAACCAACGTCGAATGGGGTGATGCTTCATCTTCTAAGGTATTGGGGCTTGGCAAGGTTGTTGTTTCTCATGATCTCGCGATCGAGAAAGTCATGCTTGTTGAGTCCCTTGCATACAACTTACTTTCTGTTCGTCAACTTGCACTCATGAGCTTTGCCACATTCTTTGATATTGATACCGTGGCCCTCTTGTGGAGCAAGACTCTTAAAGTAGCCTATGTTGGACATGTCGAGAACGGTCTCTATGTGGTTAACTTCTCGGAGCAACCCACTAAGACCGCGACATGCCTAATGGCTAAAGTTGATGTGGAATGGCTTTGGCATCGCCGGTTAGCCCATGTCAATATGAGATCTTTGCAAAGTCTTTTCAAGGGGGGACCATGTCCATGGACTAACAAATGTTAGCTTTGCCAAAGATCGTGCTTGCAGTGCTTGTATTGAAAGAAACTTACATGAGACGGCTCACCCACCCACGACTATCATCTACTCAAAAAGACCGTTAGAGCTCCTTCACATGGATCTCTTTGGGCCTCCATCCTTTGATAGTCTTGGGGGCATAAAGTATTGCTTGGTGATTGTAGATGATTATTCAAGATACACATGGGTATATTTCTTCAAGAAGAAGAGTGAGACCCAACAAACCGTCATCAACTTTGCAAATGAAGCTCAACGTCAACATGAGGCAAAGATTTTGATTATCCGAAGTGACAACGGCACCGAGTTCAAGAACTACACCTTGGATGAGTTTCTTAGTAATGAGGGGATCAAACATCAATATGCTACACCTTATACCCCTCAACAAAATGGTGTAGAGGAGAGAAAGAACCAGACATTGATGGACGCGGCAAGGACCATGATGGCAGAATTCAAGTCTCCATACAACTTTTGGGCCAAAGCCATCAACACCGCGCGTCATGCATCCAATCGGCTCTATCTCCGCAAAGGCTTGAACAAGACTCCGTATGAGACTCTTACCGGTAACAAGCCCAATCTCAAGTACTTCCGGGTGTTCGGGAGTAAGTGTTTCATCCTCAAGAAAGGTGCTCGTTTGTATAAATTTGAGTCTAGAGCTCATGAGGGCATATTTGTTGGTTATGCTACAAACTCTCATGCTTACCGTGTCCTCAACAAGTCCAATGGACTCATTGATAAGACGTGTAACATGGAGTTTGATGAGAATAACGGCTCCCAAGTGGAGCAAAGTGGTACTTGTGATGTAGGTGATGAAATTCCTCCTCAAGCCATAAGAAGAATGGGTGTTGGCTATATCCTACCCATTGAGGAACCCCTTGTGGACGAATGAGAAGGACAATGTTCCACACAAGTGGAACCATCATCAACCCAAGACCCATACGCTTCCGAAGAACAAAGTGAAGGCCCTCAAACGGACGAACAAGGCCAAGTGCAAGATCAATCACAAGATGGTGGTGAGCCACCAAATGATGCACAAGGCCAAGTTCTCTCCTCTGAGAAAGATCAAGATCAAGAGGAAGCTCAAGATCAAGATCAAGCTCTTGACGTCGTTCAAGATGATCAACTCAGTGCTCCTCAATTATCACTTGAAGAGCAATTGGAGCGTCGTGCTGCAAAAATTGCCTCCAGGCTTGCTTCTAGAGAACATCACATGGAGAATATTCTTGGAAGCATCACAAAGGGGGTAAGCACTCATAGACAATTAGCAAACTATTGTGCTCATCAAGCTTTTGTCTCTTGTGTTGAACCTCAAAAGGTCTATGAGGCGCTTGAAGTCCCTGATTGGCTTAATGCCATGCATGAAGAACTCCACAACTTCGAGCGTAACAAAGTGTGGCGTCCGGTGCCGAGGCCAAAGGAGAACCATAATGTCATTGGAACCAAGTGGATCTTTAAGAACAAGCAGGATGCTCATGGCATTGTCATTCGCAACAAGACGCATTTGGTGGCTCAAGGCTACTCCCAAGTTGAGGGTATCGACTACGGTGAAACCTTTTCCCCCATTGCTCGCCTTGAATCTATACGTTTGTTGCTTGCCTGTGCTTCTTATCATAACTTTAAGTTGCAACAAATGGATGTGAAAAGTGCATTTCTTAATGGTCCTATTAATGAGTTGGTATATGTCAAACAACCCCCGGGGTTTGAGGAGTTCCCCAATCACGTGTATCAACTCGATAAGGCACTTTATGGCCTTAAACAAGCCCCACGTGCGTGGTATGAGCATCTTACCGAGTTTTTGCAAGATCGTGGGTTTGAAATTGGGAAAATCGACCCCACTCTTTTTACTAAGAAGGTCAAAGGGGAGTTGTTTGTCTGCCAACTATATGTTGATGATATTATCTTTGGTTCACCTAACAAAGCTTTCAATGATGAGTTTGCCGCACTCATGACCACGCATTTTGAGATATGGGAGAGTTGAAGTACTTCCTTGGGTTTGAGATTAAGCAAAGAAGAGAAGGAATCTTTATCAAACAATCCAAGTACACTCAAGACATGCTCAAGAGGTTTAATCTAAGTGATGTCATGCCGGCTACTACCCCAATGCCAACCAAGTGCCAACTTGACATTGATCCCAATGGTAAAGCGGTGGATCAAAAGGTATATCGTTCTATGATTGGTTCCTTGCTTTACCTTTGTGCATCTAGACTGGATATTATGTTGAGTGTGGGAACCTGTGCACGGTTTTAAGCCTCAGGAAAGTCACTTTGTGGCAGTCAAGCGAATCTTTGGATATTTGGCTCATACCCCAAACTTTGGCTTATGGTACCCAAGAGGAGCAAACTTCAGCCTTGTAGGTTTCTCTGATTCGGATTGGGCGGGAGACAAAGTGGATAGAAAGTCCACTTCCGGAGGGTGCCAATTCCTTGGTTGCTCTGTGGCAAGTTGGTCTTCCAAGAAGCAAAGTTGTGTGTCTCTCTCGTCCACCGAAGCAGAGTATGTGGCAGCTGGCAGTTGTTGTGCTCAACTTCTATGGATGAGGCAAATTTTAAAGGATTACGGTGTCACTTGTGACAAAGTGCCTCTTTTCTTCGGTGTGACAATGAAAGTGCCATCAATATTTCTCTCAACACGGTGCAACACTTCAAGACGAAGCATATTGAGATTCGGTATCACTTCATCCGGGATCATATCTGCGAGGAGAAATAGAGCTTCACTATGTCAACACTCATGATAATCTTGCAGATATCTTCGCGAAGCCTTTGGATGAAGCAAGATTTTGTGAGTTAAGGCATGAGCTAAATATCATAGATTTGAGCAATGTGGCTTGAACCTTGCACACCCTCCTCCCACTCAACATTACTATCTCGCCTAGATGTAGGCATGGACATAGGGGGAGTATTGTTCTCTCAATGAACTCATCCTCCCCCCGTTATGCATAAATCGATCAAGTCTTTATTTTTGCCATGTTAGATGGCATGAGTGCTTCAAGACGAGTGTTGGTCATGGGCCCAAGGATAATTCTTCGCGGTGCCATACCAAATAACTCAAACATAGGTGGCTTCGGCCACCGACCTCCTTTAAAGGAGGCGTGTCTCATGTGTTGTTTCAGCTGTCTATTGCCTTTCTTTCCATTTGTCGTGTGTGTGCGCTCTTGCCCGTAGTTGCATTGCTTTAGCCTTCTTGTCGAAACTTGCATTTTCTTGAGGGAGCGGTACTACCATGAACTGTCACGGTACTACTGCAAGGAGAACTCAGGTACTACCGCAACCAGCATGGCAGTAATTTTTTACTACCGCTGGAAGAGCGGTACTACCGCCCTGCGTGCGGTACTTCCGCCCGAGCGGTACTACCGCGATGACCGCGGTACTACCGCATCTGTTTGAACAACTGGGGTTATAAGCAGGCAGGGGGAGTTCTAACTCCCCCATACCCATTCATCTCGTCTCCCCCACGTCGCCTCTCTCTCTCTCTCAAGAACGGCGCCTGAGGACCTTGCCGGATCTCCGTCCCCGGTCACTCTCCTCGCATTCCGACCGGTGGGATCGCTCCCCACCTCGACCTCTTGCCATGGATGAAGGTTTCTCCCCAAAATCCCCTCTTCTTCTTGCCCTTGTGTTGTTTCTAGGTTTGGGGAGATACATGTTGTTCTTGTGTTCTTTTTGTCCTTATCCATGGAAGATTAGGTTGTAGGAGAGTTTGAGTGCAGTAGAAATGCTAGTAAGTATGTTGCTACCAAGTTGTTGTGATCGGCCGTAGTACCGTTCGCCTGTCCTACGCATTCACTGTCCAGATCCGCTTTCGGATCTGACCCCGAGTGGTACTACCACTGACTAACAGCGGTACTACCACTCTGACGCGTAACGGTACTACCGCCCCCACGGCGCGGTACTATCGTGATGGACGCGGAAGTAATTTTTTAGTACCGCGTCTGGTGCGGTACTACCGCAAAACTTCGGTGCGGTACTACCGCCCCCTTGGCGGCACTAAAAATTTACTTCCGCAAGCTTCGACCAATACTACCGTTTGATTCATACCTACTTCGTAGCACATACATATTCTCTTTTCTACATGTTTCTTGTGCCTTTTGTGGCTTTTGCATTGATTCTCTTTGTTTTTCTTTCGTGTTCTTGTGTTCGTGTCGTAGGTGGTGGCTTCGGTTCCAATGTCCGTCGCTCGAATCCCAGCTGTGACATAGGGTCTAAGCGTCTGCGCACCCAAAGTGATGTTCCTGAGGGCTCCAATGCCCCCCAACGCAGAACCAAGACCACTGCCACCAAGAAGAAGGAACCAACTATGACCATGGAGGAGATACCATCACATGAGTTCATCCATAGGAGGAAGATCAACCCCTATGTAGATCCCCAGGCTCAGTTCCATGGAGATGAATTGTTCTGGACCAAGCAGCAGTATCGTATCTACAAAGAGGTACTCAAGAGCAAACACAACCTATATGTGGGTGCACATTGGATTGACATGACCCACATGAGGAAGGAGGAGCACCGGGCCTATTTTGTTGAGGCTCTAGATCTTGTGGAGCAGTTTGGCATTGAGCACATCATGACATTTCAGATGGACTTTGACCCAGAGATTGTGGCACAGTTCTATGCTTCGGTTCACTTCCATCCTAAGGAGGAAGGCAACATGACTGGGATGACAAATGGACATAACATGACTGCTTCATGGAAGGAATTTATGGATCTGCTTCAGGTTGCTGATGAGGGGCTCCACACTCCTATTGGAGCTCGCCCTCATGCCAACGAAGAATCTGTGAACAAGGACCGGTTGCTACCTTTCTATGTGGAGAAGACGCTCGCTAGTGGCAATAAGACTTGGGTGATGAACCCCTTTTTGGATATCATGCATAGGATCTTCCGCAACTCCTTGTTTCCTCGCGTTGGGGACAAGGACAAGGTACATGCATACCTCGTGGACATGGTGCTGATGTGTGAGGAAGCCTGTAGTGCTCAGACTCAACCACTTGATATCTCACATATCATGTGGTGTGAGCTCCGCTTTGCGATTTGCACTCGCAAAGTGCCTATCTATGGTCCATTTCTGTTTTTGCTTATCTCCAAGACTTGGGAGAAGCTTTACCCTGATGAAGAGTTTGAGGCCCCTCACTGGATCCATCATGAGCCTATCAGACTTCGCATCAAGAGTCGATGGGCTAACACCACTACCCGTGCAGAGGCTGCTGCAGCTCAGATGGATGAAGATGAGGAGCCAGTGGAGGAGGAGGCAGCTGTTGAGGACAGTTCTGGAGGATATGCTCCCCCCTCGTCTGAGCCCTCGTGGGCTAAGAAGCTGAAGAGGAAGATGAAGCCTCTGTTTTGTATGCAGGCAAAGGGGCAGTACAAGGCTCATGTGACTCACAAGCAATCTCCCCAGCGTGACAAGAAGATAATGAGGATCTTTGGTGAGGATGCGCCTAGTGGGTCAGAGGAGATCATCACTCCAGCGGCAGAGTGGATTGCTAAACAGGGCTTCTAGTGGTCTGATTCCGAGGAGGAGCAGCAGGAGTCTGACGGAGCACGTGACGACTGATTTTTTTTGCCTGAGCTACCACCTTTGTCTTAGGTGTCCTCTTTCCCTTGTGGTGTCTCGATGCCAAAGGGGGAGAGAGTGTAGGATTTGCGTCTTATGTCGTGCCGTGTTTATTTGTGTTTCGCTGGTCGAACCTTATATACCTTCGTTGGTTTGTGTCGTGTGTGTGAGACCTTCATATGGTGTGAGCCATATGCATCTACTCTTTATCTCGTTATTATGTCTATGCTATCTGCTAGGTTGTGAGCAGTTGCTTCACTTGCCCTTAATATGTGCTCACGTTATCCTCCTTACATACATGTGTAGAATCTTATTCTTTGTTGCAAGGAGTATATTGTTTGTAGAATATAGGGGGAGCATTGATCCTAGTATGTGTGTTGTGCAGTCCAAAGCACCTTCTTATGTATGCATACATCTAGGGGGAGCTTTCCTATATTCTATAACTTTGCTGGGTTTGCTTACTATTCTTATATATCTTTGTGCAAATCCTGTATTGTCATCAATCCACCAAAAAGGGGGAGATTGTAAGGGCATATTTCTCCCAAAGTAGTTTTGGTGATTGATGACAATGCTTTTGCGGACTAATCGTGTGCACTGAGCTTTTCAGATATATCTCACCTAGGCACAAGACGATTAGGTGCCCCTTGGAACCTATGGAAGACGGTGTTTCCTTTTGTTTCTTTTTAGTGGAATTGAGTCATAGGAAAGCCGTACTATTAACAGGGGGTCCGCTTCGGAAAGGTTTGGGTGGAATCAACACGTACACGTCTATTCATTCACACTACCTTTCCTTTGCTTCTCTGGAGCTCCGGCTGTTTTCCTTGTCGGTACAAAAACAGTGGCATCCTACTACTACCACTACTTGGCATGCGGTAGTACCGCTTGAAGTATGCGGCAGTACCGCACGGCCCCACGGTAGTACTGCTTTAGGGCTGCGGTAGTACCGCACTATGCGGTAGTACCGTACCATGGACACGGTAGTACCGTGTGACCGGCCCAGCGTCGTAACTAGTACGGTAGTAGGCGCGGAAGTAATTTTTTACTTCCGCATCCTACGCGGTAGTACCGCTTCATGCAAGCGGTAGTACCGTGTCGGGTTTTTGCAATGACCGTAACTCTGCGGATGTAGCTGTGGATGTATTTTATTTAGTCCGCGCTTCTCCTCGGCCAGTCTGACCCTGCCTTGCGGTAGTACCGCAAGGATGTGCGGTAGTACCGCTCCGGCAGTACTACCGCTACTACCGCAAGGACGTGCGGTAGTACCGCTCCGGCAGTACTACCACCCAGTGTTTCAACGCAACAGGGCTAGTACTGGCCTGTACCGTGCCAGCGGTAGTACCGCACCCCGAGCGGTAGTACCGCTGGGCCGTGCGGTTGTACCGCAACTTATGTGCGGTAGTACCGCGCTCTGTGGGCAGATTTGTGGGATAACGGTTGGATTTGCCCTCCCACTATATATAGGGAGTCTTCTTCCTCAAGAAGACTTACCTCGTCCTCCCCAATTTCCATTGTTGCTCAAAGCTCCATTTCCACCCGATCTCTCTCCCTAGCCAATCAAACTTGTTGTTTTCCTCGGGATTGCTTGAGAAGGCATCGATCTACACTTCCACCAAGCGATATTTGATTCCCCCCACTAATCCCTTGCAGATCTTGTTACTCTTGGGTGTTTGAGCACCCTAGACGGTTGAGGTCACCTTGGAGCCATATTCCATTGTGGTGAAGCTTCGTGGTGTCGTTGGGAGCCTCCAATTCGGTTGTGGAGATTTCCCCAATCTTGTTTGTAAAGGTTCGGTCGCCGCCTTCAAGGGCACCACTAGTGGAATCACGGCACCTCGCATTGTGTGAGGGTTTGATGGGAATACGGTGGCCCTAGTGGCTTCTTGGGGAGCATTGTGCCTCCACACCGCTCCAACGGAGACGTACTTCCTCTCAAAGGGAAAGAACTTCGGTAACACATCCTACTCTTCACCGGCTCCACTTGTGATTATTTCTTTCCTTTACTTGTGCAAGCTTTCTTTGTATACCTTAGATTGCTTGCTTGTGTGGTTGTTATTGTTGCCTCCTATAAGTTGTCCACCTAGTTGCATATCTAGACAACTTACTTTGTTGCTAAGTTTAAATTGGTTAAGAAAAGCTAAAAATTGCTAGTTACCTATTCACCCCCCCCCCTCTAGTCAACCATAGCGATCCTTTCATCCCTCTACTCACCCACACCCCCTGTTATTCTGCGGCGACGGCAGCCTCACACCGCAGCCGAACCAGTGAACCCTCGTACTCCTCCCCGCGTGGGCATCCACTGCCGCGTCTTCCCTGGCTCCGCGTCGCCCCCTTCCTAGGACTCGTCGTCGTCCACCGCCTTGGTGCTCTCGGCACGGCGTGGTCAATGTGGTCAACGACCGACTTCCTTCGGAAGAGTACTGTACATGGAGAGACTGACAGTTGGGTCCATGGCCGCAGCAAGGAAGTGCCTCCTTATTACGCGCAAAATAATTATTCCTCCACCTGACAGCGGGGACCCACCGGATGGGCCATCGTATTTTACGAAAAAAACGTTCCCCCCTGACTGTTGGGACCCACCAGCTACATCTTCGTACGCAAGGAAGTGCGTCCGGGCAAAAAACCAATTCGCCCCCCTGACTGCTGGGACCCACCAGCTACATCTTCGCACGCAAGGAAGTGCCTGATAGTCGGGACCCACCTGGTCGAAGCGTATTTAGCGTTGTCATTCTAGTCGCGAACGTGTACGTACATACTGGTCGATGTAGAGGCACGCATGTGTCGTAGTAGAGGCGCGCACGTAGCATGTACACGTACGTACAGCGGCCAGTGTGCAAGAAAGAAAATACGACCACGTACGTACATACGGGCAGGGTCTCGAACGCCTACTCGCGCATACGTATGGCCAGGGCTCGTGTACATTGCTGGGTCAGAACGGAGAAACAACATCGTCGTCGTGTTCATGGTGAGCCAACCGGCTGGGTCGGAACAGAGCGTCATCGTGTTCATCGGGATGGCTTGGACGAAACAGCCGATGGAAATGAGGCCTGGCGTACCGCAGAACGGAGGAAACGGCCTTGTGTTCGACCGGCCACGGTCGAAACGGGATCATGTTCATCGGGAGGGGCCTGGCGTACCACAAAACGGAGGAAACGGACCTCCTACGGTCGAAACGGGGGTCCTGTTGATCGGGAGGGGTGTGGCGTACCGCAAAACGGAGGAAGCAGACTTGTGTTGGAGCGCTATGGTCGAAATGGGGGTCCTGTTCATCGGGAGGGGTGTGGCGTACCGCAAAACGGGACTCCACGGGATACTGTTCATCTCCACCGTCGACCCCCTCCAGCCTCCACGGGCTACTGTTCATCCACCGTCGACCTCCTCCAGCCTCCACCTGCGACTGTTCATCCACGGGCTCCTGTTCATCCAGCCTCCACCGCGCGCTACTCCACCGGCTACTGTTGAACTAGCCCTCTCCACGGGCTCCTGTTCAACCACCCCTCCATGGGCTACTATTCATCCTGCCCTCCACGGGGTCCTATTCACCTAGCCCCAACCGGGTCGATCTATCGGGTCCTATTCATCCAAAGGCAACACAACGGGGTCCTATTCATCCACCCCCACGAGGAACTTTTCATCGAAACCCCCCAGCAACGCTCACTGTTTATCCAGAGGCAGCATTGATCGGCTTCAGTTAGCAGCATTAGCGAAGGAATCGCTCGATCGGGTTCAGTTAACAGCCATCGATTGATCGCTCGGGTTCAGTAATGCGTAGCCTGCAGTGCAATCTCTCGGGTTCAATTAGAGCCTAACGCCTCGCTCGGGTTCAGTTAGATCCCAACACCTCGCACCCACGCGCGTGCGTGTACGAGAGAAACGCGCATCGCTCGGCCCCGACCACCCACCGTAACCGGGAACACCCCGATATTTCCTCGACCTCGCTTCTACAACAGTTTTTTCCGTCATGGATGGCCCAAAGAATGTCATGCAGCTGCGTCTCCGGCCCGCCCAGGACGAAAAGCCCATTTTCTGTCATGATTCTTTGTCATAGCAATAGGACCCCACCACTTCTATGATGATACCGGGTTTTGTCATAGAAGTGTCATAAGCATGACAGAAAAAAATGTGTTCGGCCCAAAATGTCACGGATGTGTCTTTTTTTGTAGTGCAACATGCCCTGCAAAAATAAGTTAGACGTCCTCTATGTTGTTCTAGCAAGTTTTACGTGGCTGCTACGGGCTTAGCAAGAACCTTTCCTACCTACGCATCAAAACCACAACGATATTTCGTCAAGTATGTGTTGTTTTAACCTTCACAAGGACCGGGCGTAGCCACACTCGATTCAAATAAAGTTGGAGAAGCATGTCGGTAGAACCAGTCACGTGTAAGCGTACGCGTAATGTCGGTCCAGGCCGCTTCATCCAACAATACCGCCGAATCAAAGTATGAAATGCTAGTAAGCAGTATGACTAGTCCACAACTCAATTGTGTTCTACTCGTGCATATAACATCTACGCATAAACCTGGCTCATGATGCCACTGTTGGGGAACGTAGTATTTCAAAAAAAATCCTACGCACACGCATGATCATGGTGATGTATAGCAACGAGAGGGGAGAGTGTCGTCCATGTATCCTCGTCGACCGTAAGTGGAGGCATTATGACAAGGCGGTTAATGTAGTCGTACGTCTTCACGATCGACCGATCCTAGTACCGAACGTACGACACCTCCGCGATCTACACACGTTCAGCTCGGTGACGTCCCACGAACTCATGATCCAGTAGAGCTCGAGGGAGAGTTCCGTCAGCACGACGGCGTGATGATGGTGATGATGAAGTTACCGACGCAGGGCTTCGCCTAAGCACCGCTACGATATGACCAAGGTGGATTATGGTGGAGGGGGGCACCGCACACGGCTAAGAGATCAATGATCAACTTGTGTGTTCTAGGGTACCCCTTGTCCCCTTATATAAAAGAGCAAGGGGAGGAGGTCGGCCGGCCCTATAGGGCGCGCCAAGGAGTAGGTTTCCTACTCCTAGTAGGAGTAGGAATCCCTCTTTCCTATTCCTACTAGGAGTAGGAAAGGAAGAAGGAAGGGAGAAGGAAAGAGAGGGAGATGGAGAAGGAAAGAGGGGCCGCGCCCCCTCCCCTAGTCCAGTTCGGACTCCCCATGGGAGGGGGCGTGCCACCTCCTGGGCTGCTGCCCTCTCTCTTTCCCAAAGCCCACCAAGGCCAAATAGTTCCCCCGGGGGTTCCGATAACCCGCCGACACTCCGATAAATATCCGATGACCCCCGGAACTCATCCGCTGTCCGAATATAGTCGTCCAATATATCAATCTTTATGTCTCGGACATTCCGAGACTCCTCATCATGTCCGTGATCTCATCCGGGACCCCAAACTACCTTCAGTACATCAAAACTCATAAACTCATAATACCGATCGTCACCGAATGTTAAGCGTGCGGACCCTACGGGTTCGATAACTATGTAGACATGACCGAGACTCATCTCTGGTCAATAACCAATAGCGGAACCTAGATTCTCATATTGGTTCCTACATATTCTACGAAGATCTTTATCGGTCAAACCGCATAACAACATACATTGTTCCCTTTGTCATCGGTATGTTACTTTCCCGAGGTTCGATCGTCGGTATCATCATACCTAGTTCAATCTCGTTGTCGGAAAGTCTCTTTACTCATTCTGTAATGCATCATCTCGTGACTAACTCATTAGTCATTTGCTTGCAAGGCTTATATTGGTGTGCATTACCGAGAGGGCCCACAGATACCTCTCCGACACTCAGAGTGACAAATCCTATTCTTGATCTATGCCAACACCACAAACACCTTCAGAGACACCTGTAGAGCATCTTTATAATCACCCAGTTATGTTGTGACGTTTGATAGCACACAAGGTGTTCCTCCGGTATTCGGGAGTTGCATAATCTCATAGTCATAGGAACATGTATAAGTCGTGAAGAAAGCAAATAGCAGTAAAACTAAACGATCAAGTGCTAAGCTAACGGAATGGATCAAGTCAATCACATCATTCACTAATGATGTGATCCCGTTAATCAAATGACAACTCATGTCTATGGCTAGGAAACTTAACCATCTTTGATTCAACGAGCTAGTTAAGTAGAGGCATACTAGTGACACTTTGTTTGTCTATGTATTCACACATGTACTATGTTTTCGGTTAATACAATTCTTGCATGAATAATAAACATTTATCATGATATAAAGAAATATAAATAACAACTTTATTATTGCCTCTAGGGCATATTTCCTTCAAATTTGTCATCGATCGATGGAGGAGGCAGAGCAGCCTGCTCTGGGGTTCACCATGGAGGAGGCGAAGGTCGAGTTTGCCGTCGCCCAAGCAGCGAAGATGGCGGAGCAGCAGGCCATCCCGGAGTCCATTCAGGAAGAGGTTTATGTGGAGGCCCACCGGCAGTTCCTCCAGCAGGAGCACGTGGCGTCCGACACGCTCTTTTCCAAACTTGATGCCGAGATAGAGGAGGAGAAGGCCGAAGAGAGCGGCTGGAGGCGCCGAAGGAGCCGGAGCTGCAGCTGCCGCCCATGCTGTCTGAGCCGGCAATGAAGATCGTCGACATCTCTCACGAGTAGCTAGATCATCTATGTAGTATGTAGGTTTTTTAGTTTTCATGTTTTTGTATGGATATGGGAATCTAATATAAGATACCCGGATGTCGTTATGTTGATTTAAGGAATGCTCGGTCACTACTCGTGGATGCGCTGGACTTGTTTGTGCGCTTTTAAGGGGTCATATTTATCATATGCTGCTATAAATGCTCTTAGAACATCTCCACTCGCGCCCCCAACAGGCCCCCAAGGCCATTTTTCCTCGCCGACGCTCAGAAAACGGCCGAGTCGCGCCCAGAAGCCCAAATTTCACTGATTACGGCCGAATTTGGCATCGGCGGACCCAAGCCGGAACCGATGCATTGGGTGCCGCCCGGGGTCGTTGAGGGAACGTTTTGGCGCGAACACTCGGTGGGCCTGCCAAGTCAGTGACTCGGCGGCATCGTCGTCCTCGTCGCGTCGGTTCCCATGGGAACCAATGCGAAGGCTGCCGCGCCGGTGAGCCTCCATTGATGCATCATGGGCGGCACAGTGAAGGCGCGCGCCGACGCGCGTCCTGCCAATTGCCGCGACGCGTGCCACGCATACACACGTCGGCCGTCCACTCGCCGCCCACACCCGGCTATAAAAGGCGCCCCCTCACCGGTGAGCTCAAGTGGAACGACACAAAACCCTCTCGCTCTCGACCTCTAACCGCCAACACTTCGTCCCTCTTCTCTCCCGACACCAGCGAGCAATGGCCGAACGCTACTCAGGAGACTCTGCGGTGGCCAACGGCTTCATCCGCCGCCACTTGCACGAGGATGAGGCGCGCCTCCTCTAAGGGGCCGACTTCCCGGCCCCGCCGGACATGCGGGTGTTGGGCTCCTGGAGGCTCAGCGCCGAGCAGCTCGAGTCGACCAACGGCATCGAGCCCCGCGGCCGTGTCAACTCCGACGGAAGGCACCAATGGTGGGGCGTACCCGGCCGACCCTCGAGGCCGTCCTCGACTACATAGAGTCCGGCAACACACCGCGCATCGAGTACCTGGCACCCCTGATCTTCTCTCGCCGCCGCGGCAGCTCCTGGACGCTGTGGCGAATGGAGACGGCGATCTCCTCATCGTCGGGCTTCGGATCGCCTGCCCTTTGGCCCATCAAGCTGGAGCCACAGGTGACGCCGCTACGGCTCGTCAAGCCGGAGCTGCAGGAGACGCTGCTCCGGCGTCACACACGCAGCTCCACCCTGGTCATCAACGAGGGAGGTGTTCGCCCCTCTCCTCCCTCTTCTCGCCTCGTTCGGCCGAAGACAGAGCCGAGGCTTCTCCCCGTGAAGGAGTACGAGGCCTTGGTGGCCGCCGATGCAACCGTCCTCAAGTGGGTGCGGGAGGACTACACCCGCGAAGATATGGCGCGCCAACGCCGCGCCCTCGAGGAGATCTACGCTCGGTGTCGCGGCCGTGAGGTGGGCGGGGTCATCCTCCTCGACGAGAGCGATGAGGAGGCGCCGAGACCGTCCAACCCCCCACGCATCGACGACGCTGGTCAGGGGTGCAGCAGGGACGACGGCGGCGCGCGGGGCGGTAGCGACGACGACGACGACGGCGGCGGCGACTGCGACTACACCAACATGTAACGGTTGCTCGACATGTAGAGGGCGGGCGATGGTTGTGGCGGCGGCGTAGTAGTGGTTTTAATTGCCGTTTAGTCAGAGGCGGCGTTGGGGGTCTTCATGGGACTTCCATGGAATACCCAAGATTTTTGGTTTAAAAAACTACTACGTATAATATACATATTTGGCCCACGTATGCAGCCCAAACCAGCCCAAACACTCCACGTCTCCACCCCACGCACTCGACCAGACCAGCGTCTGGTTACGCGCGCGAGGCCGTGAGCAGTCGAGGGCTGATTCAATCGATCCCCTCCCATCTTCCCCAATTCGGTGACCTAGCTCTGCGCCTCTGGTTTACTGTTGAAGGCAACCGGCCCTCTCCTGTCCCTCCGTCGAGCGGTCGAGGTCCGGCTCCGGCGGCCACCGACCAGGCCGGCCATCTCCAAGCTCTCTGTCGCCCTCCTCCAATGCTGCCCTCCACTGCCCTCACCCTGGCCTCCGGCCCTCTGCTCCTGTCTGTCCTCCCCCCATCTCCGTCCCTCTACTCTGGCGACCGGCGGTCCGGCCTCCCCAGCGCGGCAGCGTCCTCCGGCAGCCTGAGTCCATGCCATCCACATCCATCCACGCCCAGTTTAGCATCTAGCCATCTACCAAGGTATTCTTTCCTCTCTTTTCTAAACAAATCTGAAGATTTTTCAGTGATTTTAGTGATTGCTTGTAAATTGTAACTGAACTAAGTTTCCAGAGAATACCCTTAGTTATGAATGTCGTAGAGAATACCTCTTTGAAATTGTTTTCAATGTTCAACAGTCCATGCCACATTGCCACTAATTTTACTCTGTTTATGTAATTGTGATGTAGATGAAAAGGAAGGATGTTAGCTTATTTGAACTGTGGGACAAATCTTCAAAGGCAAGAAAGTTAACTTCTACGTCCACACCAACTTCTCTTTCTGTGGAGGTTGAAAGCAATCTGCAGCTAGCACTAGTGCCAACACATGATGAAACTCCACAACCGGAGAGGGAGAGAGGCGCCCCGGCCCCAATTGTAGAAGATGATGAAGCGGTTGACGAAGATGATGAATCAATGCCCCAATTCGAAGCAGATTTGGCAGCTCTGGAACATGATCCTGGCAAGCGAGTTCCCATATCTTCGTATCATGTCAATGACCAAGATAGAGTTAGAAGGAGATACATTGACTTGGGAGCTTGTCAAACAAAGGATCATAAATTTGAAATCAGAGATTTTAATGGACATCTTCGTCGCTTTTCCCCTACGCGGTTTAAAGATCATAAGTGGCTTGAGTACAGCGTGCAAAAAGAGGCTGCTTTTTGCTTTGTTTGCTACTTGTTCAAGGATAAAACAAAAAGCCCCGGAGGAGATACATTTGTGATTGGTGGGTTTAATAATTGGAACATGAAAGCAAGATTGAAGAGGCATATTGGAGCTGTTAGTAGTGCTCACGCTGAAGCTCAAGAAAAATATGATATGTTCACTACACCTACAACATAAATTAGGGAGTCTATTGCTTCAAACACCTCACAATATAAGGCTTTGTATAAACAGCGTTTGACATGGACACTCAAGTGTGTGAGATTTCTGTTGCGCCAAGGCTTGGCATTTAGGGGGCATGATGAAAGTGAAGACTCGCTAAATAAAGGAAATTTCATTGAGCTTCTAAATTGGCTAGCAGGAAATTTTGAAGAGGTTGACATGGTTGTTCTCAAGAATGCTCCACGGAACTGCAAGATGACTCACCATGATATACGACAAGAGGTGATAAAATGTTGTGCACAAGAGACTACTAAACTAGTCATTGAAGAACTTAATGGTGGTCATTTTGCAATACTTGCAGATGAGTCTAGTGATGTGTATCGGAATGAACAGTTGGCCGTTTGCTTGCGTTATGTTGATAAGAAAGGAAGGGCGATTGTAAGATTTCTGGGTCTTGCTCATGTTGAAGATACCACCTCTTTGACACTTAAAGCTGCAATTCAGAAAATGCTTATGGACTGCAATTTGACCTTTTCAATGGTTTGTGGGCAAGGATATGACGGAGCTAGTAATATGAGAGGTAATGTTAATGGTTTGGAAAAACTGATTATGGATGAGTCCCCTTCTGCCTACTATGTTCATTGTTTTGCCCATCAATTACAGTTAACTCTTGTTGCTGTTGCTAAGAAGAGCAGTGATTGTACTTGGTTCTTTCAGCAGCTTGCACACTTGTTAAATGCTCTTGGCATGTCTTGTAAAAAGATGAGAATGCTTCGGATAGCTCAGGCTGAAGAACTCATTGATGCACTGAAATTGGAAGAAGTAGAAACAGGGAGTGGGCTGAATCAGGAAATGGGTTTGGGAAGGCCATGTGATACACGTTGGGGCTCTCACTTCAAAACTGTGAACCATGTCATCTCTATGTATGGTGCGCTACGACGAGTCCTTCGCAAGATTGGAGACGAGTACCATGGTGCGGAGGCACAAGCGGCTCTATCCATAGAGACAATATTTCGATCATTTGAGTTTGTTTTCATGGCACACTTGATGCAAGAAATATTTGGATACACGGATGAGTTGTGTAGAGCTTTGCAAAAGCAAGACGTATATATTGTTCATGCTATTGAGCTTGTTAGTGACACAAAGTATTACTTGGAGGCTTTGAGGATCGATGCTGGATGGGATGATTTTCTCACAAAGGTCACATCTTTTTGTACAAAGCATAAGATCAAAGTTGTTGATATGGAGGGTCCTTACTTTCCCGTTGGCCGGCCTAGAAGGGGTTTATGTAATGGTGTAATCGATTACCACCGCTTCAAGGTTGATATGTTTGTGGGTGTCATTGATAGGCAAATCAGTGAGCTGAATGGCAGGTTTGATGAGGTAAACACGGAGCTATTTTCTTGCATGGCAGCATTTTGTCCACTTCATCTATTTGCTGCTTATGACCAAGAGAAGTTGGTTAGGCTTGCTACAAAGTTTTATGCTTCCGATTTTACAAGTGATGAACTGGCAAGACTTCCATGGCAACAAAACATGTATGTTTCTAATGTGCGTAGAGATGAAAGGTTTCAAAATCTGAAAAATCTGTGTCAGCTTTCAGTTATTCTTGTTGAGACAAACAAGCATGAACAATATCATATTGTTTACAAGCTTCTTAAGTTGGTATTGATTCTCCCAGTAGATACTGCTAGTGTTGAAAGAGTATTCTCTTTAATGAGCTATATGAAGAATAAGCTAAGGAACAAAATGGGTGATGAATATTTGAATAATTGTTTGGTTACATTTGTTGAGAGAGAATTTTTCAATCAAGTGAAGGATGAAGATGTCATCAATCTCTTCCACAAAGGCGACCGCAAAGTTATATTGTAGGAGGATACCATCACTCTATCAATCAAAAGGTACTTATGTATTCATATCGTTATGGTCTGATACATTGAAATATTGCTACTGCCATTATGCTAGTGTTGTTTTGTTCATATATTGCTAGTGGTCTGTTGTTTGGTTCATATATTATTTAGAGGGGGGAAATTGAGATGAATACCCAGCCTTCATTTTCTAGAGCCGCCACTGCGTTTAGTTGGTTTAAATTATGTTTACTTTTAGATTTTATACAAATATCAATGAAATCGCTTAGTTTGACCGAAGTTCTGTTGTGTTTGGACGAATTTCGACTGAGTTTGGTTAAAAAAAAAAGGGTCTGGGGACGACTTGGGATCGGTGGCTGATAAATCAGCCGCCCCCAGACCGAATTTATCGTCGGTTCGTCCCCAGGCGACGATTTTTCAGAGGGGGGAGAGACGAACGGCTGAAGATGCTCTTAACACTTCAGTTTTTGAGCGCCCTCTCGCACATGTGAAACTTAATATGAGACGCAGACCGGATGACTTTCCGCCTCGTGTACCAAAGCTTCGGCGAGGCGTGTCCCTAACGGAGTGAAGCTGTGTCCCACGAGAGACCATGCTGGTCTGCTCATGACCCATCCTGACCGCCACACTGTTCGTCTATCCTCTTTAGTTGTTCAAATCACTATTTTTTTCAAACTTTACAGGGCTCTACACCTACCCCATCGCGTGGAGACACAAGCTTAGAACTTGCCACACGTAATCAAAGAATCTGACAACGAGCAAACACGTCCTAATCACATGCTCTCCTACTCTATATACTTCACTCACTGAGACAAGCCGGCAGAGGACAAGTTTGCTGTATATATAACACGTAGTCTACTGACTATTAGTGACTAGTAGTACGTAGTCTGTAACTTGGCTGTTGTCTTACCAGTCTGTAACAATGGTCCTGAGCTGGCACTTTTCTTACCTGCTTCGATCGAGCAACCAACACCCAGATCTCAATCATCCACGACATGACCAGCCTTTTGCTAAAATAATGAGAATCAAAGCAATTGGATTGGTGAGAGAGAGTCTATGAGGCCAATCATTAAAGGCAGAGGAACACACAGAGGGAGAGAAAAAAAAGTTAAGGGCAGGGGCATTCGATCCGAGTAAATTCAGAAGAAACAACAGACATCTTTACCATGCATGTTCCTCCTCCATCCATCCATCAAGATCTCGCACCATCTCACGTGGGCAAAGCCAAGGTAGGCGAGGGTGAAGTTTCGCTTGCGGCTTCGATGAGATTCTGCATGCCCCAAGTTGTCATTTTGGCATCATGCATGTGGTCTGGACGAGTCATCTGCTACTGAGGGCATGTACAATGGTGGCATATGAGGCCTCATGACAAAAAGTAATTTGAGGCATATGTGTTGATTTTTTCTCCCCAATGCAAGCTACTACTAGTGGACCTCATAAAAAATTAGAAAGTGACTCACACTAGAAATACATCCCTCCTCTTCACTTTAACTTTTCTAACTTTATGCACCGGACCACACTTTTTCTCTCTAAGAACCCGCCTCCTGAAGAGGATCCTGCTTCCTCATCCGAACCTACTTTTTCTGTTATCCGATCCTACATGGCATGTGAAGCATCACCCTAGGGCTATGCATTGGTCATGCCCTGAGTACTTCTACTGACTAGTACTACTACTGACCCTGACCTGAAAGTAGACAGCACCGACATGCTACGCTGCTGCCATCAGTCCTGGAAATACTTCAGGAATGGAGGGCACTTTGTGGATTTTGTTGTGGGCTCGCTCAACCGACCGACAGAGGGCTCAGCGGGGGGCAGGCAGGCCCCGACTAAATTTTCTATATTTCTTTTGGACACTCAAGGGAAATAAATAAATTCTTTAGATTCGCACACACAATAAAATCTCCACTCAAACTTTCAGCCCCACTCAAAGAATTTGTCGGACCACCACTGTGTGGGCATGTACTTGTAACGTAGCGGGTGATGGCAGGCTAATTGGCAAATAATTAATGCTAGAAGAGAACGAATAGATGAAGAGAGACATAACCAAGAAGCCTTTTCAATCACTGAAGCACACTTTACTGAATTATACAGTATGATCTATGGTAATTCACAGAGCAGAAACAGATAAATAAACTATATAAAACTAACCGATTATAGCCTGGTCGTCCAACTACGCAAACTCCATTACACGTCTAACAGGGAAGAAGATGAATTCCTATGATGATACAGAGTGAATTGCTCAAGTAAAAAGGCTTCACCTTCGATATCTATACTGCACTATTTGACCTTACTGGCTTATTCTGTGAAATACAAACTCCAAACTATCACACAGATCAAACACTAAGCATCAAAAGAGCAGCTCCTGGTCATTTCACGTATTGCAAATGCAAATCACTGTCACGTTTCCTCTTCAGGGGCAGCAACCTCGTCACCTTAGCGGGCTGCTGTTTCTTCTTCACCCATTCTTCTTCCGCTTTAGCCCGGCGCCAGCCGAGATGCGCCGACAGGTTCTCCACCTCGACCTTCACCACGTCCTTCCTCACCCCAATGTCGGTGATGTACCTGCCGGCGCAGTACATCCCCGCCGTGACGGCGGCCATGCCCAGCGGGCCGGCAGACATGAGCCTGAACGGAGTCGAGAAGAGCGCCGCCAGCGGCACGCCGACGGCGGAGGCCGCCTGGCCGCTCCTCCCGATGCCCTGCTCGGGCGGCAGCAGGAGCCCGGTCTTGCAGTAGAGCGCGAAGTCCTCGCAGTTGTTCTCGAACACGTCGTAGCTGCCAAACCCGTTCTGGAGCAGGTACATCGCCCGGTGCACCACGGCATCCGCTGGGTCGGACGCGGCGGTGGTGCAGGTGCCGCCGCGGAGTTTGGCGAGGAACACGGCGGGAGGGACACCGTACTCGAAGCCATGGAGGGCGCCGTCGCGGAGGAAGCAGTCTAGGCAGGTGAGGATGACACCGCTGTCCGGGAGCTGGAAGCCGCAGTCCGGAAACGTCGGGCACTCCGGTGAGCCAGCGGAAATGAGGCTGGAGATAGCCACGGCGGAGTCAAGGCCCGCCGTCCCCGCTTCTTTCTTCGTTGTGAAATGCACCACCTTGCTTCCGCCGACGTAAATACCTGAAGAAATTGAGCATGACATGCAATTTGAGATGGAACAAATTCAATGATCAGTGACCATAGTACACGCTACACACATACAGTTTCTATTTTTTTTTATCTTAATTCCTTATTGAATGGCTATAAATGAATATTACTCGGAAACATGCCAGCTTTTTTATGCAGGTTTAGACATGTGGAGAGTGACCCCGTGTCCCCATGTATGTCCTCCTTCCGTACATATGTCCAAGGAGGACATCTGTATAATTGGGTCACTTGAGCAGCAGGGGAACGATGGCTGCAAATGCAAGGGAAAAAGTACCATGATGTCCATGCATGTAGCCAGCGCATAGCGACACCACGAAGAAGAGTCCTTTATGTTCCAGGTGTGGATTAAATTACGGCTGGCGAAAGAAGGTTAAGAATGGAAAAAGATGCAAAGTAAAAGAGCCATGGTAACGCAGCAGCTAGCTGGAAGAAGAAGAAGAAGAAGATGCATGAAGGCATCAAAGTGGAAAGAGGGTCACTTTAGTCACAAGTACTAAAGGTAAGTAAATGGATACTACCAAATGATTAATTGGTGACCATGGTTTCTCTTAATTAAGATCGACAACTGAACACTGAAAATTACACATGTGTAGTCACCAACAGTTTTTGTTAGATCATCAGTCACCAATAGTTGGTCTAGGTAACTACACATGAGTAGTTCTGAGTTAGTGCACTACAGAAAAGAGAATTATAGAACAGGTGAGCTAGTAGCATTATTTTCCATTTCACAACGAGGTATATCGAGTCCATTTGGATCGTCAAATCCTGTCAGTGTCTGATCTAAAATACTTCCAATTGGCTACTGTCTTTTCTGCCAAATCACGTTGCGAGTTGCAAACTGAAGCAAGATCCACTTGAACAATTGTACTGCTACAATAAGTTTGACGGGACCTGGATACAATACAGCTAGACAGCTAGCAACGCCAATTAAGGATGCAGCAAATTCGACGGGGCCCAGAACCAGAAGCGTACCGACAGAAATACGCGTCCGCTCTTAGGAAAGCCGACGAGGACGGCGAACCTGCAGTACGGTTCAGCTGGTGCAAATGCACCCGCCGTAATTAAGTGCGAGAATCTGCTCGCGGACGTAAGTACGGAGGGAATGGAAGCAGAGGCAGAGCAGGAACAGAGCAAGGCAAGACCGATGTCGAAGCAACACTCCTCTCTCCGCCAAATTAACCGCCCGGAAACGCGAAATGCGGCGAGAAGGATGGCCCCAACATGAAATTCACACGTACCGTGGTGGGAGTAGGAGTAGGCGGCGCGCCATGTGTAGATGTGGTCGCCGGGCTTTAGCTCGGACCGCTCCACCCGGTGCGACAGCAGCCCCATCGCTCCCCCGTTCGTTCCGGCAGTGCGAGAGCTCTCGCGCCGGAATTACAGGCGTGCTGCTTCTGGCCGGCGCCTCGCTGGAGCTGGCGACGCGCGCAGTGGCGCCGAGTGATGCGAGGAAGACGCTGGCTCTCGGCTCCGCCCGTGGCTACGGGCTGGGCTGGAGGGAGAGGTGAAGTGGGAAGCGTGGGATTGAGCTAGCTATCTTGACACCCGGGGCATCGGCATGTGTGTGTGATCCGGTGCAGCCCTCGGGATTCGTGCGCGATCTCGGAGGGTGGGTGTACTGTCCTACGTGCCCTTCTTTTCACTCAACTAAGTTTTTTGTTTTCCCAATTGACTCCTCCTTTCCTTCTTCTCTATAGCATGTAAATTATACATGGCCATCTGCCGGGCTTCAGGCCGGGCCTACCGAAGCCCGAGGTTGGCCCGGCCCGAAGCCCGGCCCGGCCGCGGGACGGATTTTTAGGCCTAAGCCCAACCCGAACGTGATAAAGTCCGCCGGGCCTCGGGCCACGGGCCGGGCCCTTTCAGTAAATCACAAAAACAGCGGGTCCGGGCCCGAGCTCGGCCTGGCCTCGGGCTCAAAATATAGGCCCGAGCCTGGCCCGGGTGCAGCGTCGGGCCGGGCCGGGTCGGGCTTTTTTGTGTCGGGCTGGGTCGGGCCGATCGGGCCGGGCTGCCCATGGCCAGGTCTAATGTAAATGAACGATGCTAGCCATAAGCAGGTTTTTACGGATTGAGGTGGCATCCGTAATTGGGGAGGAAGGGATAAATTAGACGCTCCCACTTATATAAAGTTATAACGCTCAATACAACTGAGGAAGAAGGGAAGTTTAAGGGAGTGAAGGTGTGTATGGAAGCACCGAAGAAGGGAAGTTTGAGGGAGTGAAGGCGTGTATGGAAGCACGGGCCATCACTAATATAGTGTTTGCGGATGATTCATTAATCCTAATAAAGGTTAATACTGAAGAATGTTGAGTGTCTAAAAGAAATCCTTGCATCATATTGTGCCGCTTCGGGAAAGAAGGTTAGTGTGGACAAGTCAAGTGTTTCTTAGCCCTAAAACTAGAGTTGAGATGAAGAAACAAATTTCCAACAGTTTGAATATAATGACTGAGGCACTATCGGATACCTATCTAGGCTTACCATCCACGGTGGGTTTAGATAGGACAAACTGTTTCTATTTTTTGATGGATCGAATTATGAGAAGAATTATGGGATAGAAGGAAAGTGTAACGTCCAAATAGTTAAGCTACATTAATCCCTGAGATCAAGTTAATCATTTTGCCAAAAGAGTGCTTGTCACTTTGATCAATATCCCATTTGAAACTCCACCTGAATTCAATTCCTAATTATGAGTGAAATTCAAAATTGCTCAAACATAAAAAATAAAATGCCCATCATGTGGCAAATAATCATTTGTTAATATTGGTGGTGAACCAACATTTTTGCAAGGTGTTTAAATGGCATAAACCAATTAAAGCAGTGATTAAAACAATATTTTAAATGCTATTTGATTTATAAAAATTCTAACCTGCTTTATTTAAATGCTAAACTAAATGTGGCAGTGGCCTAAATTGATATACTATTTTAGGAGTAAGTTCAATATTTTATTAAACTAAAATTATAAGGAACTCAAAAGAAAAACGGAAAAGTTTTAAGGAAAGAGTAAAACAATAGAAAAAAGGAAAGGTGAGAGGGAACCCGTGCCCCCTTTGGGCCTCAGCCCACCAGTCGGCCCAACGCCTTCCCCCGCGGTCGATCCCCTCCTTCCCTTCTGTTTGACCGACCAAGGCACCCTTGCTCGTCCCCGCCGGACCCAGCGCGGCACCCCGCGCTGCCACGTCGCCGGCGAGGGGATAAGGGTAGCCCCGACGCCTCGGGCTCCCTCCCCACTCGCCCACTCCACCCTGCTCTCCCTCTCCGCCTTTCCCTCTCCCCACCAAATCCCCTTCTTCCCCCTGGACTCGCCTCCGCCCCGGACGACGAGGTCGCCGCGCCCGACGCAACGCCGACCACCTCGTCGTCGGCTTCGCCTAGGACCGCGCGAGGGGCTCCTCCTTGACCTCCTCGACGCCTCTGCCAAGCCATGCGATCCGGGACGGTCCCGCAACACCGCCACGACCACTTCTTCCTCTGGACGCCGAGCTCGTCGCCGTCGTTCACCCTGACAAGTCCTCCCTGGGCCTTCCCACAACGGAGGTGAGCCCCACTTCCTTCTCCTCTCCTCCCTGTGTCGTCCCCTGCCGGTAGCTGCTCCCCCCCCCCCCC
>LR738715.1:332684687-332696721 GCA_902687465.1 Secale cereale
GTACCATATCTAATAAGTACGGTTACGACGTTCGGACACACCATTACGCTGTGGTGTTCCGGGTGGCGTGAGTTGTGAAACTATTTCACATTGTTCTAAATGAAGGCCAAACTCGTAACTTCAAATATTCGCCTCCGCGGTCAGATCATGGAAACTTTTATTTTCTTGTTACGATGATTCTCTACTTCACTCTGAAATTCTTTGAACTTTTCAAATGTTTCAAACTTGTGCTTCATCAAGTAGATATACCCATATCTGCTCAAATCACCAGTGAAGGTCAGAAAATAACGATACCCGCCGCGAGCTTCAACACTCATTGGTCAACATACATCAGTATGTATGATTTCTGACAAATCTGTTGCTCGCTCCATTGTTCCGGCGAACGGGATTTTAGTCATCTTGCCCATGAGGCATGGTTCGCAAGCACCAAGTGATTCATAATCAAGTGATTCCAAAATTCCATCACTATGGAGTTTCTTCATGCGCTTTACACCAATATGACCTAAACGGTAGTGCCAGAAATAAGTCGCACTATCATTATTAACCTTGCATCTTTTGGCTTCAATATTATGAATATGTGTATCACTACGATCGAGATCCAACAAACTATTGGGTGTATGACCATCGAAGGCTTTATTCATGTAAACAGAATAACAATTATTCTATGACTTTAAATAAATAATTGTATTGCAACAAACATGATCAAATCATATTCATGCTAAACGCAAATGCCAAATAACATTTATTTAGGTTCTACACTGATTCCGAAAGTATAGGGAGTGTGTGATGATGATCATATCAATCTTGGAACCACTTCCAACCTTTAACTAGTCTTTGTTCATTCTGCAACTCCCGTTTCGAGTTACTAATTTTAGCAACTGAAACGGTATCAAATACCCAGGGGTTGCTATGAACACTAGTAAAGTACACATCAATAATCTGTATATCAAATATACCTTTGTTCACTTTGCCATCCTTCTTATCCACCAAGTATCTAGGGCAGTTCCACTTCTAGTGACCATTTCCTTTGCAGTAGAAGCACTTAGTTTCAGGCTTGAGTTTAGCTTTGGGTTTCTTCACGGGAGTGACAACTTGCTTGTCATTCTTCTTGAAGTTCCCCTTCTATCCCTTTTCCCTTTACTTGAAACAAGTGTTCTTGTTAACCATCAACACTTGATGCTCTTTCTTGATTTCTACCTTCGCCGATTTCAGCATCGCAAAGAGCTCAGGAATTACTTTCGTCATCCCTTGCATATTATAGTTCATCACGAAGTTCTACTAACTTGGTGATAGTGTCTAGAGAACTTTGTCAATTACTATCTTATCTGGAAGATTAACTCCCACTTGATTCAAGCAATTGTAGTACCCAGACAATCTGAGCACATGCTCACTGGTTGAGCTATTCTCCTCCATCTTGTTGGCAAAGTACTGTCAGAGGTCTTATACCTCTCGACACGGGCATGAGTACAAAATACTAATTTCAACTCTTGGAACATCTCATATGCTCAGTGGCGTTCAAAACATTTTTGAAGTCCCGGTTATAAGCCGTAAAGCATGGTGCACTAAACTATGAAGTAGTCATCATACCGAGCTTTTGTCAAAACGTTCATAACGTTTGCATCTGCTCATGCAATAGGTCTGTCACCTAGCGGTGCATCAAGGACATAATACTTCTGTGCAGCAATGAGGACAATCCTCAGATCACGGACCTAGTCCGCATCATTGCTACTAACATCTTTCAACTTAGTTTTCTCTAGGAACATATTAAAAACATAGGGGAGCTATAACGCGAGGTATTGATCTACAACATAATTTGCAAATACTATCAGGACTAAGTTCATGATAAAGTAAAGTTCAATTTAATTATATTACTAAAGAACTCCCACTTAGATAAACATCCCTCTAGTCATCTAAATGATCACGTGATCCAAATCAACTAAACCATGTCCGATCATCACGTGAGATGGAGTAGTTTTCAATGGTGAACATCTTATGTTGATCATATCTACTATATGATTCACGCTCGACCTTTCGGTCTCCAGTGTTCCGAGGCCATGTCTGTACATGCTAGGCTCGTCAAGTTTAACCCGAGTATTCTGCATGTCCAAAACTGTCTTACACCCGTTGTATTTGAACGTAGAGCTTATCACACCCGATCATCACGTGGTGTCTCGGCACGATGAACTTTTGCAACGGTGCATACTTAGGGAGAACACTTGTACCTTGAAATTTTTGAAAGGGATCATCTTATAATGCTACCACCGTACTAAGCAAAATAAGAAGCATAATAAGATAAACATCACATGCAATGAAAATATGTGACATGATATGCCCATCATCATCTTGTGCTTTTGATCTCCATCTCCAAGGCACCGTCATGATCACCATCGTCACCGGTGCGACACCTTGATCTCCATCCTAGCATCGTTGTCGTCTCGCCAACTATTGCTTCCCCGACTATCGCTACTGCTTAGTGATAAAGTAAAGCAATTACATGGCGATTGTATTTCATACAATAAAGCGACAACCATATGGCTCCTGCCAGTTGCCGATAACTTTACAAAACATGATCATCTCATACAATAATGTATAACTCATCACGTCTTGACCATATCACATCACAACATGCCGTGCAAAAACAAGTTAGACGTCCTCTACTTTGTTGTTGCAAGTTTTACGTGGCTGCTACGGGCTGAGCAAGAACCGTTCTTACCTACGCATCAAAACCACAATGATATTTTGTCAAGTATGTGATGTTTTAACCTTCACAAGGACCGGGCGCAGCCACACTCGATTCAACTAAAGTTGGAGAAACTGACACCCGCCAGCCACCTGTGTTCGAAACACGTCGGTAGAACCAGTCTCGCGTAAGCGTACGCGTAATGTCGGTCTGGGCCGCTTCATCCAACAATACCGCCGAATCAAAGTATGACATGCTGGTAAGCAGTATGACTAGTATCGTCCACAACTCACTTGTGTTCTACTCGTGCATATCATCTACGCATAGACCCGGCTCGTGATGCCACTGTTGGGGAACATAGTATTTCAAAAATTTCCTACGATCACGCAAGATCTATCTACTAGATGCATAGCAACGAGAGGGGATAGTGTGTCTACGTACCCATGTAGATCGGAAGCGAAAGCGTCTAGTGACGCGGTTGATGTAGTCGAACTTCTTCACGATCCAACCGATCAAGCACCGAACGTACGGAGCCTCTGCGTTCAGCACACGTTCAGCTTGATGACGTCCCACGAGCTCTTGATCCAGTAGAACCTCGCGGGAGAGTTTCGTTGGCACGACGGTATGGTGACGGAGATGATGAAGCTACCAGTGCAGGGCTTCGCCTAAGCACTTCAACGATATGACCGAGGTGTGTTTCTATGGAGGGGGCACCGCACACGGTTGGGAGAGATCAACTTGATCAACTTGTGTGTCTATGGGGTGCCTCTGCCCTCATATATAAAGGAGTGGAGGAGGGGGGCGGCCCTCTCTATGGCGCACCCTAGGGGAGTCCTACTTCCACCGGGAGTAGGATTCCCCCTTTCCTAGTAGAACTAGGAGCCCTTCCAAGTACTAGGAGTAGGAGAGAAGGACAGGGAAAAGAGAAGAGAAGGAAGGAAGTGGCGCAGCCCCTCCCCCTAGTCCAATTCGGACTAGGCCTTGGTGGGGCGCAGCCTCCTCTCTCTCTTTCCCCTAAAGCCCAATAAGGCCCATATACTCCCCGGCGAATTCCCGTAACTCTCCGGTACTCCGAAAAATACCCGAATCACTCGGAACCTTTCCGATGTCCGAATATAGTCATCCAATATATCGATCTTTACGTCTCGACCATTTCGAGACTGCTCGTCATGTCCCCGATCTCATCTAGGACTCCGAACTACCTTCGGTACATCAAAACACATAAACTCATAATACCGATCGTCATCAAACGTTAAGCTTGCGGACCCTATGGGTTCGAGAACTATCTAGACATGACCGAGACTCATCTCCGGTCAATAACCAATAGCGGAACCTGGATGCTCATATTGGCTCCTACATATTCTACAAAGATCTTTATCGGTCAAACCGCATAACAACATACGTTGGTCCCTTTGTCATCGGTATGTTACTTGCCCGAGATTCGATCGTCGGTATCACCATACCTAGTTAATCTCGTTACCGGCAAGTCTCTTTACTTGTTCCGTAATACATCATCTCGTGACTAACTCATTAGTCATTTGCTTGCAACACTTATTATGATGTGTATTACCGAGAGGGCCCAGAGATACCTCTCCGATACTCGGAGTGACAAATCCTATTCTTGATCTATGCCAACACCACGAACACCTTCGGAGACACGTGTAGAGAATCTCTATAATCACTCAGTTACATTGTGATGTTTGATAGCACACAATGTGTTCCTCCAGTATTTGGGAGTTGCATAATCTCATAGTCATAGGAACATGTATAAGTCATGAAGAAAGCAATAGCAGTAAAACTAAACGATCATAGTGCTAAGCTAATGGATGGGTCTTGTCCATCAAATAATTCTCCTAATGATGTGATCCCGTTGATCAAATGACAACTCATGTCTATGGCTAGGAAACATTACCATCTTTGATCAATGAGCTAGTCTAGTAGAGGCATACTAGGGACACTATGTTTTGTCTATGTATTCACACATGTACTAAGTTTCTAGTTAATACAATTCTAGCATGAACAATAAACATTTATCATGATATAAGGAAATAAATAATAACTTTATTATTGCCTCTAGGGCATATTTCCTTCAACATAACGTGTAATAACAGCCCATAATGCAATAAATATCAACATAAAAGCATGATGCAAAATGGACGTATCAACTCCCCCAAGCTTAGACCTAGCTTGTCCTCAAGCGAAAGCCGATATCGAAAAATATGTCCACATGTTTAGAGATAGAGGTGTCGATAAAAATAAAATACGGACATGAGGGCATCATGATCATTCTCATAACAGCAACATATATATAGTGTCATATGATTCTTAGGCCAAAGTAACAATTCATTCACAATGTCAAGTATGAATCACAAACTTCATTGAAAACCAACAAACTATGATCTCGGTCATTGAAGCAATTGCAATTTATCATAACTTCGGAAAGAGTCAACATAAGAGCCTTTCAGCAAGCCTACATACTCAACTATCATGTAGTCTTTCACAATTGCTCACACTCACGCAATACTTATGGGTATGGAGTTTTAATCGGACACAGAGAAAGATGGGGGCTTATGGTGTTGCCTCCCAACCTTTTACCTCAAGGGTAAGCTCAACAGTAATAGACCATGAAAACTTATATCCAAGTGGGTATATATGTCAGGATCTTTCCAACACAATGTGCTTGCCAAAGGATAAAATGTAAAAAGGAAAGGTGATTTTCACCTTGACTCCTATAAGGCACAGATAAAATATAGGCCCTTCGCAGAGGGAAGCAGAGGTTGTCATGTGCTCTTATGGTTGGATGCACTAAGTCTTAGCGCAAAAGAACATCACTTTATATTGCCACTTGTGATAAGGACCTTTATTATGCAGTCCGTCGCTTTTATTACTTCCATATCACAAGATCGTATAAAGCTTATTTCCTCCACACTAATAAATCATACATATTTTAGTGAGTTTGCAACGTGACAACTTACTTGTAAGGATCTTACTCAATCCATAGGTAGGTATGGTGGACTCTCATGGCAAAACTGGGTTTAAGGATGTATGGAAGCACAAGTAGTATCTCTACTTGGTGCGAGGAGTTTTGGCTAGCATGAGGAGGAAAGGCAAGCTCAACATGTTGGATGATCCATGACAATATACTTTATTTTGGATATAAGAAAACATAACCCACTATGTTGTCTTCCTTGTCCAACATCAACTCTTTAGCCTGTCATATTTTAATGAGTGCTCACAATCATAAAAGATGTCCAAGATAGTATATTTGTATGTGAAGCCTCTCTTTCTTTATTACTTCCTATTAATTGCAACGATGACCAAAACTATGTTTGTCAACTCCCAACAACTTTTATTCATCATACTCTTTATATGTGAAGTCATTACTTCTCATAAGATCAATATGATCTCTTGATTTTTTTATGTTTTCTTTTACTCTATCATGACCAAAGTGAGGAAATCAAGCCCTTGACTCAACACTAATCTTTATTATATAGCTCACGGACTCTATTACAAAGGGTAAAGATCATAAAGCAAAAGCTCACAACTAGATCATGCTAACTTTATTCTACTAGATCAAGATACTACCAAAAGGATCGAACTAGGAAATACAGTAAAGATAGGAGTGATGGTGATACGATACTGGGGTCACTCCCCCAAGCTTCGTAGTTGCCAAGGGGAGTGCCCATACCCATATGATTATGTCCCCTTCTTCGGAGGTGGTGATGGTGTAGGCTTGTTTTCCACCTTCCAAGGCATGGGCTCGTAATCGTAGAAGGATGATCGAGTCTCCGGGATACTTAAATCTGCAGCCAAACTCATCTTCTTGAATCTATATTCATACTCACAGTTTTGGTTTTGCAGGTCACAGATCTGGGCTTGGAGGTGTTCGATTTTCTCTTGGAGGTTGGACATGGCTTCCCCGAAGATCCTTGAGTCCAGCTTGAGGTTGTTGGCGAGCTCCGTGATTATCATGTGGTTGGCGTTGAGACCTTGTTCCACCATACCTTGGCACTTGAAAACTTGCTGCTCCATTGCTTCGAGTCTTGTCTCCACGCTTCCGGTCCTCCTTGGCCCCTCAACATCGCGGATGTGCAGCACCCCCTCATGCAACTCCATGGTTTGAGGGTGATGCAGCACCTCCACAAGGTAGGGGTTGATGACCTTCTCGAAGAACTTGTCCTTGGGGGTGTTGGAAGACGCCATGATGATCTAGATCTGTCAAAAACAACAGCTCGAAATGAAAACAAAGGATTTTTGCGTGATACAGAGGTAAAAACCTTTGGGAGAATATATAATGAATTTTTACACACCAAAAGGAGTAACATACAAGAAATCGGAGTACGGGAGGCACACGAGGTGCCCACGAGGCAGGGGGCGCCCAGGGGAAGGGGGCGCGCCCTCCACCCTCGTGGACGCCTCGTGTCTCTTCCGGACTGCCACTTATTTTTCTATTTTTCTAAATATTCCAAAATGGTGAAAAATTGCCTTTAGAACTGTTTTGGAGTCGGTGTCAGATTACGGGCTGCACAAACCCAAGAAGTTCGAACACAGGGGCGTGAATGAAGATCTCTCCCACTCACGTCTACCTAGTGTCTCGCCCTCGTCCGATGAAGAGATTCAAGTGAACAACAAGGAAAGCACACAAGAATTTACCCAGGTTCAGGCCACCTTGCGGTGTAAAAACCCTACTTCCTGCTTTGGTGGATTGTCCTCGGGAGGGCTTGAATATGGATGAGTACAGTGGTTCCTGAGCTCAGGAGGGTTAGGAGGCAAGAGTTCTTGCTCCCTTATGCGAGGGTAGAGTTTCTGGATCCGATCCTCCTCCATAGTGGAGATCCTAGCTACTTATATAAACGGCCAGGGTCCTCTTCCCCTGAAATGTTTAGGCGGGAAGGGATCCCACAACGGCCATTTGAGTGGGAACACAAGGACGTTCCTACCCTGACAAAAGCAGTGTTCGCCTGCAAAAGGATTCGGTGATGACACGGTGATGGGCTCGGTGGTGACATCCTCCCTGTTGTCCTTGCGGTCTTCGGTCTTGTTGCACCAAAGGGGAAACCTTTGTCCTGCTCCTTGGGATCCTGCGCCTACGCTATCTCCCTTGCACCAAAATGGCAACTGCGCCGCTGGCACGCGTTGTCGCCCGCTGGCGCGGTGCGTCACTACTTGCGTCGTTGCCTCCTCCCGAGGCAGGCTTGGCCTTGGATTCTCCGCCCCTCCGGAGCAACCTAGGCGAGGCCTCTCCTGAGGGGGTCTTGACGTCGTTCTCCTTGCGAGGCCTAGCCCCCTCGCGAGGGTCTTGAGCAGCTGGTCGATCAGCTAGGCCGTACCGAGCCGTGGCAGGAGCGTGCTGCGGCCCGCAGACATGCAAGTCTGGGTACCCTGGTTCCCAGGATGCTGACAGTAGCCCCCGGGCCCAAGGCGTGCGCGAAGTTGGCTTTGGGGAGAAGTTCTAGTCAAGGACGAAGCGCCGCTGGCCCCAAAAGGCTGCGGGCCAGGCTGGTGCGTGATGGTTGGATGGGACGTGGTGACTCCGCTCCCCATGCCGTCTTGGTAACCGTGTGACTTGACAACTCCCCGACGCAGACGACAGGGTTGTTATGGCTGTGACACTAGCGACTGGCGGTTGGGCTCCTTTGCCCTATAAATGGGACTAGGGGGAGCCCCCAAGCCATCTTCAAGCCAGCACCGTCTGCCTCCTTGTTTGCTCTCCGCTCCCCCTCTTGCTGCGAGATCTCCATGGCGCCGCCGAGGAAGCCGTTTGCCGTAGAGAAAGGGAAGGCCCCGAAGGATTTGGCCTCGCCGCCGTCGAAGAGGGGCCGCGGGCGTCCCCGCAAGAATGCCGCTGCGCCCGCAGCGACTCCTCGAGGGAGCGGGTGCGGCCTTCCGGGTCCCATCGCGGTCGTCGGTGAGAGGCGCGGTGCCTCTTCCCACGGTGAAGGTGGTCGTGGCTGTGGTGGGAGAGGAGGCGCGAGGCGGTGTTTGGCGGTCGTGCGTCCTCTGAGCCCGCAGCCCCACTCCTTTGACGTGTCGTTGGAGTTCGTGGTGTGGGTGGAGAAGCCCGGCGACTAGTGGCTCCGGCTTCCCCGCTCGTTCGGCAACATGCTACTAGCCGAAGGCCCCAATGGCGTCTGGCTGCAAACCGACGGTTGCTGCAGTGGTGCGTCCTGGGTGAAGGTTGATGTGGCTCCCTCGGGCGACGTGTTCCTGGAGCGCGGCTGGCAATCGTTTGCACGCACGCGCCGGCTGCAGGGGAGGTGTATGCTCCACTTCAGGTACGATGGCGCCTCAACGCTATTCGTCAGGGTCTTCTCGGAGGAAAGGAGGCGCCTTGGGTGCTATCCTGAAGCTGATGACGAAGAGGATGGCGGGGATGACGTCCGAAGGAGCATCTCCTCCTCCGGAGATGATCTTGGTCCTGGGGGGCGCTGCGGTCCCCCCCTCTGTGGCAGCAGCAGCTCCTCCAGCAGCGGCGGCTACAACGAGCCACCGCGCCGTCGAGCTCGGCTCGGCGAGGGGAGGGGGTCGTCGCGCCGTTGTGGCTCGGTGAAGCGGGAGGAGTTGGGAGACTCCGACCGAGTGGGAGCGGCCTCTGCTTCTTCTCTTCTTTTTCTTCCCTTTCTTCATGTGTCAAAATTTTAAGTTGCCTCGAGAAGGCGTGTAATGGACTATGACATATGTATGAAGCGAGAACTTGCTATCATGTTTTTGGTCTGGGTGAGTGATGTATACTACACAACATTCTTCATGTAGACGTTGTTGGGCCACCAAGTGCAGAGGTTTGTAGGACAGTAGCAAATTTCCCTCAAGTGGATGACCTACGGTTTATCAATCTGTGGGAGATGTAGGATGAAGATGGTCTCTCTCAAACAACCCTGCAACCAAATAACAAGGAGTCTCTTGTGTCCCCAACACACCCAATACAATGGTAAATTGTATAGGTGCACCAGTTCGGTGAAGAGATGGTGATACAAGTGCAATATGGATGGTAGATATAGGTTTTTGTAATAAGAAAATATAAAAACAGCAAGGTAGCAAGTGGTAAACGTGAGTATAAACAATGTTGCAATGATAGGAAACAAGGCCTAGGGTTCATACTTTCACCAGTGCAAGTTCTCTCAACAAGGATAACATAATTGGATCATATTACTAGCCCTCAACATGCAACAAAGAGTCACTCCAAAGTAACTAATAGCAGATAACAAACAAAGAGATTATGGTAGGCTATGAAACCACCTCAAAGTTATTCTTTCTGATCGATCTATTCAAGAGTCCGTAGTAACGTTCAATCTATCATAGAGTTTGTACTAGAATAACACCTTAAGACACAAATCAACCAAAACCCTAATGTCACCTAGATACTCCATTGTCACCTCAAGTATCCATGGCTATGATTATACGATATGCATCACACAATCTCAGAAACATCTATTCAACCAACACATAGAACTTCAAAGAGTGCCCCAAAGTTTCTACCGGAAAGTCAAGACGAAAACGTGTGCCAACCCCTATGCATAGGTTCCCAAGGTCACAGAACCCGCAAGTTGATCACAAAAACATACATCAAGTAGATCACATGATATCCCATTGTCACCACAGATAAACATGTGCAAGACATACATCAAGTGTTCTCAAATCCTTAAAGACTCAATTCGATAAGATAACTTCAAAGGGAAAACTCAATCCATTACAAGAGAGTAGAGGGGGAGAAGCATCATAAGATCCAACTAGAATAGCAAAGCTCGCGATACATCAAGATCGTGCCATCTCAAGAACACGAGAGAGAGATCAAACACATAGCTACTGATACATACCCTCAGCCCTGAGGGTGGACTACTCCCTCCTCGTCATGGAGAGCGCCGGGATGATGAAGATGGCCACCGGTGAGGGTTCCCCCCTCCGGCAGGGTGCTGGAACAGGGTCTAGATTGGTTTTTGGTGGCACCAGAGGCTTTCGGCGGCGGAACTCCCGATTTAGGTTAATTTCCGAAGGTTTCAGTATTTATAGGATTTTTTGGCGTAGGTCCCACATTAAGGGGGCTTCTGGGCTGTCCACGAGATAGGAGGGCGCGCCCCCTGCCCAGGGCGCGCCCCCACCCTCGTGGTCAGCCCGCGGCTCTCCTGGCCCAACTCTTTTACTTCGGGTGCTTCTTTTGGTCCAGAAAAAATCATCGAAAATTGGCACGTCAATTGGACTCCGTTTAATATTCATTTTCTGTAAAACCCGAAAACAGGAGAAAAACAGAAACTGGCACTGGGCTCTGGGTTAATAGGTTAGTCCCAAAAATCATATAAAAGTGTATATAAAAGCCCATAAGACATCCTAGAAGTGTAATATAATAGCATGGAACAATCAAAAATTATAGATACGTTGGAGACGTATCAGCATTCCCAAGCTTAATTCCTGCTCGTCCTCGAGTAGGTAAATGATAAAAACAGAATTTTTGATGTGGAATACTAACTAACATAATTCTCAATGTAATTTTCTTAATTGTGGCATGAATGTTCAGATCTGAAAGATTCAAGACAAAAGTCTATATTGACATAAGAAATAATAATACTTCAAGCATACTAACAAAGCAATCATGTCTTCTCAAAATACTATGGCTAAATAAAGTTATCCCTATAAAATCATATAGTCTGGCTATGCTCCCTCTTCATCACACAAAATATTCATATCATGCACAACCCCGGTTTCAACCAAGCAATTGTTTTCATACTCTATCTTTTCAAACCTTTCAACTTTCACGCAATACATGAGCGTGAGCCATGGACATAGCACTATGGGTGAAATAGAGAGGTGGTTGTGGAAAAGACAAAAAGGAGGGAGATAGTCTCACATCGACTAGGCGTATCAATGGGCTATGGAGATGCCCATCAATATATACCAATGTGAGTGAGTAGGGATTGCCATGCAACGGATGCACTAGAGCTAAATATGTATGAAAGCTCAACAAAAGAAACTAGTGGGTGTGCATCCAACTTGCTTGCTCATGAAGACCTAGAGCATTTGAGGAAGCTCATCGTTGGAATATACAAGCCAAGTTCTATAATGAAAATTCCCACTAGTATATGAAAGTGACTAAACATGAGACTCTCTATCATGAAGAACATGGTGCTACTTTGAAGCACAAGTGTGGAAAAAAGATAGTAGAAATTGTCCCTTTTTTTTGGGCCTTTCTTTTTTTTCTTTGGCCTTTTTTTGTGGTTGGGCTTTATTGATTTAGCCTTTCCTCACATGGGACAATGCTCTAATAATAATGATCATCGCACTTTCATTGAATTACAACTCGATATTACAACTCGATACTAGAACAATGTATGACCTATATGAATGCCTCCGGCGGTGTACCGG
>LR738715.1:332706155-332730237 GCA_902687465.1 Secale cereale
GTGTCACTACCTCCTCCTGAGACAGGCTTGGCCTTGGATTCTCCGCCCCTCCGGAGCAACCTAGCCGAGTCCGCTCCTGAGGGGATCTTGACGTCATTCTCCTCGCGAGGTCTAGCCCCCTCGCGAGGGTATTGAGCAGCTGGTCGATCAGATGGGCCATACCAGGCCGTGGCAGGAGCGCGCTGTGGCCCACAGACAGGCAAGTCTGGGTACCCTGGTTCCCATGACGCCGACAGTCGGTTTGCTTACTGTACCACATACCTCTTCCTTTTCGGAGTATGAATCATTCTGGAAAGTGTCCCTTATGTATTCCTCCGGGGTTAAGGTTACCTGAGATATAGTGTTTGATTCTTTGACCGTTCACCACCTTCGGATTTGTGCCTTTGAAGTTGTTGATTTTTATGGCACCTGAACGATAGACCTCCTCGATAATGTAAGGTCCTTCCCACTTAGAGAGAAGTTTTCCTGCAAAAAATCTTAAACGAGAGTTGTATAGCAAGACATAATCACCTACCTTAAACTCACGCTTTTGTATCCTTTTGTCATGCCATCTTTTAACTTTTTGTTTAAACATCTTGGCATTCTCATAGGCATGGGTTCTCCATTCATCAAGAGAGCTAATGTCAAATAATATCTTTTCACCGGCAAGTTTGAAATCATAATTGAGCTCTTTAATAGCCCAATATGCCTTATGTTCTAGCTCAAGAGGTAAGTGACAAGCTTTTCTAGAAACCATATTATATGGAAACATACCCATAGGATTTTTGTATGCAGTTCTATAGGCCCATAATGCATCATGAAGTTTCTTGGACCAATTCTTTCTAGACCTATTAACTGTCTTTTGCAAAATTAATTTAAACTCTCTATTACTTAGTTCTACTTGATCACTAGTCTGTGGGTGATAAGGGGATGCAATTCTATGATTTACATCATACTTAGCAAGCATTTTACGGAAAGCACCATGAATAAAGTGTGAACCACCATCAGTCATTAGGTATCTAGGGACTCCCAACCTCGGAAAAATAACTTCTTTAAGCATCTTAATAGAGGTGTTGTGATCAACACTACTAGTTGGAATAGCTTCTACCCATTTAGTAACATAATCAACAACGACTAAAATATGTGTGTACCCGTTTGAGGAAGGAAACGGTCCCATATAATCAAAGCCCCAAACATCAAATGGTTCGATAACAAGTGAATAATTCATAGGCATTTCGTGTCGTCTACTAATATTACCCATTCTTTGACATTCATCACAGGATAAGACAAACTTACGGGCATCCTTGAAGAGACTAGGCCAATAAAAACCAGATTGCAATACCTTATGTGCAGTTCTATCTCCAGCATGATGTCCTCCATAAGCTTCGGAGTGGCACTTGCGTAAGATCTGTTCATGTTCATGCTCAGGTACACAACGTCTAATAACACCATCTACTCCTTCTTTATAAAGATGTGGGTCATCCCAGAAGTAATGTCTCAAATCATAGAAGAACTTTTTCTTTTGCTGGTATGTGAAGCTAGGAGGTATAAACCTAGCAACAATGTAATTAGCATAATCAACATACCATGGAGAAGTACGAGAAGTATTTATGACAGCTAATTGTTCATCAGGAAAGCTATCATCAATAGGTTGTGGGTCATCAAGTATATTCTCTAGCCTATACAAGTTATCTGCAACGGGGTTCTCAGCTCCCTTTCTATCAATAATATGCAAATCAAACTCTTGCAGCAAGAGAACCCATCTAATAAGTCTATGTTTAGCATCTTTCTTTTCCATGAGGTATTTGATAGCAGCATGATCAGTGTGAATAGTTACTTTAGAATCAACAATATAAGGTCTAAACTTATCACAAGCAAATACAACTGCTAAAAATTCTTTCTGAGTAGTAGCATAATTTCTCTGGGCACTGTCTAGAGTTTTACTAGCATATTGGATAACATTCAATTTCTCATCAACTCTTTGTCCTAGAACATCACCTACAGGTTAATCACTAGCATCGCACATAATCTCAAAGGGTAAATTCTAGTCAGGAGGTTGGACAATAGGTGCAGAGATCAATGCTTTATTAAGTATTTCAAATGCTTCTAGGCAATCATCATGAAAGACAAAAGGAATATCTTTTTGTAAGACATTAGTCAGAGGCCTTGAGATTTTGGAGAATTCCTTTATGAACCTCCTATAAAACCCGACATGACCAAGGAAACTTCGTATACCTTTGATGTCCTTGGGGCACGGCATCGTTTCAATAGCATCCACTTTAGCCTTGTCAACTTCAATACCTCTTTCAGAAATTTTATGTCCCAAGACAATGCCTTCATTAACCATAAAGTGGCACTTCTCCCAATTCAAGACAAGATTAGTGTCTTCACATCTCTGCAAAACTCGATCAAGGTTGCTTAAGCAATCATCAAAAGAAGTTCCGTAAACGGAGAAGTCATCCATGAAAACCTCAATAATCTTTTCACTAAAATTAGAGAATATATCCATCATGCATCTTTGAAAGGTAGAAGGTGCATCACATAAACCAAAAGGCATACGTCTATAAGCAAAGGTACCGAAAGGACAAGTAAAAGTGGTCTTTTCTTGATCCCCTTTTGACACAGGTATTTGAGAGAAACCAGAATAACCATCTAGAAAGCAAAAGTGAGTATGTTTGGATAGCCTTTCTAGCATTTGATCAACAAAAGGCAAGAGGTAATGATCTTTCTTAGTAGCCTTATTTAATTTGCGGAAGTCAATTACCATCCTATAACCTGTAACCATTCTTTGTGGGATCAATTCATCTTTATCATTAGGAACAACAATCATACCTCCCTTCTTAGGGACACAATGGACAAGACTTACCCACTGGCTATTAGCAACTGGATAGATAATACCTGCCTCTAGAAGCTTTAGTATTTCCTTCCTTACCACTTCTTTCATCTTAGGATTTAACCGTCGTCGATGATCAATAACCGGTTTAGCGTTTCCTTCCAATTTTATCTTGTGTTGGCATAAAGTGGGACTAATGCCCTTAAGATCATCTAGAATATAACCAATAGCACCACGGTACTTCTTCAGAGTTTTCAATAATTTTTCCTCTTCCTGCTCTCAAAGGTTAGCACTAATAATAACAAGATATATCTTCTTTTCATCAAGATAAACATACTTAAGATTATCAGGTAAAGGTTTAAGTTCAAACACGAGATCACCCTTGGGTGGAGGAGGATCCCCTAGGATTTCAATAGGCAAGTTGTTTTTCAATATGAGTCCCTGATTATAGAATATTTCATCTATTTCCCTTCTCTCATTCATATGCATATGATTTTCATGATCTAGCAAATATTGTTCTAAAGGATCTTTAGGAGGCACAACAATAGAAGAAAGACCAATAATTTCACCCTTACTAGGTAATTCTTTATCAAGGGGTTGTCTATGAAATTTAGCAAAGTTAAAATCATGAGACATATCCCCTAAACCAACAGTAACAATATCTTTCACGCAGTCTATCTTAGCATTAACAGTATTCAAGAAGGGTCTACCAAATATAATGAGACAAAAATCATCTTGTGGGGAACCAAGAACAAGAAAATCAGCAGGGTATTTAACTTTCCCACGCAAGACTTCAACATCTCTAACAATCCCAATTGGTGACATAGTGCCTCTATTAGCAAGTTTAATAGTAACATCTATACCTTCTAGCTCAACGGGTGCAATATCGTGCATAATTTCATCATATAAGGATATAGGTATTACACTCGCACTAGCACCTACGTCACATAAACCATGATAGCAATGATCTCCTATTTTAACAGATATAACATGCAAGCCTACAACAGGTCTATGTTTACTCCTAGCATCGGGTTTGGCTATTCTAGCAGCTTCCTCTTGGAGGTAAATAACATGTCCATCTATATTTTCTACCAAGAGATCTTTAACCATAGCAACACTAGGTTCAATTTTAATTTTCTTAGAGGGTGTAGGTGTTCTAGTACTACTCTTACGAACCACAGTTGAAGCTTTAGAATGATCCTTTATTCTCACAGGGAAAAGGTGGTTTCTCAATATAAGCAGTAGGAATAATAGGATCAACATTATAAGTGATAGTCTTTTCTTCAACTTTAATAGGTTCAACTACTTTTACTTCAATGGGAGGATGGTATTTAAACCACTTTTCCTTGGGAAAATCAACATGAGTAGCAAATGATTCACAGAAAGAAGCTACTATCACAGAGTCAAGTCCATATTTAGTGCTAAACTCACGAAAAACACCGGTATACATAAAAGCTCTAACACAATCAAACTTAGGGGTCATACCTGACTCCTTACCTTCATCAAGATCCCAATCTTCAGAGTTGCGTTTAATTCTTTCCAATAAATCCCATTTGAATTCAACAGTCTTCATCATAAAAGAACCAGAACAAGAAGTATCGAGCATGGAGCGATTATTGAGAGAAAGCCGACCATAAAAATTTTGAATGATAATTTCTATTGAGAGCTCATGATTGGGGCATGAATATAACATTGACTTAAGCCTCCCCCAAGCTTGAGCGATGCTTTCTCCTTCGCGGGGCCAAAAATTATAGATATAATTACAGTCACTATGAACCTGGTGCATAGGGTAGAACTTCTGATGAAATTCCAACTTCAGACGATTATAGTTCCATGATCCAATATCATAACATAGCCTAAACCATGTCAATGCATCTCCCTTCAAAGATAAACGGAATAACTTCTTCTTGATAACATCCTCGGGCATACCTGCAAGCTTAAATTATCCACAAACTTCATCCACATAGATTAGGTGTAAATCGGGATGCAGTGTTCCGTCTCCTGTAAAGGGATTATCTAGCAGTTTCTCTATCATACTCGAACGAATTTCAAAGCAAACATTTTCAATAGGTGCAGTAGGTTGAGGAGCAACTCTTTGCTCTTCTGGTCGGGGTGAAGATACTCCAAACAAGCCCCTCAAAGGATTATGAGCCATAGTAACAAGTGACAATAAATTTTAGCACACTATATAAATATTTCTTACCAAGTTCCACTTACCAAAGGCGCTTCACTCCCCGGCAACAGCGCCATAAAAGAGTCTTGATGACCCACAAGTGTAGGGCATCTATCGTAGTCCTTTCGATAACTAAGAGTGTCGAACCCAACAAGGAGCAGAAGGAAACGATAGGCAATTTTCAGTAAGGTATTTTCTGCAAGCAAATTATAGGTAACAGATAGTTTTGTGATAAGGTAATTGGTAGCAAGTAACAAAAGGTAAAAGTAAATAAGGTGCAGCAAGATGGCCCAATCCTTTTTGTAGCAAAGGACAAGCCTGGACAAACTCTTATGTGAAGGAAAGCGCTCCCGAGGACACATGGGAATTATCATCAAGCTAGTTTTTATCACGATCATCTGATTCGCGTTCGGTACTTTGATAATTTGGTATGTGGGTGGACCGGTGCTTGGGTGCTATCCTTAGTTGGACAAGCCTCCCACTTATAATTAACCTCTAATACAAGCATCCACAACTACAAAAGAAGTATTAAGGTAAACCTAACCATAGCATGAAACAAGTGGATCCAAATGAGCCCCTTACGAAGCAACGCATAAACTAGGGTTTAAGCTTCTGTCACTCTAGCAACCCATCATCTACTTATTACTTCCCAATGCCTTCCTATAGGCCCAAATAATGGTGAAGTGTCATGTAGTTGACGTTCACATGACACCACTAGAGGAGAGACAACATACATCTCATCAAAATATCAAACGAATACCAAATTCACATGACTACTTATAGCAAGACTTCTCCCATGTCCTCAGGAAGAAAAGTAACTACTCACAAGACATAATATTGTTCATGATCAGAGGAGTATTAATATGCATAATGGATCTGAACATATGATCTTCCACCAAATAAACCAACTAGCATCAACTACAAGGAATAATCAACACTACTAGCAACCCACAGGTACCAATTTGAGGTTTGGGTACAAAGATTGGATACAAGAGATGAACTAGGGTTTCGGTGGAGATGGTGCTTGTGAAGATGTTGATGAAGATAGCCTTCCCCAAGATGGGAGAGTTGTTGGTGATCACGGCGGTGACGATTTCCCCTCCCGGAGGGAAGTATCCCTGGAAGAACAGCTCTGCCGGAGCCCTAGATTGGTTTCCGCCAAGGTTCCGCCTAGAGACGTGTAGCGACCAGACCTCAAACAGTCTGATCTCCATGCATCAGTGTCATCCCTGGATCAGTAATGCTGACACGCACGGTACTTGAAGGATTTATAACAAAGTAGCAATCACACACTTATTACATCGATAGTCCAACGATGAATTTATTACAAATAATATGGCTGAAGGCCATCTAATACGATAACAGCGGAAGGCTTGGAAGATAAGTGAGTCCATCAACTCCAGCGGCATCACTGAGTATACAACCACGACCTAAAAGGGCATCTTACTCGTCGTCTGAAAAGTCTGCAACATGAAACGTTGCAGCCCGAAAAACGGGTCAGCACATGGAATATGCTGGCAAGGTAACACAAGAGAATGCAATGAAAGTAAAGCTATACTATATGCAATATGGCTGGTGGAAAGCTCTATGGTTAAGTTTTTGCGTAAAGCCAATTTTTCCCTACTTCAAAGGAATGCATTTTAATTAACTATCATGGTAGTTGAAACATCGTTGAGAAGATAGACATCCTCTCAACCCCAATTAAAAGTAATCATTAAACCCAACAAAATTAAATTAGAGTAACATGATGAGATGCACATGATAATCCAAGTACCAGATACTCAAGATGTCCATAACCGGGGACACGGCTAATCATGATCGGTTTGTACACTCTGCAGAGGTTTGTGCACTTTTCCCACAAGACTCGATCGCCTCAGTTTGGTTTCTCGCACTGCATGGTGTTTGAGAAACGGATGACCGAGACATAGTATTTCAGAAGCGCTAGCACCTTACGATCGGGCGGACCGTACCAACCTACATCCCCTACATCTGCTAGTCCACCATTGTAAGAGTTTGCACAACTTACTCATACTATGCTAGAGCCCATAATAGCAATGTGGTTGCACACGGAAGTTTCTAGTATGAATAATCTCATGATCCCTTTGAGCCTGGGTGGCGGTCCAAAAGACAAACAGGCAATCCTGGAATACCCAGATGCCTCAATCCACCCAGATGTGTATTAATGTTGCCACCTTAAGTTGAACCATTAATTAAACAATCTCACATCTGTCATGGATTTCACTCACCCAATCCACGTCTACGAGCATAGCATGTCCTAGCAGCAAACGTAGAAGTAACTCCCAAAGGTTTGAATGTAATGCAGGTAATAGGTACTACCTCAAACTACTTCCCAATCCCACAAGTTAAATGGTCCTACTCATGCAATGTGTGAGGGTTTGACTAATGCAATGAAAACTGGGTAATTGGAAAGCATGATCAAAGTGTTACTTGCCTTGCTGATGATCCGCAAAACGTAGAGACTCAAAGTAGCAAGCGGCGCACTCCGGGTACTCTATCGCAATCAAACAAACAAGCATACAATAAGTACTTAACTAATGCACGGGTAAAACTCAAATAAGAGATCTAACCAGAAAGTTCAACTTAAGAACTCCGGTTTGCAAAAAGAATCAACTCGAAAGAAGCAACGAAACTCAAACTGCAAAAGAAACGAGCTCCGAATTACTAGTTGGCCTAAAGTCAAACTTTACAGTAGCCAAAACTTTGTTCCAGTTGTTCTAACGTAAAGAGGGCTTCGAGACGAAGATCTGGGATTTTGAATCACCTGATTCCGACTCTCGAGCAAAAAGAAAAACGCGAAACAAGATCAGGGCAGAAATCGCGATCGGAAAAATCACGGTTAATTACCCCGAAAAAGAAAAACGACGAACAGGCTAACGAACGAACGTTCGCTGTATGCGATTAACTAACGAAAACTGTTCGTTAAAACGAACATACAGACGAACGTCCGCTATTTAACTAAACCGGCGAAAATAATAAAAAAAAACGAACCGATCTAATCTAAAAAAACGAATCTACTGGTTTATTTTTAAACCGACCAGTTTTTCTAAATAAAACTACCTCGACGACTCCGGCGACTCCGGCGGCTCTGGCGGGCGGGGCGGCGTGCGGCGGCGGCTCCGGCGGCAGCGGCATGCGGCGGCGCGGGGCGGCGGGTGTGGCGGCGGCGGCGGGCGGCGGCGCGGGCGGCGAGGCGAGCAGGCGGCGGCGGCGTTGCGCGGCGGCGGCGGGCGGCGGCTGGCACGGGCGGCGGGGCGCTAGGGTTCGGGCGACAGGGCGGCTGGGCTGGCGAAAACGGGCCGGCTCTGGTGCTATTTAAAGCCTAGAGTCCTGGTCCTTTACTAGTCCTAGTCGGTTTCTTTATTTATTTATTTATTTTTAAATAGAGTCCCGGCGCAGTAAAACTAACGAAAAAATACCAAACGGACTCCAAAATTCCCGAAATAAATTTTCACCGTCCTCTAATAATATTTAGGACAAAGTGAACATTTTTCCCGGACCTAAATGCAATTTTGAAAAACGCATATTTTTCCTATGCAAATAAATCCGAAAATAAATTCAGAAAAATACCAAAAGTGATTTTAATATTTTTCCTGTTATTTTGGAGAAGTCATGTTATCTCCGCTCATATATTTTATTTAGAAATATTTTTAGGAGAGAAAAATAATTAGAATCACACTGTCCTCGTACCGGTATTCGAGCGGACTCAAATACGAAAACGGTAAAATTCCCAACTCTCTCCGTAAGTCCTTGAGTTGCTTAGAATTTCGAGGAACTCCACGAACAAATATGCAAAAACATAAAATGCAAATATGATCTATGTATAACATTCCAAATTGAAAATTTGGGATGTTACAAACCTACCCCCCTTAGAATGAATCTCGCCCTCGAGATTCGACTTGGCTTGAGAACAGGTGTGGGTGGTCCTTGCGTAGATCATCTTCTCATTCCCAGGTGGCTTATTCCTCGGTGTGGTGACTCCACTGAACTTTGCAAAACTTGATAACCTTGCTGCGAGTAACTCTGCTCGAAAACTCGAGAATCTTAACGGGCTTCTCCTCGTAGATCAGTTCACTGTCTAACTGAATTGCTTCCAGGGGTACTGTGTCTCTAAGCGGTATATTGGCCATCTCCGCATGACAATTCTTCAGTTGCAAAACGTGAAACACGTCGTGCACTCCTGACAATCCTTCGGGCAATTCCAACTTATAGGCAACCTCTCCCATGCGTTCCAAAACACGGTAAGGTCCCACAAATCTCGGGGCTAGCTTCCCTTTAACTCTGAAACGTTTAACTCCTCGCAGAGGTGATACTCTCAGGTATGCTCTGTCTCCGATCTCATAGGTTATCTCCTTGCGCTTCGAGTCTGCATAACTCTTCTGCCTGGACTGAGCTACCTTCAGTCTATCTCGGATTAACTTAACTTTCTCCTCAGACTCTTTGATTAAGTCTGGTCCAAACAATTGTCGGTCTCCAACTTCATCCCACGACAACGGTGTTCGGCATCTCCTTACATACAATGCCTCGAACGGTGCCATCTTCAAACTGGCTTGGTAACTATTGTTGTATGAGAACTCCGCGTAAGGAAAGTTGTCATCCCAACTAGATCCATAATCTAATGCACAGGCTCTTAGCATATCTTCCAGAATCTGATTGACACTCTCCGTCTGTCCATCAGTCTGCGGGTGAAATGATGTGCTAAACTCTAGCCTGGTACCCAAGGTTTCATGTAACTGATTCCAGAACTTTGAGGTAAACTGGGTTCCTCTATCAGATACAATACTCCTCGGAACTCCGTGCAGACATACAATTCCGGTCATATATATCTTTGCCAACTTTGCACTGGTATATGTGGTTTTCACCGGGATAAAGTGGGCTACCTTCATCAATCGGTCTACTACTACCCAGGTTGAATCATATCCCGCTTTGTTCCTGGGCAATCCGGTGATAAAATCCATACCAAGCTTCTCCCACTTCCATTCGGGAATTGGCATAGGTTGTAACAATCCTGCTGGCTTCTGATGTTCTGCCTTTACTCCCTGACACACATCACAAACTGCTACATACTCCGCAATATCCTTCTTTAAAGCGGTCCACCAGAAAATATCCTTCAAATCCAAATACATCTTAGTATTTACTGGGTGAATCGAGTATGGTGAATCATGGGCCTCTTATAAAATCAACTTCCTGATCTCCGGGTCATTGGGCACATAGATTCAATCCTCAAACCATAGGGTGTCGTGTTCATCCTCACGAAAACCTTTAGCTTTTCCTTCACTCATCCTCTCCTTTATAGCGACAATCTCCTTGTCAGCTTTCTGAGCTTCTCTAATTTTATCCATCAGGGTAGACTGGATTTCTAACGTTGCTACGTAACCTCTCGGAACTATCTCCAAACATAGTTCTCGTAGGTCCTCGGCTAACTCCTTTGGAAACTCCTCCATCATTAGGGTATTGACATGGCTCTTACGGCTTAGCGCATCAGCTACTACGTTAGCCTTTCCAGGATGATAATGCAATCTCATGTCATAATCCTTAATGAGTTCCAGCCATCTCCTTTGCCTAAGATTCAACTCCTTCTGAGTGAATATATACTTTAAACTCTTGTGATCCGTATATACTTCACAATGGTTCCCAATGAGAAAATGTCTCCACGTCTTCAATGCATGCTCTATGGCTGCTAATTCCAAATCGTGGGTGGCATAGTTCATCTCATGAGGTTTCAGTTGTCGTGAAGCATACGAAACAACTCTTCCTTCCTGCATAAGAACTGCTCCAAGTCCTCGACGTGAAGCGTCGCAGTACACCTCATAATCCTTATGTTGATCTGGCAGAATCAACACAGGGGATGATACCAACCTTTTCTTCAACTCCTGGAAACTAGTCTCACATTCTTCGGTCCAACAGAACTTGGTGTCCTTTTTCAACTACTCCGTCATTGGCTTTGCAATCTTCGAGAAATTCTCGATAAATCTCCGGTAGTATATAATACGTCCAAAACGTATCTATAATTTCTGCTTGCTCCATGCCTCTTTTGGGTGATATTGCTATGTTATTTATACACTTCCATACACTTTTGATCATATTTGGACTAACCTATTAACTCAGTGCACCCCAGTGCCAGTTTCTGTTTTCGGCTGTTTTTGTATTTTAGGTTTTCACATTACGAGAACTGCCAGAAAAAATCCAGAAAAATTATATAAAAAATCAGCGTTCCGGAAGCTTCCATGCGGCCAAAGTAGGGCCGGAGGGGACCCACAGGGGCTCTAGACAGCCTGCCCACGCGGCCCCCCTGGCCGCGTCGGGGGGGCGCCTGGGCACCCCTGACCCCCTCTGATGCCCACTTTGGCATATATTTACACCGTGTCGCGGAAACCCTGATTCCAGACCCCTTTTCTCCAGACGCGATTCCGATCTCCGCCGCCATCGCCATCAAGCTTCGGGGGACCAGAATTCCTGCGCCGGCACCCTGCCGGGACGGGGAAGTGCCCCCGGATTCATCTCCATCGACGTTGCTTCCTCCCTCCATGATGCGGGAGTAGTTCCTCCTCGGGGCTGAGGTTCTTACCAGTAGCTATGTGGTCAATTCTCTCTCCCATGATGTGATCTTCGTTGTGATCATAGGCTATGTTAATCTAGGGTGATCCCATGATATTTCCCCTTCCTCTATGTATTGGATTGATGTACTCACTTGTCTTTATCTAGTATAATTCCCGAGACCAAGGTGACAGCGGTCTATTGGACATGGATTAGAACAATATTTTCATGAGTGATTTCCTCTCTTGTGTGTTGATTGAAGATTGAGAGTCTCTTGGTGCTTGTCTTTGACTATCCTTTAGATATGTTGTGGTGATTGTGGGACTCTCTTTGGATGGCCGCGGTGACATTGGGAAATTCTTAGATTGAGAACTACGAACTTTGAGGTGTGCTTTTGTAGCCCTACATAATTCTCGTCCTCTCTTGACCACGAAGGAATGACCTCCGAGTGTGTCCCCTTCGCATGTTTTATGGGAAATATCATGTGATTCGATTATGTTAATGTTGTTGGGAGTTGCCACTAGTGAAAGTATGAACCCTAGGCCTTGTTTCCACCATTGCAATACCATTTGTGCTCACGTTTACCACTTGTTTGCTAGCTGCACTTTTTATTACAGATTTATATTACTTTGTTTTGCCATCCATATCACTTGCCATTTAACATCTCTTCGCCGAACTAGTGCACCTATACATCTGACAAGTGTATTAGGTGTGTTGGGGACACAAGAGACTTCTTGTATTTTAGTTGCAGGGTTGCTTGAGAGAGACCATCTTCAACCTCTACTTCCCTGAGTTCGATAAACCTTAGGTCATCCACTTGAGGGAAATTGCTGCTGTCCTACAAACCTCTGCGCTTGGAGGCCAAACGTAGTCTACAAGAGTAGAAGCGTGTTTAGACATCAAGCTATTTTTGGCGCCGTTGCCGGGGAGGTGAGCGCTTGAAGGTATATCTTTAGATCTTGCAATTAAATCTTTTTGTTTCTTGTTTTTATTTCACTAGTTATGCTTATGGACAACCTTGCTATTGGATCGTTGCTTGCGGGAAGACGCCCCACACCTGTGGTGGTTGCTCCTCCCCCTACTGAAATTGTGCCCTATAAAATACCAGCTGGTATTATCGATTATGTTTTGGCTGATCGTTATGCAGGAGACAGACATTCCGGTGAACACTTGCTATATCTGTCACAACTATGTTCATTATTTAAGCTTGCAGGTGTATCAAGGGAGTTTGTCATGAGGAAATTATTTGCCTTGTCACTGAAAGGAAAAGTATTGGAATGGTATAGGCTACTAAATGACTCTCACCTGCTGGAGTGGGAAGAGATCCAGTCTCTCTTTTACTCCAAGTTTTATCCTCTTCATGAAGTCCATGAGAATAGGAATTATGTTTATAATTTTTCTCCTCATGACGGAGAGAGCATAGCTCAAGCTTGGGGGAGACTGAAAACGTTAATGCTAAAATGTCCTAACCATGTGCTCCCCAAAGATATGATTATTACTAATTTCTATGCGAGGCTTTCTCGACAGGATAAAGATTTGCTCGACGCTTCCTCTATGGGTTCTTTCACAAACAAAAAGGTTGATGCTAAATGGGAACTCCTTGAAAGAATTCAACGCAACACTGAAGATTGGGAGATCGACAAAGGTAAAGAGTCAGGTATAATTTATGAGTATGATTGCATTAAGTCCTTTGTTGAAACTACAAGTTTTAATAAGTTTAGTGCCAAGTTTGGGCTTGATTCTTAACTCCTTGTTGATTTCCTCAAATCTTTTGCTTCACATCTTAATATGCCTAAGGAGGATTGGATCAAGTATCATAAACCTTTTAAAGAGACTTGCAAAGAAAATGAAATTGTTCATGATGATTGCAACATGCATGATCCAATTCCTAAAAATGAAGTTTTATATAAGCATGTTAATTTTTGTGGAGTGGACAGACCTTGTGAAAGGCCTATGATTGAAGAAGAGAAGTATTGTAAGCAACATAAGCATGAAAGAACTATCACTTGGGTCAGAGATTTAAATGAAATTGCTAGAGAATTGTGTGACCTTTATCCTTTTATTTGTGAACTTTGCCGTATAGAGGGTCACTTTAATTTTCAATGCATGAACTTTCAAAACATAACTGTTAACCGGTTGTGTGATAACCTGATCACCTCTGATCTTTATGATGAGCTTATGTTATTTTTGATGTGTGAAGAGTTATCAGAAAAGACTTCATGGCTAGATGTTAATGCCATAGGAATAAAAAACACTTTGCAAAATTGTCATCTCTATTGTGTTGTTAATTGACATGAAAATGATTACATAGGTAAGATTATAAAGGAGGGAACTTTACCAAAGTATAAAAATGTCTCTTATATTTCTGCTAATAAAAAGGAGAGTTTCTCCCAAGTTTCCCCTATTGCTTCTAATGATAAACCAGGATATGTGGAGAAGCTTCATCTCCAACCACTCCCTCCTAAGGTTAGGAAGAAGAAAAAGAAGAGGATGAGGAAGAGGAGCAAGAAAGAAGAAGAATGGGTATCAACCTGGCCTGAGCATATTCCTCCCATCAACTTTTATCCTAACGATTGTAAGTTTAAAGAAGAAGGTGAAGTTTATTGCCTTAATTATCATCTTGATGATACGTCCGTAGGTACTATTGAAGATGATTTTGATTATGATATGCATGTTACTTATTGTGATTGGGAAAATGATGATAATGCTACTTATGATCTTGAAAATCTTTTTTGTACCAACTCTGAAAGTGATGATATGGGAAGCTCTAAGCTTGGGGATGATAGGATTGCAAATCCTTTACCCACTAGTGATGTGATAATTGATAATTCTTTTGCTAGTAAGAATAAAGACAACATGATTACAAATATAGTTGCTAGCAATGATAATGCTCTTCTCTACTATGATGATGTCATAACTCCAACCTATAGTGATTATAAAGGTACCTATGACATAAGGAGAAATTATCCTTATGAAACTTGTTATAATCATGGAGGGAATTACTCCCTTGTTGAACACCACCCTCCTAATACACAATTAATCTATAGTGTTCAAGTTGTTTATGATAGTCCTACTCCCACTATTACCAATGAGAAAGATTATGCTTATGTGGAGAGTAAGAGTACCTTTTTGCATGTGGATCATGGTAACAATGCTTTATGTGATGCTTATATTGTTGAGTTCATCCATGATGCCACTGAAATTTATAATGAGAGAGGGAGACTTGGTTCTAAATATCTTAATAATAAGAAGTTTCCTCTCTTATGGTGAATATTTTGAAGTTATGCTTGTTTTGCCTTCCTATGCTACTTGCTTTGTGCTTCAATGAATTATTCTATTGCAATATTCCTATGCATAGGAAGCATGTTAGGCTTAAATGTGTTTGGTATTTGCTTCTTGATGCTCTCTTTTGTTCTTCAGCTCTTATTCCTACGAGAGCATCATTAAAGTCTTAAGCCTATCTTTATGGCTATAAAGAAAGAGCTCTAGGGAGACAACCCTTGTTATGTTTACTTTCAATTTTAGTGGTCTTGATGTTTGTTACTACTGTAGCAACATCATTGTATCTTTATTTTTCAGCTTTGTGTCAAGTTTAGCCTCTGATTGCAAGAAAGTTCAAAAGTTGTGACGTGCTGTCCAGGAAACAGATTCTGTCCATGGATAGAAAAATTCGTATAAAATCACCAAATCATCTTTTTGGTCTGAATTTTTTCGACAGCGTACTCTATATAATTGTCTTTCGTGTGTCTGTTTCGAGTTTTTTGATTAGAGTTGCAGAAGTGGCCTGGAAAAATCATTTACTACCTGTTGTTCTGTTTTTCACAGATTTTGTCCTGTTTTGCCTTTCCTTCATTTTGCAAACCTAGAGCTTGCTTTTTCTTTGCAAAAACCTTTTGGCAATCTTGAGAAATAGTAGAACTTCAAGAATATCTTTATTTCCAGCGAGGAACAATTATTTTATTATGGGTACTAACCTCGCTAATCAGATTATGATGAGTTATGTATGAAGGGAGTTTTCAAGTGTGCGAGGGAAGATGATAAAAAGATTCATGAGTGTCAAACGCTCAAGCTTGGGGTTGCCCCCATGCACCCCCAAGAAATATTCAAGGAGACTCAAGCGTCTAAGCTTGGGGATGCCCCCGTGCATCCCCTTCTCCATCAACAATTATCAGTTCGTCTTTCGTTCCACTATATTTTTATCACTTCATGTGTTATGTGCTATGCTTGGAGCGTCTTGCTTTTAGTTTCCTTTTTAGTTTTCTTTAGCTTTGCTTGCTGTTCATAACGAGTTGGAACCCAGCTTTCTTTGTGTGGGAGAGAGACCCGCTCCACTTCTACCTAGAACATAACATAGAATTTGCATGTCTATCTTTGATGTGTGTGTTCTTTGTCTTTTAATAGCTACTATCATGCTTAGCTCTTAACTTTCATTCTTATCTTTTTAAAGAGCTTTTGTTTAGTTGGTTGCTTGAACTCTCTTTAGTTATCATGTTTATCTTATTAAGAGAGTTTGATTCCGTTGCATTGGTTGATATGTCTATGATAAAGATGCTACGTGCATAATGGCGCTTAGTAGTTCATGTTTTCTTATGGTTAGTCTCAAATAGCTGGGGGGTTCCCAATGTGTTATTGGAGTACCAACATGATTTGTTTGCCTATGATGTGGTATGGTTTAGTAATATCTTCCTTCAAAGAATTTATTTTGATTGCCTTGGCGTATGCTCACGCATATTTAAGACTGTAAAGAAAGTTTGTCAAGCCTTGATGATCTTTTGTTTCTGAGTAGCGATATAACTTCCATGCCTGATTCAATGGTGCTTTGTCGCTCTGCATGATTATGACCGTCATTGCTCACTTATTTGGTCGCTCCCTGTCTTTTGCTAACCTTCGCCTGTACTAAGCGGACTGACTACTTGTGCATCCACATCCTTTTAATCCAGTTATGCCATATGAGTCCACCATATCTTCCTACATGGTATTTACCTGCCATTTCTAACGGAGACTTGCATGTACCATCTCGAAATTATTCAAAGAAAAAGCATTCCTATTTTGTGCCTGTGTTTTAAGTTCATGAGGAAGTAGTAGTTAATTCATGATCTTTTTAAGTTGGACAAGCTTCACCCCGGGATTGCATGTATAATGTGCAAACCCATAATACGAGAAGGAACTGGCATTGAGTGCGCCCGGCTCAAAAAGATAATATAACAAACAAACCCTCCTTCACGCTTTGTTCATGAGAAATCAGAAAACTTTGGCAGTGATAAACAAAGGAGATTAAGAGGATGTGATCGTCCTCATTCGGGAGCCGTTCCTCGAAACTTGTCCATCTCAAGAAGTGATTGAGTTGTCTGCTAGCATTCGTTGACGAAACATGCATGATCTAAAAAAAATTATTACCTCTGTTTTAAAACCAAGAGCTCTGGTACATGTTTTGTCTTTGTTTCCGACTACGGGTTTTCAACCTTGCCAACAAAAGCCACGGTTCGAGAGTCTCCACCTTCTTTTAAAAGCACCAACTACTGAGAGCATGATTGTCATTCTGAGTGTAATGTGCATTGTCCCAAAGTAGCATTGTCTTTTGCATGATTGTGATATCGTTTATTTTAAAATCATTATATCTAGTCATCACTTAAACCTTGGAGGTGCCCCTGCATTTATGTTTTGCTTCACTAAAGGGGGCAAGCTAGATATCACTTTATCATATTTGCACATCATGTTCATTACAAATCTATTTGATGTTTCAATATCATATGGTAAAACTTTCAGTTCTTTGTGAATTTCTCATGAGGCAACTGATACGTCCAAAACGTATCTATAATTTCTGCTTGCTCCATGCCACTTTTGGGTGATATTGCTATGATATTCATACACTTCCATACACTTTTGATCATATTTGGACTAACCTACTAATCCAGTGCACCCCGGTGCCAGTTTCTGTTTTCGGCTGTTTTTGTATTTCAGGTTTTCACGTTATGAGAACTGCCAGGAAAAATCCAGAAAAAATATATAAAAAATCAGCGTTCCAGAACCTACCTTGCGCCTGAAGGATAGCCGGGGGGGGGCATCAGGGATCCAGGCGCCCTGGCGGCGCGCCCCCCCTGGGCCGTGCCGAGGGGGGGGGGGCGCCTGGGCCCCCCGAGCCCCGTCTGGTGCCCCCCTTCGGCATATATTTAGAGCGTCCTTCGAAACCCTCGGGAGGGGAACTCTTTTTCGCGATCTCATCTCTGTTCCGCCGCCGCCGCCGCTTCCAAGATCGGGAGCACCAGGAGAACTCTTCTCGGCACCCTGCCGGAGGGGAGGATCACCATCGGGAGCTTCTCCACCACCATGGATGCCTCCCGGATGAGTTGTGAGTAGTCTCCCTTGGACCATGAGTCCATGACCAGTAGCTATGTGATGTTCTCCTCCCGTTCTTGTGCTTCACTAATTAGTCCTCGTGAGCTGCCCTACATGATCGAGGCACATATGTAATCCTTATGCTGTTGCTATGATGAGTTTGCTGGGATCCGATGGATTATGAGATTATGTTCAGATTGTTCTTGAGTAATATATTTGATCTACCTCTTTTATATTTATGTTCATAAGTAATTCTTGCATGTTCTCCGTTGTTATTTATTGCTTTGGCCAAGTAATGGGTAGTGACTCCAAGAGGGAACGTTATGCTTGATTGTGGGTTCATGCCCCTCGATGACTAGCTTGAGTGACAGAAACATGAGTCTAGGGGATGTGCTGTTGCCACAAGGGGGAAAACAATGGTGCTTGTGCCCGCGGGTGCAAGGATTGTTTACTTTACGCAAAGTTCTTTTAATGCAATTGTCTGTTGCTTTGAGTTTACACTATGGGTGGGACTCGCAACTTAATACCAGCGAGATGTTCTGGATAGATATCTCAAGGTGGATGATTAGTAGTAGATATTGATGGATTTCGGTCTACTTACTTTGGCATACCGCCCATGCTTTGAACCTCAACCTTTCTTGCAATGTAGTCAGCATTGGTTTGCGTTCGTGGTCCTGTCAATTGCCCAGCTGTAATTCGTTTACCTCACATAGCTGTTTTATCGTCTTTTGGGAGAGACATCACTAGTGAACATCATGAGACTCCGGTCCATATTACCATCATTGATCACATCCGCTATTTACTTTTCGCTATTATTTACTATTGCAAACATTATCTATCACTACTATCATTTGCGTTTAATCCTTTGTGAACTACAAGGCCGGAGGGATTGACAACCTCTCTGTACTCGTTGGGAGCAAAGTTATTTGTATCTGTGTGCAGGTCCACGTTGATTGCTAATATCTGGCGCCGTAGCAGTTGACACCTACTTGTTGAACCTAGGAGTCTCTGGGGATTCGATCCTTGGCATCTTTGCTAAGGGAAAAACTTCCACAACACTGCATCTTACACCTTCCACTTGGGGTAACCAACGAGGGGTTAGAGGCCCATCAAGGAGTTTTTCTGGCGCCGTTGCCGGGGATCTCTACTCTTCAGGATAGGGGAGTTGCACGCTATCTTTTACCTTTGCTTTTTAGTCTTGTTAGTTTACCTTTCAGTTTTTGCTTTAGTACCTTTTATCGAAAATCACAAAAATAGTTATCTTGCTTGCTTGCTACTATAGGTTCCACCGAGAACACCAAGTTGTGTGACTTCACTAGTCACAACAACGATGACTTTATCAGCACACCTATCACTACACCTGCCACTTCAGCACCTTCATATGAAATTAAACCTGCTTTACTGAACTTAGTCATGAAAGATCAATTCTCCGGTGCTGGAGATGATGCTGCTTTACACTTAAACAACTTTGTTGAACTTTGTGATATGCAAAAGTACCACGAAATAGATGGTAATATTGTTAAGCTTAAGCTTTTTCCTTTCTCCTTGAGAGGAGGAGCTAAAATTTGGTTTCAGTCTTTGCCTAGAAATAGCATAGATTCATGGGACAAGTGCAAAGATGCTTTTATTGGAAAATACTATCCACCTGCTAAAATTATCCAACTTAGAAGTAACATAATGAATTTTAAACAATTGGATAATGAACACGTTGCCCAAGCTTGGGAACGTATGAAGTCTCTTATCAAGAACTGCCCTACTCACGGTTTGACTACTTGGATGGTTATCCAAACTTTTTATGCAGGCTTGAACTTTACCTCGCGGAACTTGTTAGATTCGGCCGCGGAGGAACTTTTATGTCAATTACACTTGGTGCTGCCACGAAGCTTCTCGATGAGATGATGACCAACTATTCCCAATGGCACACCGAACGTGCTCCAACAGGTAGGAAGGTAAACTCTGTCGAGGAGATTTCCTCCTTAAATGAAAAAGTTGACTTGATCATGTCTCTACTTTCGAAGCAATCTTCTATTGATCCTCGCAATGTTCCTTTAAATTCTTTGATTGCTCAAGAACAAGTAGATGTGAACTTTATCTCTGGAAACAATTTTAACAACAATGCTTATAGGAGTAACTTTAGTAACAATCCTAGACCGTTCCCCTCTAATTCTTATGGGAACAACAATGCTTATCCTATCACCAAGAACTCCACTACTGAACTAGAGATTATGCTTAAAGATTTCATCACTACCCAAAAAGCCTTTAATAAGAGTGTAGAAGAAAAACTACATAAACTAGATGATCTTTCTTTTAAGGTAGACCATTTAGCCAATGAGGTAAAATTGCTAAATATTAAAACTTCTCCTCTTGAGGAGAGGGAAGTCACTCCTATAAATGCTATTCAAGTGCAAATTAATGAAAATATTAGGATGATGGCTAAACTTAAAGAGAGATGGGCTAGAGAAAGGGAGGAAGAAGATAAAATTAAGAGCCTTCCTACCCACCACACTGTTGCTACTATCCAAGTTGTTGAGGATATCCAAACTCTTAGCACCCAATGTACTCCTGGTCCCAATGGACCTATTAATGGTGATGCTATGACTATTGAAACTACCAAACAAGTGAACCTAAAGGACACCACTACCACTTTACTTGATGCTAATGACCTTGATTTTGATAATTGCACTCTTACCGAAGTTATTGATTTCCTTCACAAGATGTCTAGAGACCCCCGCACTAGCACGCTTAACCTTGCCTTCACAGAGCATATCACTAATGCTCTCATCAAAGCTAGGGAGGAGAAACTTAGAGTAGAAGCCTCCATACCTAGAAAGCTAGAAGATGGTTGGGATCCTATGATAAAAATTAAATTGAATGACTTCTCTTGCTATGCATTATGTGATGTTGGAGCTAGTACCTCTGTTATGCCCAAAAGAATATATGATATGCTTAAATTGAAACCTTATGATTCTTGTTCTTTTGGTGTTCGTCTCGTTGATTCTTCCATAAAGAAACCTTTGGGGAGGATCGACGATGTTCTTATCATTGTCAATGATAATTATGTTCCCGTTGATTTTACCATTATGGATATTGAATGTGATCCTTCATGTCCAATTATTTTGGGACGTCCCATTTTACGCACCGTTGGTGCTATCATTGACATGAAAGAGGGTAATATAAAATTTCAGTTTCCTCTCAAGAAAGGGATGGAACACTTCCCTCGAAAGAAGATCAAGTTACCTTTTGAGTCCGTTGTACGGGCTAGCTATTCTTTTACTCTTGATAAAACTTGATCTATATGCATTATGCCTAGCTTAAAGGCATAAAAGAAAGCGCTTTTGGGAGGCAGCCCACATGAATAAAATTTTATTTTTCTTTTGTTGTGTCTTGATGTTGTTTACTACAGTAGCATCATCATTGTATCTTTGCTTTTCATATTTGTGCCAAGTATAGCCTCTGATTGCTAGAAAGTTCAAAAGTTGTGAGGTGCTGTCCAGGAAACAGATTCTGTCCTTGGATAGAAAAATTCGTATAAAATCACCAGATCATCTTTTTGGTCTGAATATTTTCGACAGCGTTCTATATATAATTGTCTTTCGTGCCTCTGTTCTGAGTTTTTTGATTTGAGTTGCAGAAGTACCCCGAACAAATCAATTACTACCTGCTGTTCTGTTTTTCACAGATTTTGTCCTGTTTTGCCTTTCCTTCATTTTGCAAACCAAGAGCTTGCTTTTTCTTTGCAAAAACCTTTTGACAATCTTGAGAAACAATAGAACTTCAAGAATATCTTTATTTCCAGCAAGGTATAATTATTTTATTAAGGGTACTAACCTCGCTAATCAGATTATAATGAGTTATGTATGAAGGGAGTTTTCAAGTGTGCGAGGGAAGATGATAAAAAGATTCAGGAGTGTCAAGCGCTCAAGCTTGGGTATGCCCCCGTGCACCCCCAAGAAATATTCAAGGAGACTCAAGCGTCTAAGCTTGGGGATGCCCCCGTGCATCCCCTTCTCCATCAACATTATCAGTTCGTCTTTCGTTCCACTATATTTTTATCACTTCATGTGTTATGTGCTATGCTTGGAGCGTCTTGCTTTTAGTTTTCTTTTTAGTTTTTCATAACGAGTCGGAACTCGGCGTTCTTTATGTGGGAGAGAAACACGCTCCACTTCTACCTAGAACATAACATAGAATTTTCATGTCTATCTTTGCTGTGTGTGTTCTTTGTCTTTTAATAGCTACTATCATGCTTTGCTCTTAGTATTCATGCTTATCTTTTCAAAGAGCTTTTGTTTAGTTGGTTGCTTGAACTATCTTTAATTATCATGCTTATCTAATTAAGAGAGTTTTCTTCCGTTGCATTGGTTAATGTGTCTATGATAAAGATGCTACGTGCATAATGGCGCTTAGTAGTGTAGGTTTTCTTATGGTTAGTCTCAAATAGCTGGGGGATTCCCAATGTGTTATTGGAGTACCAACTTGATTTGTTTGCCGATGATGTGGTATGGTTTAGTAATATCTTCCTTTGAGAATTTATTTTGATTGACTTGGCGTATGCTCACGCATATTTAAGACTGTAAAGAAAGTCTGTCAAGCCTTGATGATCTTTTATTTCTGAGTAGCGATATAACTTCCATGCCTGATTCAATATTGCTTTGTCGCTCTTCATGATTATGACCGTCATTGCTCTCTTAGTTGGTCGCTCCCAGTCTTTTGCTAACCTCCACCTGTACTAAGCTGACTAACTTTGCAATACATAGCTCATGGGGAAGTAGCTTAAAAACTATTGTGGTAAAGAATATGTTGCTTATGTATCTTATTTCTTATAAGTTGCTTGCTGAGCGGTAACCATGTTTCTGGGGACGCCATCAACTGTCACACTTTTGTTGAATATCATGTGAGTTGCTATGCATGTTCGTCTTGTCTGAAGTAAGGTTGATTTGCCATGGGTTGATTGAGTATGCATATTGTTAGAGAAGAACATTGGGCCGCCAACCAAAGCCATGTATCATGGTGGAAGTTTTAGCTTGGACATTAATCCTCAATCTCTTATGAGAATATGCTTATGCATTAAAGAGGAGTCCATCATCTATTTTCTATGTTGTCCCGGTATGGATGTCCTCAAGTTGAGATCTATCAGAAACGAGAAATCAAATGCGATTTATCTCCTTGGACCTTTGTACAGGTGGCATAGAGGTACCCCTTTGTGACACTTGGTTGAAACATATGTAATGCAATGATAACCCATGGAAATCTGAGCTAATTAGGACAAGGTGCGAGCACTATTGGTATTCGATGAATGAGGCTTGCAACTTATAGGATGTCTTATGCATGACACATATGAAGTACTACTACCGTTGACAAAATTGCTTCTATGTTTTCAAAATAAAAAGCTCTAGCACATAACCATTCTTTTACTTTTATGTTGAGTCTCCACCTTCTTTTAAAAGCACCAACTACTGAGAGCATGATTGTCATTCTGAGTGTAATATGCATTGTCCCAAAGTAGCATTGTCTTTTGCATGATTGTGATATCATTTATTTTGAAATCATTGTATCTAGTCATCACTTAAACCTTGAAGGTGCCCCTGCATTTATGTTTTGCATCACTAAAGGGGGTAAGCTAGATATCACTTTATCATATTTGCACATCATGTTCATTGCAAATCTATTTGATGCTTCAATGTCATGTTGTAAAACTTTCAGTCATTTGTGATTTTCTCATGAGGCAACTTAATTACTATAGAATCATTGTCTCAGTCAGCTTTTGTCATATGACTATGAAAAAGTCCTATATGGTTAATAGCATGTCACCACAGAAATTATTCTTGTTATCATTTACCTACTCGAGGACGAGCAGGAATTAAGCTTGGGGATGTTGATACGTCCAAAACGTATCTATAATTTCAGCTTGCTCCATGCCACTTTTGGGTGATATTTCTATGATATTCATACACTTCCATACACTTTTGATCATATTTGGACTAACCTACTAATCCAGTGCACCCCGGTGCCAGTTTCTGTTTTCGGCTGTTTTGTTATTTCAGGTTTTCACGTTACGAGAACTGCCAGGAAAAATCCAGAAAAATTATATAAAAAATCAGCGTTCCAGAACCTACCTTGTGCCCGAAGGACAGCCGGGGGGGGGGCACCAGGGCTCCAGGCGCCCTGGCGGCGCCCCCCCTGGGCCGCACCGGGGGGGGGGGGGG
>LR738715.1:332730247-332778404 GCA_902687465.1 Secale cereale
GGGGGGGGGCGCCTGGGTCCCCCGAGCCCCGTCTGGTGCCCCCCTTCGGCATATATTTCGAGCGTCCTTCGAAACCCTCGGGAGGGGAACTCTTTTTCGCGATCTCATCTCTGTTCCGCCGCCGCCGCCGCTTCCAAGATCGGGAGCACCAGGAGAACTCTTCCCGGCACCCTGCCGGAGGGAAGGATCACCATCGGGAGCTTCTCCACCACCATGGACGCCTCCCGGATGAGTTGTGAGTAGTCTCCCTTGGACCATGAGTCCATGACCAGTAGCTATGTGATGTTCTCCTCCCGTTCTTGTGCTTCACTAATTAGTCCTCGTGAGCTGCCCTACATGATCGAGGCACATATGTAATCCTTATGCAGTTGCTATGATGAGTTTGCTGGGATCCGATGGATTATGAGATTATGTTCAGATTGTTCTTGAGTAATATATTTGATCTACCTCTTTTATATTTATGTTCATAAGTAATTCTTGCATGTTCTCCGTTGTTATTTATTGCTTTGGCCAAGTAATGGGTAGTGACTCCAAGAGGGAACGTTATGCTTGATTGTGGGTTCATGCCCCTCGATGACTTGCTTGAGTGACAAAAACATGAGTCTAGGGGATGTGCTGTTGCCACAAGGGGGAAAACAACGGTGCTTGTTCCCGCGGGTGCAAGGATTGTTTACTTTACGCAAAGTTCTTTTAATGCAGTTGTCTGTTGCTTTGAGTTTACACTATGGGTGGGACTCGCAACTTAATACCAGCGAGATGTTCTGGATAGATATCTCAAGGTGGATGATTAGTAGTAGATATTGATGGATTTTGGTCTACTTACTTTGGCGTACCGCCCATGCTTTGAACCTCAACCTTTCTTGCAATGTAGTCAGCATTGGTTTGCGTTCGTGGTCCTGTCAATTGCCCAGCTGTAATTCGTTTACCTCACATAGCTGTTTTATCGTCTTTTGGGAGAGACATCACTAGTGAACATCATGAGACTCCGGTCCATATTACCATCATTGATCACATCCGCTATTTACTTTTCGCTATTATTTACTATTGCAAACATTATCTATCACTACTATCATTTGCGTTTAATCCTTTGTGAACTACAAGGCCGGAGGGATTGACAACCTCTCTGTACTCGTTGGGAGCAAAGTTATTTGTATCTGTGTGCAGGTCCACGTTGATTGCTAATATCTGGCGCCGTAGCAGTTGACACCTACTTGTTGAACCTAGGAGTCTCTGGGGATTCGATCCTTGGCATCTTTGCTAAGGGAAAAACTTCCACAACACTGCATCTTACACCTTCCACTTGGGGTAACCAACGAGGGGTTAGAGGCCCATCAGCAACTTAATTACTACAGATTCATTGTCTCAGTAAGCTTTTGTCATGTGACTATGAAAAAGTCCTATATGGTTAATAGCATGTCACCATAGAAATTATTCTTGTTATCATTTACCTACTCGAGGACGAGCAGGAATTAAGCTTGGGGATGTTGATACGTCCAAAACGTATCTATAATTTCTGCTTGCTCCATGCCTCTTTTGGGTGATATTGCTATGTTATTTATACACTTCCATACACTTTTGATCATATTTGGACTAACCTATTAACTCAGTGCACCCCAGTGCCAGTTTCTGTTTTCGGCTGTTTTTGTATTTCAGGTTTTCACATTACGAGAACTGGCAGAAAAAATCTAGAAAAATTATATAAAAAATCAGCGTCCCGGAAGCTTCCATGCGGCCAAAGTAGGGCCGGAGGGGACCCACAGGGGCTCCAGGCGGCCTGCCCACGCGCCACTACGAACTTTGAGGTGTGCTTTTGTAGCCCTACATAATTCTTGTCCTCTCTTGACCACGAAGGAATGACCTCCGAGTGTGTCCCCTTTGCATGTTTTATGGGAAATATCATGTGATTCGATTATGTTAATGTTGTTGGGAGTTGCCACTAGTGAAAGTATGAACCCTAGGCCTTGTTTCCACCATTGCAATACCATTTGTGCTCACGTTTACCACTTGTTTGCTTTCTGCACTTTTTATTACAGATTTATATTACTTTGTTTTGCCATCCATATTACTTGCCATTTAACATCTCTTCGCCGAACTAGTGCACCTATACATCTGACAAGTGTATTAGGTGTGTTGGGGACACAAGATACTTCTTGTATTTTAGTTGTAGGGTTGCTTGAGAGAGACCATCTTCAACCTCTACTTCCCTGAGTTTGATAAACCTTAGGTCATCCACTTGAGGGAAATTGCTGCTGTCCTACAAACCTCTGCGATTGGAGGCCCAACATAGTCTACAAGAGTAGAAGCGTGTGTAGACATCAGTATCCTGCGAGTCCAAGAAAACTCTGGATCTCTCCAACGGTCGTCGGGGCTTCCCAATTGGTCACAGTCTCCATCTTGGCGGGATCTACTGCTATTCCTTCTCCGGATATAACATGTCCGAGGAATCCGACTTCCTTCAACCAAAACTCACATTTGCTGAACTTGGCATACAAATGATGTTCTCTAAGCTTCTCCAATACCAAACGCAAATGCTCTTCATGCTCCTCTTCATCCTTCGAGAAGATCAAAATATCATCTATGAACACTACGACGAACTTATCCAAATACTCCATAAACACTTTGTTCATCAGGTTCATAATGTATGCCGGTGCGTTTGTTAGACCAAACGACATATCGGTATACTCATACAACCCATACCTAGTGGTAAAGGCCGTCTTAGGTATATCCTGCTCTCGGATCTTCAATTGATGGTACCCTGATCGCAGATCGATCTTCGAAAATACCTTAGCTCCTTGCAATCTATCGAACAGATCATTGATCATTGGCAATGGGTACTTATTCTTGATCGTTACTTCATCCAACCCTCGATAATCAACAACCATTCTTAACGATCCATCCTTCTTCTCCACTAGAAGTACTGGCAAACCCCAAGGCAAAGAACTTGGGCGTATGAATCCTTTATCCAGTAACTCCTTAATCTGCTTCTTAATTTCCTCCAAATCCTTTGCAGGCATCCTATATGGTCTCTTAGAAATTGGCCCGGTGCCTGGAAAAAGTTCAATCAAAAACTCTATATCTCTATCCGGTGGCATGCCAGGTAACTCCTATGGAAACACATCCGGATAATCCTTCACTACTGGCACTTCCTCCTGAACAACTCCTGACAAGGAATTTAACCTACTCCTCTTTGACTCATGCTGGGATACATACTTGATCCTTCTTCCTTTCGGCGTAGTAAGCAAAATGGTCTTACTGGCACATTCAATATTCCCTCCATACTTAGATAACCAATCCATGCCTAATATCACATCCAGTTCTTGAGATTCCAATACTATTAGGTCCGAAGGGAATATGTAATTACCATTCCTTAGGGGAAACTGATCACACCATGACTTAGCCATATACTCTGCTCCTGGTGAGGTTACTAACATGGGCGATCTAAGGGCTTGGGTCGGCAGTTTATACTTATCCACGAATCCCCTTGAAATGTATGAATGCAATGCACCAGTATCGAAAAGAACGAGTGCAGTAATGGACTTAACTAAGAACTTACCTATAACTGCATCTGGTTGCTCCTCTACTTCTTCCACAGTCACGTGGTTCACTTGTCCTTTGTTGAACGGGTTGGGCTTCTTCCCGACGCTTCCATTGCCGTTCCCATTCTTAACTTCTGGGCATTCATTGGCATAAGGTCCAGTCTTCCCACACTTGTAACAAGTGACATGGCTAAAATCCCTCTTGGTGGGTGTGGATGGTGTAGGGTGGTTCTGGTTTCCATTGGCTCCATTCCCGTTTCCATTCCCATTTCCATTCATGGTGCCATTGTGGTTGTGCGAGCTACTTCCTCCATGGGTATGCTGAAACTGTCCTACTGCTTTAGGGGTAAAGCGAGGCTTCTGCTGAGCTCCAGAATTATACTTTCCTTGCCCATACTTCCTCTTGCGACTCTCAATCTGCTGATGCTTCCTTTCAATCATCAGGGCGCGATCAACCAACTCCTGATAGTTATTGAAAGTTGCCACCATCAACTGTACACTCATCTCATCATTCAGCCCTTCCATGAATCTCTCCTGCTTCTTGGCATCCGTGGCCACATCATCTGGGGCATAACGAGATAGGATACTAAACTCATCTACGTACTGGGCCACAGTACGGTTCCCTTTGCGCAAATTGCGAAACTCCTGCTTCTTCATACTCATGGCTCCAGTTGAGACATGGGCGGTATGAAAAGCTTGTTGAAACTGATCCCAAGTCACATTGGCTACGGGGTAAGTGGCTGTGTAATTCTCCCACCATGCTGCGGCTGGTCCAGACAACTGGTGTGCGGCTAATCGCACCTTCTCAGCCTCCGAGCAATTGGCGGTGGTCAAATCCCTTCCAATCTTGCGTAGACAGTCATCAGCCACAATTGGTTCGATCCTGCTAGCAAACACAGGTGGTTGCAACCTTAAGAAACGTGTCAGGTTGTCCACAGGTGGTGGTGGATGGTTGTTGTTGTTGTTGTTCTGGGTGTTCTGAACAAGAAGTTGCATCAGGGTGTTCTGCTGCTGGATCAACTGGGTGAGCTCAGGGGGAAACTCGAATTCACGTCTTGGAGGCATCTGATGGGTGTAGAGGGAAGAGATTAGAATAGAAAAGAGGTCTAAAGGAAAATCACTACCCATATGCACAAGAGACAAACACACAATCATATCACACCAATCAATTTCAAACAAGGTCTTACAAATCTAACGATCGTTTACAAAAGTGCTCTAAATCTAATATATGGAGGTATACTACTAGTCATAGGGTGGTCATCTAAAAATATTGATCGGCAGAGAATTCCATAATATCTGCCCCAGCTTCATCTTCATAGTCTTCATCCTTGCTATCCTCAGCTTCCGAATCTGTGTCATCTATAATGATATAGTCTTCCGGTGGAATCTCATTGGGTTCTTCTTCCTCGTCTTCTTCTCCCATGAGTATCCCTAACTTCCGGGTCAAATCATCATTCTTCTCCACAAGTATCTTCATCTCCTCCTCATATCCGTCGCGTGTAGACTTGAGTTCTTCCTCTAACTCCAAATTCCTATTTAGGGCCTTCTTCAAATCTATCATCCCAGCACACATCTGGTGCTCCTGGCGACGAATGTGGTGGTTCAACTCCTGGATGAATGCTGCAATGGACATTCCCTTCTTAGTGCTGATCATATCCCAATTCTCATCTCGGCGTCCACAAATCTGGTAGACAGTGTCCTTTAGCTCCTTCTTGTAGACTTCTCCAATCCTTCCCATAGCAATGTGGGCTGCCATACTCCTTCCTAGGCTCCATGTGGGTGCATTAAAGGAAAATGCTATGAGTGAGGTGACGGGTGCGAACGTCCTTCCTGGAACTTGAGCTTGAATCAACCAACTCTCCTCCTCAGGTAGAGTGGCATTGTAGGTTTCAATGAAACTTGGTAATCCAATGTTGAGATATCTGGTGACTTCCTTCAGGTGTCATTCAAATGGTGTGTCATCATCTGGTTGCATGAACTTGTGCTTTGCTTCCACCATCCTAAAGAATAGAAAAGATGAGGAGTCAGAAGAGAGAAGAGTGAATAGTGTTCTAGGGCTTGTCTTAGTGGTCCTGTCCTACAGTCAACGTGTGCTCTGATACCATCTTGTAGCAAACAGACCTCAAACAATCTGATCTCCGTGCATCAGTGTCATCCCTGGATCAGTAATGCTGACACGCACGGTACTTGAAGGATTTATAACAGAGTAGAAATCACACACTTATTACATCGATAGTCCAACGATGAATTTATTACAAATAATATGGCTGAAGGCCATCTAATACGATAACATCGGAAGGCTTGGAAGATAAGTGAGTCCATCAACTCCAGCGGCATCACTAAGTATAGAACCACGACCTAAAAGGGAACATGAAACGTTGCAGCCCGAAAAATGGGTCAGCACATGGAATATGCTGGCAAGGTAACACAAGAGAATGCAATGAAAGTAAAGCTATACTATATGCAATATGGCTAGTGGAAAGATCTATGGTTAAGTTTTTGCATAAAGCCAATTTTTCCCTACTTCAAAGGAATGCATTTTAATTAACTATCATGGTAGTTGAAACATCGTTGAGAAGATAGACATCCTCTCAACCCCAATTAAAAGTAATCATTAAACCCAACAAAATTAAATTAGAGTAACATGATGAGATGCACATGATAATCCAAGTACCAGATACTCAAGACGTCCATAACCGGGGACACGGCTAATCATGATCAGTTTGTACACTCTGCAGAGGTTTGTGCACTTTTCCCACAAGACTCGATCGCCTCCGTTTGGTTTCTCGCACTGCATGGTGTTTGAGAAACGGATGATCGAGACATAGTCTTTCAGAAGCGCTAGCACCTTACGATCGGGCGGACCGTACCAACCTACATCCCCTACATCTGCTAGTCCACCACTGTAAGAGTTCGCACAACTTACTCATACTGTGCTAGAGCCCATAATAGCAATGTGGTTGCACACGGAAGTTTCTAGTATGAATAATCTCATGATCCCTTTGAGCCTGGGTGGCGGTCCAAAAGAAAAACAGGCAATCCTGGAATACCCAGATGCCTCAATCCACCCAGATGTGTATTAATGTTGCCACCTTAAGTTGAAACATTAATTAAACAATCTCACATCTGTCATGGATTTCACTCACCCAATCCACGTCTACGAGCATAGCCTGTCCTAGCAGCAAACGTAGAAGTAACTCCCAAAGGTTTGAATGTAATGCAGGTAATAGGTACTACCTCAAACTACTTACCAATCCCACAAGTTAAATGGTCCTACTCATGCAATGTGTGAGGGTTTGACTAATGCAATGAAAACTGGGTAATTGGAAAGCATGATCAAAGTGTTACTTGCCTTGCTGATGATCCGCAAAACGTAGAGACTCAAAGTAGCAAGCGGCGCACTCCGGGTACTCTGTCGCAATCAAACAAACAAGCATACAATAAATACTTCACTAATGCACGGGTAAAACTCAAATACGAGATCTAACCAGAAAGTTCAACTTAAGAACTCCGGTTTGCAAAAAGAATCAACTCGAAAGAAGCAACGAAACTCAAACTGCAAAAGAAACGAGCTCCGAATTACTAGTTGGCCTAAAGTCAAATTTTACAGTAGCCAAAACTTTGTTCCAGTTGTTCTAACGTAAAGAGGGCTTCGAGACGAAGATTTAGGATTTTGAATCACCTGATTCCAACTCTCGAGCAAAAAGAAAAACGCGAAACAAGATCAGGGCAGAAATCACGATCGGAAAAATCGCGGTTAAATACCCCGAAAAAGAAAAACGACGAACAGGCTAACGAACGAATGTTCGCTGTCTGCGATTAACTAACGAAAATCGTTCGTAAAACGAACGTACGGACAAACATCCGTTATTTAACTAAACCGGCGAAAATAATAAAAAAAACGAACCGATCTAATCTAAAAAAACCGAATCTACTGGTTTATTTCTAAACCGACCGGTTTTTCTAAATAAAACTACCTCGACCACTCCGGTGACTCCGGCGGCTCCGGCGGGCGGGGCGGCGTGCGGCGGCGGCTCCGGCAGCGGCGGCGCGGGGCGGCGGGTGTGGCGGCGGCGGCGGGCTGCGGCGGCGTTGCGCGGCGGCGACGGCGGGCTGGCGGCGGCGGCGGCGGCGAGCGAGCGGGCGGCGGCGGCGGCTGGCACGGGCGGCGGGGCGCTAGGGTTTGGGCGACGGGGCGGCTGGGCTGGCGAAAACGGGCCGGCTCTGGTGCTATTTAAAGCCCAGAGTCCTGATCCTTTACTAGTCCTAGTCGGTTTCTTTTTTTTTTAAATAGAGTCCCGGCGCAGTAAAACTAATGAAAGAAATACCAAACGGACTCCAAAATTCCCGAAATAAATTTTCACCGTCCTCTAATAATATTTAGGACAAAGTGAACATTTTTCCTGGACCTAAATCCAATTTTGAAAAACGCGTATTTTTCCTATGCAAATAAATCCGAAAATAAATTCAGAAAAATACAAAAAGTGATTTTTTATATTTTTCCTCCAATATTTCTGTTATTTTGGAGAAGTCATGTTATCTCCGCTCATATATTTTATTTAGAAATATTTTTATGGGAGAAAAATAATTAGAATCACACTGTCCTCGTACCGGTATTCGAGCGGAATCAAATACGAAAACGATAAAATTCCCAACTCTCTCCGTAGGTCCTTGAGTTGCTTAGAATTTCGAGGAACTCCACGAAAAAAAATGCAAAAACATAAAATGCAAATATGATCTATGTATAACATTCCAAATTGAAAATTTGGGATGTTACAAGACGGCGGCGTCTGGTCCTAAAAACCTCCTTCTGATTTTTTCCAGGTCAAAACACCTCATATATGAGGATATGGGCATCGGGGGGCCATCGGGGGGCCCACGAGGCAGGGGGGCGCGCCCCCCACCCTCGTGGACACGTGGTGGCCCCCTGGTGATGTTCTTTCGCTAGATGTTTTTTATATTTTCTGAAACGGTGTCCCGTGAAGTTTCAGAACTTTTTGAGTTGTGTAGAATAGGTTTTCAGAGTTTGCTTCTTTTCCACCCCAGAATTCCAGCTGCCGGCTTTCTCCCTCTTCATGTAAACCTTGTAAAATAAGAGATAAAAGGCATAAGTATTGTGACATAACGTGTAATAACAGCCCATAATGCAATAAATATCAACATACAAGCATGATGCAAAATGGACGTATCAGCGTGCTCCATCCTTTGCTTTCTGTTGTTGTTGTTGCCATTACTGCCGCCGTGCACTGCTGATGTCGCCTCGTCGCTCGTCCACTGCTGCCACTTCTAGTCGTCGTCGCTACCCTTGTACTGCTACTGCTACCGCGCATCGCTGCTGTTGCTGCTCTGTGGATGCACTCGCAGCTCCTTGGCCGCACCCTCACCGTCCCGGCGTACAGCTCCGCCGTTGGCGCCGCCTTTTGTCATCGCCGGCATCGACTTAGGACATCTTCGGCCACCCAGCGGCCACCATCCGAAGGGTGAGATACCCAGCTTGCCAACAGTCCCGCCCGCGCGTGTATCCATCACCGGAATCGGCCGGATGGCCGTCGCCGGCGCTCAACCTCGTCACCGGTTACGTCGCTGACGTACCGCGCCATTAGTGTTAAGTAAACCCAACTAAATCCATTGACAACCGGGCCGAGGGCACTAATTAAATATGTTACTTTAATAATAAAACTGTTAGTAGAACCAGGGTCACTGACATGCGGGTCCCACTAGACCCACTGACCAGTCAAAGGTTGACCAGTCAACTACTGGTTCAACAGTTGACTGGCCCCACCCGTGGGCCACTCGTGCACCTCTGGGTGCGCTACACCAGGTGCACCCAACCCCTTTTCTGCCTTTTTCGATTTAGTTCATTAAAACAATTGCATAATTTATGAAAACTTTGAAAACTCATATAAAATAAACCGTAACTCGAATGAAAATGTTTTATATATGAAAGTTGCTCAAAAAATCTAACGAATCCGAATATGTGGTCCGTTCATTTGTCACATGCCCCTAGCATGTTGAACATGGAACTGTCCCCTCTCTTTCGTGTGTCCAGAAAATACCAAACGCGGGAAAATCTCTCCGGATGTTTTCCCTTTCCGTGTGCAACATGTAGCACAGAGATAGGTCACCCCTAGCATGACGTATTGCTAAGTCATTCCTTGTGATACTTTGTTTGCTTTATATTTATTGTTTCTTCCCCCTCTTCTCTCAGGTAGACACCGGGACCGACGTTGTTGCCGAGATCGACTACACCCTTGACGACCAGACCTTTTCAGTAGAGCTTCCAGGCAAGCAAACCCACATTGAACATTCCGATATCGCCCATTTATTTTCCTCTCATGCTTGCACTAGAACTGCTACTGCTTTTGTATGATCCTATTCTGATGCATAGCCTGTTTTTGTAACCTGCTTTCATACGTTACATGTTTATCCTAAACTGCTAAGTATAGGTTGGTTAGAGATCCATTAGTGACCCCCACCTTGTCCCAGTTGCCCCGCTTTAAGTTAGATGACTCGATCAACATGATCGACGTCCATGCCCGACACCGCACATCACCCCCCTTATTTGTTTGACTCTGTAGAGTTACTATCGAGTGCCGAGGGTGATACCTCGTTAGCACTTCTGATGTTGACCCTGTAGTGTAGCTATTCGGTCGTGGTAATCGAGGGTGATTCCTCCTTCACCACTCCCGATAACGACTCTGTCGTGCAACCCCTCAAGTGTGGATTATCGGGGGTGATTCCTCCAAGTCCACCTTAACGGTTACATCGAGTGGGAATCCATTGAGGGTGATTCCTCGGGTTCCCCCCTTGTTGTTTCGAACACACGGTTACTTTGACTTACCACAGAACCATAATGACATTGGGTCGGCCCCGAGCGGTACCCGCGAGTGATGTGAAGTCGAGTTGACCTGGAGGGTACCCGAGAGATAATTACGTGGCACGGCCGGGCATTCTTAGACCTTCTTGTAGGTCCACGAGACGGGGCGACGGGGTCACATGATCGTGAGTCTCTGCTTTTTACCGCGCACTACCAAGACACTAACGGTTTTGATATTTGATTCGAGTAGGCCTCTGGCCTTTTTGCACTGACCACCACGCGGGAATAAGTATGGGAACTCTACGTCGTTTGTATCAGCCGAAAGCTCAACGGACATCAGCGATGGAGCGGCGCGTGCCGGGTTGGACTGCGTAAGCACCTGCCTTATTTAAGGAGGTAGCTAGGTCAGCTCACCAGCCACATTCGCAATGTGCAGGAGTGCAAAGGGCGATGGGCTCAAGACTCCTACGTGCTTAGGATGTAGATCGGAGTGCTGGCCTCTCTAGTGAGCCTAGGTAGGGCTGCAACATGTTGATCGGACGAGGCCGGTCATGACCTGGTGGTGTGGCCGGCCGAGGTTGATCGAGCGTGTTGGGTAAGTTTGTGCACCCCTGCAGGGAAGTATTATATCTATTTGAATAGTTGTGTCCACGGTAACGGATGCTCGGAGTTGTATCCCGGTCGATACAACTAGAACTTGATGTTGAGGCATGAGAAACGGATATGATGGCTCCGGGATTGCTTTCTCGTAGGGAGTCGAGAAAGGATCTCTGGGAGCTAATGTTACAACATGTTTGCTAAATATAAACTGCTATTCTATACTTTTCTGAATGCTGCAATATGCTTGGAGCTGCTTGAAGATGCTAGTCTTTGATAGGCTAGGCTTTCCCCTCTATTAAGGCATTCTGCAGTTTAGTCCACGTCTACTACCCATTTCTTTGATACCGATGCATATGTAGTGTAGATCCTTGCTTGTGAGTACATTGGATGAGTACTCATGGTTGCTTTGCTTCCCTTTTTCCACCTCTTTCCATTCTTCTCGGATGTTGAAACCAGATGGTGGAGCCCAGGAGCTAGATGCTACCGCCGATGACTACTACACCAACGGAGACTACTACTACGTGGAGACCGCCGATGACCAGGAGTAGTTTAGGAGCCTCCCATGCAGGAGGCCTTGCCTTTTCGATCATTGTTGCTTTTGTGCTAGCCTTCTCAAGGCATTTTTTTGTTTATTTTATGTATGTACTCAGATATTGTTGCTTCCGCTGACTCGATTGTACTCAAACTTATGTATTCGAGCCCTCGAGGCCCTAGCTTGTAATATTCGAGCCCTCGAGGCCCTATCTTGTAATATAATGCTTGTATTGTTTTTATTTGTGTCTAGAGTTGTGTTGTGATATCTTCCCGTGAGTCCCTGATCTTGATAGTACATATTTGCGTGTATGATTAGTGTACAATTGAATCGAGGGCATCACAAGTTGGTATCAGAGCCAACTGCCTGTAGGAATCCCCCTTTCCAACTCGTTGGCCGAAGTTGAGTCTAGTCATTACAAAACTTTTACTAACATGGATGTGCGGCTTACGGGCCCACGTCGCCATCGGGTGGTGTTAGGATCTTTTACTCCTCGACCTTTACTCCGGGGCTCTGATCTGTCTTCTATTCGGGTTAAATAATTTTGCTAACTCTAACTCTAGGTTCTCGTAACTAATTCCTCCCGGAGAGCCCCTTATTACAGATGATCGCCTGCTACACCAGAAGATTTCGAAGATACTCTACGATGTTCTCTTGAGACTTTGTGCCCGTCGCTTTTGCAATTCCCTACCACCGATATATCCTTATGGGTAACTACATAAACTTGCCATTCATACAATCATTCCATGTTGCTCTTGTTATTACAAGATGCCCCAAAATACTCTCCATTGCCCCGAGAATCCTTTGAGCTTACTGCCTTGTAGTTCTTTACCACATGAATACCCCTGTGCATAATTCCTCGCACTTATCGAGTATCTGTTCATCCCCAGTTGTTCGTATGCTTAATAATATTCTCTGAGATACTATTCGATCTTCCCAGAATCCTCTTCAAACTATTACTCTGCAAATACTTGTCTGCTTGCATTATGGATGCTTCCCATATGTCTAGCAATATTCATTAGTATCCCGTGACACATTTATTTTGTTCCTATTGATTCAACATGTGAGCGAATGCGCGCAATCATCAGTTGAGCCCTGTAAATGATCTTTCTAGCTCATACCTCATTTTGAACATGAGCTGGTTCTTGACCAATCAAATTTTCGACGATTGTACCCCTAAGTCTATACAACTTATCTGTCTTTATCAGAGCGTTTGCTTCTGTTCCCTTGATTTGGAAATCGTAATTCATTTGCATTTGAGTTTGAATTAGTCAGTTGTTTATATAATATGATCTCCTTGCATTATTTCTTCTTATGGTTGAGTACCGATGCTCACAACAGATCCCTTATGGACCACTAGATCCTTTGTTGGATTTTATCCGACAACGTCCTTCATATTCAATAACCTTGTGAGCCTTTCCTCGGATACATAATCCCTTTGGTAAATTGTATCCTCTGCTTTCGAGCTTGAGTTATTTACTCCTAAAGTTTGTGGTATATGTTCCTAAGATACCCCGATGGGTTGAATCTATGCCTTCCTTAATCTGTGTGAACCAGAAAAGTTTTCATGGGTCATACTCCTCTGGTAATTTACCAGGTAGGTTTTCACACTCAAATCATTTTTAATAAGAGCAGTGAATGAATGGTCATGCATTGGAGAAGTGGAAGTCGACCTTGAACTTTGTGTTCATGCCCATGGACACGATGTAGATCTTATCATGGAAGCTTCTTTTTAAATTAATTATTCCCTTGGTATAAGTTCATCTTATATATGGGATCTGGTCTTTTGCTATCGTGTTTCCATCCATATTGATATTCTTTGATTCCTTTTCTCGAACAAGTTAAAGTACATGTCTTCTGCAGATCAATACACATGTCCAACCTTTATTATGTCCTACCTTCGAGTATTACCCTCTAGTATCTTGATAATATCACAAAACCATGCTTCTTATTATGAGTCTTCTCCGAGTATTAAATCCTCAAATATTCCAACTTTTCCATGGGTTCTGGGTTATTAGTCACTCGAGAACACTGATAAGTGAATCGATTCCACACTCTGATTCTATAACTCAAAGTAACTTTCGTTGCTTACGAGTTTAAATAATCGTTCAAGTCCTTCCTAGCATGATCAACTATATCATTATCACACTAAATTTTAACTGTGATATCTGGTCCTTCTTCCCGGAGCACATTTTCCGACGATGAGCTAAGCTTAAGTCGATCTTCCACGTCATATCATTTTTGCCTCGAACAACAAGCTTGATTTTGAGTTTGTGTTGTACCCGTGGTTCCAATAACCTTTCGCTTCATCATTCCTTTGACTTGATGTCATCGTTGATCGATTACATCTTCATGAAACCTCTCGACAAATGTGTCGTGATCATCATCAACATTCTGAGCTCTTTTGGTATATCAATTGAATTCAGGATGAGAAATACCATCCTTGCCCCTCAATGATTTATGTTATCAGCGACAACATTCTTGCCTTTCCCCCAACACAAACTTGTTCATATAATTTTGGAATTACATCCTTTTTGACATGTCGATGGATTGCAGCTGAACACATCGGCCACATCCCCATCTATTTCCTGATAAGATTTCATGAGATGTTCTAAGAAATTCCCGATGGATCCGTTGTGAATCCAAGGTCCAACCTTTACCTGATGACCATGCCAATGCTATCCCGAAGCATGACTGTGGTACTCAAACATCAACAGGAACATTGAAAACATAATGCTAAAGGTTTCTTGATCATTTATCCAAACACCATTGTATGGGTAACATCGTGAATTCCCTTGCCCCTTTACCTAATTGGTTATCTACTTGTTATAATGTCATGGATGGGAAAGATATACTATTGATACTTGGGTATAATAACATTTTCCTTTCCATTGTTTCTTTAACCTTCCTTGTAATCTGACTTATCTAAGCAGCGATGTTTCCTGCTTAGGTAAACACCTTGTGGTACAACTCGGTTAGTAAGACCATGTTACTACTGTTGATAACAATCCGGTAACCACCGATGGACGAGAACTTTGCCTATTGGTCCACCTCATTTCAACGCGCAGGAAAATGGTTCTCTTCGTCCCTCGCGCTTGGTCCCGGCGTTGTTTCCATACTAACTGACATACTATCCTCTGGCATGCCTTGCTATCATGACCGCGCAAGATGCCAGCGTCCTTCCTACTTTTTACCCACATGGTGGGCCCATAACACACAGTTCCACAGGATCGAAACCTAAACCTCATGTATGTCTCTATTTCCAAAAGTTATTCCTGGCACTGGCTTCATATATAATTCACGAACCACATTCCTAGAGATGATCTACTCTGGTATCAAACGCAATATTTATTTCTTTGCTTTGAACCCCTTTCACCTTCTGTTTGGGCATCAGACGATTTCCTGCCCTTTCGAAACTTCTCATGGTACCTTCTTACTTCGCTCTCAATATTTTCTTAAGTTTCTATTCGGGAGTTACTTTCCGCCACCTTCCCTGATGTCGCCTACCAGATAAGCGACTTTTTAGAGGTCCGTTCTTCCAAAGTTAACCATTGTCCCTTCGTAAGTACGGTGAAGATTTGGAAGGAAGAACGACAACATCCTCACGATACATCGGTGCAGAGAAAATGAGGACATCAACAAAAGGGATCAACTTCTTAGAGAAGAGCAAACAAGAATCAGAGATCCGTTAGAATTTCGTAACTAGAACTTTCCCCCCCCCCCACTCCACCTCTTAAATCTCAGGATGAGATTTCCTGTAGTAGAGGTGAATTGTAACGCCTGGATAATTAAGCTACATTAATCCATGAGAGCAAGCTAATCATTTTGCCAAAATAGTGCTTGTCACCTTGATCAATATCCCATTTGAAACTCCACCTCAATCAATTCCAAATTGTGAGTGAAATTCAAAATTGCTCAAACATGAAAACTAAAATGTCCATCATCTGGCAAATAATCATTTGTTAATATTGGTGGTGAACCAATATTTTTGCAAGGTGTTTAAATGGCATAAACCAATTAAAGCAGTGGTTAAAGCAATATTTTAAATGCTATTTGATTTATAAAAATTATAAGCTGCTTTATTTAAATGCTAAACTAAATGTGACAGTGGCCTAAATTGCTAAATTATTTTAGGAGTAAGTTTTATATTTTATAAAACTAAAATTAAAAGAAACTAAAAATAAAAACAATTTTTAAGGAAAGAATAAAACAATAGAATAAAGGAAAGGTGAGAGAAAACCCCCGGCCCCTTTGGGCCTGAGCCCACTAGCCGTCCCAGCGCCTCCCCCCGCGGTCGATCTCCTTCTTCCCTTCTGTTCGACCGACCGAGGCACCCCCACTCGTCCTCGCTCGACCCGGCACGGCGCCCCGCGCTGCCACGTCGCTAGCGCAGAGATAAGGGCAGCCCCGCCGCCTCATGCCCCCTTCCCACTAGCCCACTCCACCCTGCTCTCCCTCTCCGCCTCTCCCTCTCCCCACCAAATCCCCTTCTCCCCCTAGACTCGTCTTCGCCCCAGACGACGAGGTCACCGCGCCCGACGTATCGCCGACCACCTCGCCGTCGCCTTCGCCTAGGACCGCGCCAAGGACCACGCGAGCCGGGATGGCCCCGCAAAATGTGTGTGATGCATTAATCGCAAACGGTGATGTAAAAAACCGTAAAAAAAGAAGCAAAACGTTTGCGATGGTGGATACATAAAACGTGGTTCAGATTTTAGTTGTATGTGTGTTGCTGGGCATACGATTCAGTACAATGAACTGTTTGCGATGAGGCAGAAGAACAGAAACGGGCAGCCAGATGAAAGTGTGTGCGATATATGGCATACGGTTCACTCGGATGAACTATTTGTGATTAGTCAACACAAAAGAAACAGTCAGCTAGGTGAAGGTGTATGCGATATACAACATAAAATTCACTTGGATGAACTGTTTGTGGTTAGGTAACACAAAAGAAACGGTCAGCCAGGTGAAGGTGTGTGCGATATACGGCATACGGTTCACTCGGATGAACTGTTTGTGATTAGGCAACACAAAAGAAACGGTCAGCCAAGTGAAGGTGTGTGAGATATATGGCATACAGTTCACTGATACGTCTCCAACATATCTATAATTTTTGACTATTCCATGCTATTATATATTCTGTTTTGGATGTTTAATGGGCTTTATTATACATCTTTATATTATTTTTGGGACTAACCTACTAATCCAAGGCCCAGTGCAAATTAATGTTTTTTTTGCCTATTTCAGTGTTTCGCAGAAAAGGAATATCAAACAGAGTACGAATGGAATTAAACCTTCGGGAGAGTTATTTTTGGAACAATATCAACACGAGAGACTTGGAGTACATGCCAGGAAGCGAAGGAGGTGGCCACAAGGGCAGGGGGCGCGCCCAGGGGGGTAGGCGCCCCCCCAGCCTCGTGGGCCACCTGTTGACCCCCCCGACGTGCCTCTTTAGCCTATATATACCCTCGTACCCTAAAAACATCGAAGCAACAGACGAAACCCTAATTCCACCGCCGCAACCTTCTGTTCCCGTGAGATCCCATCTTGGGGCCTATTCCGGAGCTCCGCCGGAGGGGGCATCAACCACGGAGGGCTTCTACATCAACACCATATCCTCTCCGATGAGTTGTGAGTAGTTTACCATAGACCTTCGGGTCCATAGTTATTAGCTAGATGGCTTCTTCTCTCTCTTTGGATCTCAATACAAAGTTCTCCTCGATCTTCGAGGAGATCTATTCGATGTAATCTTTTTGCGGTGTGTTTGTCGAGAATTGTGGGTTTATGATCAAGATTATCTTTGAACAATATTGGATTCTTTTCTGAAATCTTTTATTTATGATTATAATATCCTTGCAAGTCTCTTCAATTTATTGGTTTGGTTTGGCCTAATAGATCTATAGTTCTTGCAATGGGAGAAGTGCTTGGCTTTGGGTTCAATCTTGTGGTGTCCTTTCCCAGTGACAGTAGGGGCAGCAAGGCACATATAGTATTGTTGCCATCGAGGATAAAAAGATGGGGTTTATATTATATTGCTTGAGTTTATCCCTCTACATCATGTCATATTACTTAAGGCGTTACTCTGTTCTTATGAACTTAATACTCTAGATGCATGCTGGATAGCGGTCGATGTGTGGAGTAATAGTAGTAGATGCAGAATCGTTTCGGTCTACTTGTCACGGACGTATGCCTATATATAATGATCATGCCTAGATATTCTCATAACTATGTGCTTTTCTATCAATTGCTCGACAGTAATTTGTTCAGCCACCGTAGAATTCTGCTATCATGAGAGAAGCCACTAGTGAAACCTATGGCCCTCGGGTCTATTCTCAACATATTAATCATCCATCAACTATTTACTTTACTTTGCTTTACTTTACTTTTAACCTCTATACCAAAAATACCAAAATTATTATCTTATCATATCTATCAGATCTCACTCTCGTAAGTGACCGAGAAGGGATTGACAATCCCTTTTATCGCGTTGGCTAAGAGGTTCTTATTTGTTTGTGCAGGTGCGAGGGACTCACGCGTGGTCTCCTACTGGATTTATACCTTGGTTCTTAAAAGCTGAGGGAAATACTTACGCTACTATGCTGCATCACCCTTTCCTCTTCGAGGGAATACAACGCAAGCTCGAGAAGTAGCAAGAAGAATTTCTGGCGCCGTTGCCGGGGAGATCTACGCAAAAGTCATATACCAAGTACCTATCACAAACCCTTATCCCTCACACTACATTATTTGCCTCTCGTTTTCCTCTCCCCCACTTCACCCTTGCCATTTTATTCGCCCTTCTTCTTCCGTGTGTTTTATCGCTTTGCCTTGCCGTCATGGCTAGCACGCCTATCATTATCAATACTCCCGAGAGTGAGGTTCTTAATTTTAAACAAAGGGAGGAAGAAAATCTAAAAGATGCTTGGTATAGAATTTGCAATGCTAAAAATAGATCTACTAGGAAGCTTTCCACTTCCGTGCTTCTTCGCAATCTTTATGTTGGCATCACTCCTTGGAATAGATATATTCATGATACCATTACCGGAAGGAATTTCTTGGGTAGCCATACTTTTGATTCTTATAATGCTATGACAGAATTGTTTGGTCCACCACCTCTTCTGGTTAATGGAATTGTTTTGACTTTAGAACATGTTATGCAAAGGCTAGAAATTATTGAAAATAAAGTTGCCACTTTGGAGTTGGTTGAGAGTTTGGATAAAAAGATCCATAACCAAATTACCCAATATGGATCTAAAGTAGGAGTTATTCTGAATTTTTTTAAATAAAAAGAACCCATAGTTAAAGAGAGAATAGATCAAGATTCCACTAGAATTGATACACTTGAGGATATTATCACTAATGTAGGGTCTGCTTTTTCTGCTGTGAAAAATACTTGAAACCCCTCCATCACTAAATTGGCCAGGTTTATGTATGTTCCTAAAAACAAGGGTGAATCATCTAGTAAGGAAACTGCGGATCTCAAATCCATAAGTGTTCATCCCAACTTTCTCACTTTCATAAGGAAACCTTTTGCTACAAACGAATTTCGTAATTTATTGCCTAGAAGTTTGATTATTAAGAGGAATGAAGAAATTCCTAAGAACTATAAGTGCTTAATCGAAGAATTGCCTACCAAAGATGGCAATACCTAGATCTATTCTTGTATCATGCCTAGCTAGGGGCGTTAAACGATAGCGCTTGTTGGGAGGCAACCCAATTTTATTTTCTTTGCTTTTGCTTCTGTTTAGGAATAAATATTGCATCTAGTTTCTGTTTAGATGTGGTTTTGTGTTTTAATTAGCGTTTGTGCCAAGTAGAACCTTTGGGAAGACTTGTGTGAAGTTTATGTGATCATGCTGTAAAAAACAGAAACATTAGCGCTCACGAGATTAGTTACCAGTTTTTACTGGAGAGTGCTTTTTGGTTGATTCTTTTTGCAGATGATTAATAGACAAATTCCTCACATCCACCAATTTATTTCAATTTTTTTAGAGTTACAGAAGTATTCAAAAATTACCGATTACTACAGACTGTTCTATTTTTGACATATTCTGTTTTTCGTGTGTTGTTTGCTTATTTTGATGAATCTATGAGTAGTATCGGGGGTATGAATCATAGAGAGGTTGGAATACAGTAGGTTTAACACCAATATAAACAAAGAATGAGTTAATTACAGTACCTTTGAGTAGTGGTTTGTTTTCTTATACTAACGGAGCTCACGAGATTTTTTGGCCAAGTTTTGTATTGTGAAGTTTTCAAGTTTTGGGTAAGGATTCGATGGACTATGGAACAAAGAGTGGAAAAAGCCTAATATTGTGGATGCCCAAGGCACCCCAAGGTAAAATTCAAGGACAACAAAAGCCTAAGCTTGGGGATGCCCCGAGAAGGCATCCCCTCTTTCGTCTTCATCTATCGGTAACTTTACTCGAGACTATATTTTTATTCACCACATGATATGTGTTTTGCTTGGAGCGTCATGTATGATTTGAGTCTTTGCTTTTTAGTTTGCCACAATCATCCTTGCTGGACACACCTTTTTGAGAGAGATACACATGAATCGTAATTTATTAGAATACTCTATGTGCTTCACTTATATCTTTTGAGCTGGATAGTTTTGCTCTAGTTCTTCACTTATATCTTTTAGAGCACGGTGGTGGTTTTATTTTGTAGAAATTATTGATCTCTCATGCTTCACTTATATCCTTTTGAGAGTCTCTTAGAATAGCATGGTAATGTGCTTTGGTTATAATTCTAGTCCTAATATGATAGGCATCCAAGATGAGTATAGTAAAAACTTTGGCATAAAGTGCATTGAATGATAGGAGAAGTTTGATACTTGATGATTGTTTTGAGATATGAGGATGATGATATTAGAGTTATGCTAGTGGGGTAATTATTAATTCAAGAAATACTTGTGTTAAAGTTTGTGATTCCCGTAGCATGCACGTATGGTGAACTGCTATGTGACGAAGTTAGAGCACGAGGTATTTATTGATTGTCATCCTTTGTGTGGAGGTCGGGATCGCGCGATGGTTAACTCCTACCAACCCTTACCCTAGGAGCATGCATTGAATACCTTGTTTTGATAACTCGTAGATTTTTGCAATAAGTATATGAGTTCTTTATGACTAATGTTGAGTCCATGGATTATACATACTCTCACCCTTCCACCATTGCTAGCCTCTCTTGTACCGCGCAACTTTTGCCGTTACCATACACCCACCATATATCATCCTGAAAATAGCCACCATACCTACCTATCATGGCATTTCCATAGCCATTCCGAGATATATTGCCATGCAACTTTCCATCGTTCCGTTATTATGACACACTTCATATTGTCATATTGCCATGCATGATCATGTAGTTGACATTGTATTTGTGGCAAAGACAGCATTCACAATTCATTCATACATGTCACTCTTGATTCATTGCACATCCCGGTACACCGCCGGAGGCATTCACTTAGAGTCATATTTTGTTCTAGCTTCGAGTTGTAATCTTTGAGTTGTAAGTAAATAAAAGTGTGATGACCTTCATTATTAGTGCATTGTCCCGTGTGAGGAAAAAAAGAAGAGAAAGGCCAAAAAAAAGAGAAGGCCCAAAAAAAGAGAGGAGGGCTAAAGAAGAAGAAGGGAAAAGCCCCTCCAAAAAAACAAAAAAGAGAGAAGGGACAATGCTACTATCCTTTTCCACACTTGTGCTTAAAAGTAGCACCATAATTTTCATGATAGAGAGTCTCTTGTTTTGTCACTTTCATATACTAGTGGGAATTTTCATTATAGAACTTGGCTTGTATATTCCAACGATGGGCTTCCACAAAACGCCCTAGGTCTTCATGAGCAAGCAAGTTGGATGCACACCCACTTAGTTTCTTTTGTTGAGCTTTCATACATTTATAGCTCTAGTGCATCCATTGCATGGCAATCCCTACTCACTCACATTAATATCTATTGATGGGCATCTCCATAGCCCATTGATATGCCTAGTTGATGTGAGACTATCTTCCTCTTTTGTCTTCTGCACAACCACCACTCCATTCCACCTATAGTGCTATATCCATGGCGCACGCTCATATATTGCGTGAAAGTTGAGAAGTTTGAAAAAATTTTGAGTATGAGATAATTGCTTGGCTGAAACTGGGGTTGTGCATGATATGAATATTTTGTGTGATGAATAGGGAGCATAGCCTGACTATATGATTTTGTAGGGATAACTTTCTTTGGCCATGTTATTTTGAGAAGACATGATTGCTTTGTTAGTATGCTTGAAGTATTATTATTCTTTTGTCAATATAGACTTTTGTCTTGAATCTTTCGGATCTGAACATTCATGCCACAATGAAGAAAATTACATTGAGAATTATGTTGGTTAGCATTTCACATCAAAAATTCTATTTTTATCATTTACCTAGTCGAGACGAGCAGGAATTAAGCTTGGGGATGCTTGATACGTCTCCAACGTATCTATAATTTTTTATTGTTCCATGCTATTATATATTCTGTTTTGGATGTTTAATGGGCTTTATTATACACTTTTATATTATTTTTGGGACTAACACACTAATCCAAGGCCCAGTGCAAATTGCTGTTTTTTGCCTATTTCAGTGTTTCGCGTAAAAGGAATATCAAACAGAGTCCTAATGGAATGAAACCTTTGGGTGAGTTATTTTTGGAACAATATCAACACGAGAGACTTGAAGTACACGCCAGGAAGCAATGGAGGTGGCCACGAGGGCAGGGGCGCCCAGGGGGGGTAGGCGGGCCCCCCACCCTTGTGGGCCACCTGTTGAGCCCCCGACGTGCCTCTTCAGCCTATATATACCCTCGTACCCTGAAAACATCAAAGCAACAGACGAAACCCTAATTCCACTGCCGCAACCTTCTATTCCCGTGAGATCCCTTCTTGGGGCCTGTTCCGAAGCTCCGCCGGAGGGGGCATCGACCATGGAGGGCTTCTACATCAACACCATAGCCTCTCCGATGAGTTGTGAGTAGTTTACCACAGACCTTCGGGCCCATAGTTATTAGCTAGATGGCTTCTTCTCTCTATTTGGATCTCAATACAAAGTTCTCCTTGATCTTCGAGGAGATCTACTCGATGTAATCTTTTTGCGGTGTGTTTGTCGAGATCCGATGAATTGTGGGTTTATGATCAAGATTATCTTTGAACAATATTGTATTCTTTTCTGAAATCTTTTATGTATGATTATAATATCCTTGCAAGTCTCTTTGAAATATTGGTTTGGTTTGGCCTACTAGATCTATAGTTCTTGCAATGGGAGAAGTGCTTGGCTTTGGGTTCAATCTTGCGGTGTCCTTTCCCAGTGACAGCAGGGGCAGCAAGGCACGTATAGTATTGTTGCCATCGAGGATAAAAAGATGGGGTTTATATCATATTGCTTGAGTTTATCCCTCTACATCATGTCATCTTGCTTAAGGCGTTACTCTGTTCTTATGAACTTAATACTCTAGATGCATGTTGGATAGCGGTCGATGTGTGGAGTAATAATAGTAGATGCATAATCATTTCGGTCTACTTGTCACGGACGTGATGCCTATATATAATGATCATGCCTAGATATTCTCATAACTATGTGCTTTTCTATCAATTGCTCGATAGTAATTTGTTCACCCACTGTAGAATTCTGCTATCATGAGAGAAGCCACTAGTGAAACCTATGGCCCCCGGGTCTATTCTCATCATATTAATCTTCCATCAACTATTTACTTTACTTTGCTTTACTTTACTTTCAATCTCTATACCAAAAATATTATCTTATCATATCTATCAGATCTCACTCTTGTAAGTGATCGAAAAGGATTGACAACCCCTTTTATCGTGTTGGCTGCGAGGTTCTTATTTGTTTGTGCAGGTGCGAGGGACTCGCGCGTGGTCTCCTACTGGATTCATACCTTGGTTCTCAAAAACTAAGGGAAATATTTACGCTACTGTGCTGCATCACCCTTTCCTCTTCGAGGGAATACAACCTAAGCTCGAGAAGTAGCATTCACTGAGGTGAACTTCTTGTGATTAGGCAACACAAAATAAATGGCCATCCATGTGAAGGTGTGTGCGATATACGAAAAATTAAGCATGACCAAATTAAGCATACAATTACATAAGTGACTACACACTTAACATTTCCACACACCAAAGTAAGAAATTACATGCATACTTAACTAGGAGAAATGAGCATCTAATCATCTACATCTTGTTGCGATGACACTTGCCATTGCTGTGCTTCCGTCTGGATCCCTGGTCGTGAATGGTTAATAAAATCTAAGCCTATTACATATTAGGGTCAAAATAGTTCTACCAATAAACGAGTCTCATACGATGTCATTTCAACGATTGTACCACAAAAGCACAAAATATTACAAGGTTCAAATTCCAGAGTTACATGCCTCATATTCGAAGATTACAAGGTTCAAACAGGTATTAGAAATGAAATTCAGCTCATCCAGCTACAAACGCCCGTGTTGATCAGCTGAACATGGATATAAGAGAGGTCCAGACTAAAAATGTCAATAGTAAGGCTGGTTTCAAAACCTCGCCATTCTTGCAAAGGGATCAGCCGCTGACAAGTCTTGTATGGGGTTGACACAATGACTTCCGATTACTCTATCATATGTAGCTCCAATACAAAATTTAGCTTTTTTGGAGCCTTTTCCATTCTGTAGTAGCTGCCGGAGCTGATCAAGAAACCTATTTTTTATATATAAATGCATGCCCAACCTCATTACCTTCAACACCCTTGCTCTGACAACAAAGAACCCGATGAATATAATCTCCGGCAAGGTCCCTCGATAGGAGTTCAAAGTAATTTTTTGAGAGATGTAGATCTAGGCATTCGATGTGATTGTCATTATATTGTATCACGTTATCCACCCCCGAGCCTATTATTATCTGCAAAAGAAGAGAACGTGTTAGTGCCTACATGCAATTTTCAACACTACTACACGCCTATTTGGTTTGCAGGATTTGTAAAATGCACCAACGTGCCATCTTCGTTCTGACATGATTAACATGGGGATTTGGTTACAATCTAGAAAATGTAACCTTCTTCACAAGAGGTTGGAGTGGATGAAAAACCCCCTAAGAAAACTAGTCAAATGAATCCAAAGGAGAAATGCTTATGGATTGTAACCATATGAATCAAGCAACCAATATGGGGTTGGGGGATGTATGTCCTAAAATCCTCCAAAATTCCTTCAAAAATCGTAGTACATTATCATTGTAAACTTGGGAAAATGTGCCAAAAATTTACTCCCTTATGGTTAACATTTAACTGGAAAGGAACATTGCCTCGATATACAGCTTCTCCAAGTACAAAAAGCATCTCAGGAATCTGACAACTTCGTGCAGGTTGGGGCCGGTAGATTCTAGTGCCAAGACCTTCATTGTGCATAGAATCTGGGTCAAGCTTTACTGGATGACAAACGAACATATATCTTCAAAATTAGAAATAATGTTGATATCAGGAAGGAAGGCGACTGTTGTACCTGAACATGTGTGGATCTGAAGACCCGCAAGTATAGGGGATCTATAGTAGTCCTTTCGATAAGTAAGAGTGTCGAACCCAATGAGGAGCAGAAGGAAATGACAAGCAGTTTTCAGCAAGGTATTGTCTGCATGCACTGAAATTATCGGTAACCGATAGTTTTGTGATAAGATAATTCGTAACGGGTAACAAGTAACAAGTGTAACTAAGGTGCATCATGGTGGCCCAATACTTTTTATAGAAAAGGACAAGCCTAGACGAACTCTTATATAAAGCAAAGCGCTCCCGAGGACACATGAGAATTATTGTCAAGTTAGTTTTCATCATGCTCATAGATCCGCGTTCGCTACTTTGACAATTTGATATGTAGGTGGACCGGTGCTTGGGTGATGTACTTACTTGGACAAGCCTCCCACTTATGATTAACCCCTATCGCAAGCATCCGCAACTACGAAAGAAGAATTAAGATAAATCTAACCATAGCATGAAACATATGGATGAAAAACAGCCCCTTACGAAGCAACACATAAACTAGGGTTTAAGCTTCTGGCACTCTCGCAACCCATCATCTACTTATTACTTCCCAATGCTTCCCCTAGGCCCAAATAATGGTGAAGTTTCATGTATCCAATGTTCACATAACACCACTAGAGGAAAGACAACATACATCTCATCAAAATATCGAACGAATACCAAATTCACATGATTACTTCTACAATACTTCTCCCATGTCCTCAGGAATGAACGTAACTACTGACAAAGCATATTAATGTTCATAATCAGAGGAGTATTTAATAGCATCAAGGATCTGAACATATGATCTTCCACCAAATAAATCAACTAGCATCAACTACAAGGAGTAATCAATACTACTAGCAACCTACAGGTACCAATCTAAGGTTTTGAGGCAAAGATTGAATACAAGAGACAAACTAGGGTTTGAGAGGGAGATGGTGCTGGTGAATATGTTGATGAAGACTGACACTCCCTTGATGAGAGGATCGTTCGTGATGACGATGGCTTAGATTTCCCCCTCCCGGAGGGAAGTTTCCCTGATAGAACAGCTTCGCCGGAGCCCTAGATTGGTTCTCCTCAAGTTCTGCCTCGAGACGGCGGCTCTTCGTCCAGGTCAAAAGACTTCATATAGGAGAAGAGGGGCATCGGAGGCCTGCCAGGGGGCCCACAAGCCCTAGGGGCGCGCCCGCAGGCTTGTGGCCACCTGGTGGGTCTCCCTCTGGATTTTCTTCGCCCAATATTTTTTATATATTCCAAAATAATTCTCCGTTGATTTTCAGGACTTTTGGAGTTGTGCAGAATAGGCCACTCAGATTTGCTCCTTTCTGGTCTAGAATTCCAGCTGCCGGCATTCTCCCTCTTCTTGTAAATCTTGCAAAATGAGAGAAAAGGCATAAGTATTGTACCATAATGTGAAATAATAGTCCATAATGCAATAAATATCAATATAAAAGAATGATGCAAAATGGACGTATCAACTACCCCATGCCTAGACATCGCATGTCCACAAGCGAAATCAGAAATCAATAATCATGACCACATGTTTAGAGATAGAGGTGTCGATAAAATAAAATACGAACATGAAGGCATCATGATCATATGTAGAACAACAATACCTTGTCATATAATTTCTTATATCAAAGTGATAACTTGTTCACAATGTAAAGTATGAATCACAAACCTTAGTGAAAACTAACAAACTAAGATCTCGGTCATTGAAGCAATTGCAATTTATCATAACATCAGAAAGAGTCAATGTAAGAGCTTTGTATAGCAAGTTTCACATACTCAACTATCTCTTAGTCTTCAATAATTGCTAACACTCACGCGATACTTATGAAATCAACATATTGTGCTTGGCAAAGGATAAAAGTAAAAAAGGAACGCTGAAGATCACCTTGACTCTGATATTAAGGCAGACATTAAAATAAAAGATAGGCCCTTCGCAAAGGGAAGCAGAGGTTGCCATGCGCTTTTTAGTTTGATGCACTAAGTCTTAATGCAAAGTAACATCGCTTTGTATTGCCACTTGTGATAGAGACCTTTATTATGAAGTACGTCGCTTTTATTTCTTCCCCATCACAAGATCGTACAAAGTTTATTTTCCTCACACTAATAAGTAGTACCTATTTAAAGAGCAATTTTATTGCTTGCACCGATGAAAACTTACTTGAAGGATCTTACTCAATTCGTAGGTAGGTATAGTGGACTCTCATGGCAAACTAAGTTGAAGGGTTTTGGATGCACAAGTAGTATCTCTACTTGGTGTAGGAAATTTTTGGCTAGCATGACAGGAAAGGCAAGACCAACATGTTGGATGATCTATGACAATATAATTTCTCTTTGGATATAAAGAAGCATGGCACATTACGTTGTCTTCCTTGTCCAACATCAACTTCTTAGCATATAATATTTTAATGAGTGCTCACAATTACAGAAGATGTCCAAGATAGTTTATTTGTATGTGAGACCTCTCTTTCTTTATTACTTACTATTAATTACAAAAATGGTCAAAACTATGTTTCTCAACTCTCAACAAGTTTCATGTGGCATACTCTTTTTATGTGAAGTCATCACTCTTCATAAGACTATTATATAATCTCTTTTTATTTTAGTCTCTTTCGTTTCTAAGATCAAAGCACGAAAGCAAAGCCCTCAAATCAAAACTACTCTTTATTATATAATTCTCGGACTCGATTACATAGATAGAACAAAAGCAAAACTCAAAGACTAAATCATACTAATTTTTTTATTCTACTAGATCAAGATATAACCAAAAGGATCGAACTAAAATAAACGATAAAGGTAAATGTGTGATGGTAATACGATACCGGGGCACCTCCCCCAAGCTTGGCACAAGCCATGTGGAGTGCCCATACCCGTGTACTTAAGTCTCCTTCTTTGGTGGTGATGATGATGATGTAGCATCACACTTCAGCCTCAATAGGTACTCCAATCTAAGAATGATGCTCCGGAGGGCGATGATGTGCTCTTCTAGCAAAATATTTTTACGATTGAGAAATTTATTCTGAACACGAACTGCTTTGAAGGCCCTAAAGGTTTCAATTCCAGTAGTTGAGATGTTTGTAGTAAGGTTGAAGGATATCCTCTTCTTCCTCTTCCTCCGTTAGCATAGCGTGCCCTCCTTCCTGAGCATGATCTTCCATGGTTTCCTTGTCCTTGCCCTCTTTGTTGGATTTCTTTGGCTCTTCTCTTTTCAGTTCCACCTTCATCAACCAAGCAACTTCTTCTACGTCATTGGAAAGGGAGAAGACATGATGCCTAGCTTGATAGATCTGGCAGAAAACAACTCGAAACAAGAATAAGAGATATTGCCATAATATCGTGGTCAAAACCTTTGGGAGATTATATAATGAATTTTTACCGTACTGAACAAGTATTCTAGGAGAAAACAGAGTCTGTGTGGCACACGAGGTGGCCACAAGCATGGGAGGCGCGCCCCCATGGCTTGTCGCCTCCTCGTGCTCTTTTCATACTACTTTTTATTTTCCTATTTTTTTAATATTCCAAAATGGACAGAAATTGACATTGGAAAGTGTTTGGAGTCGGTTTACTTACCGTACCACACACCTACACCTTTTCAGGGTTCTGAAACATGCTGGAAAGTTTCCCTTATGTACTCCTCCGGTGTCATGGTTTCAATATTTATGGGAGAACCTGCGATATAATGTTTGATTCTTTGCCCGTTTACCACTCTCGGGTTATTGCCTGCGACATTGTTGATCTTGATGGCACCGGAATGATAAACTTCTTCGATAATGGAAGGTCCTTCCCATTTAGAGAGAAGCTTCCCTACAAAAAATCTTAAACGAGAGTTGTATAGCAAGACTTGGTCACCTACATTAAGTTCCCGATTTTGTATTCTTTTGTCATGCCACCTTGTAATCATTTCTTTAACTAATTTAGCATTTTCATAGGCTTGGGTTCTCCATTCATCGAGTGACCTATTATCAAATAGCCTCTTTTCACCGGCAAGCTTAAAGTTATAGTTCAACTCTTTAATTGCCCAATAAGCTTTATGTTCCAATTCAAGAGGTAAGTGACATGCTTTTCCATAGACCATTTTATAAGGAGACATGCCCATAGGATTTTTGTAAGCAATTATATAAGCCCATAATGCATCATCAAGTGTTTTAGACCAATTCTTCCTAGATCTATTATCAGTCTTATGCAAGATCAATTTTATCTCGGTATTGCTTAATTCTACTTGACCGCTAGACTGAGGATGATAAGGAGATGCAATTCTATGGTTGACATCATATTTAGCAAGCAATTTACGGAAATCACAATGAATAAAGTGTGAACCACCATCAGACATTAAATATCTAGGGACACCAAACCTCGGGGAAATAACTTATTTAAGCATTTTAATAGAAGTGTTATGATCAACACTACCAGTTGGAATAGCTTCTACCCACTTAGTTACGTAATCAACAACAACAAAAATATGTGTATACCCATTAGAGGATGGAAAAGGTCCCATGAAAACAAAACCCTAAATATCAAATGGCTCAATAACAAGTCAATAATTCATAGGCATTTCTTGACGTCTACTAATATTACCAATTCTTTGACATTCATCACAAGACAAGACAAACTTACGAGCATCTTTAAAGAGAGTAGGCCAATAAAAACCGGATTGTAATACCTTGTGTGTTGTTCTATCTCCCGCATGGTGTCCTCCGTAGGCCTCGGGATGACACTTAAGTAGGATTTGTTCCTGTTCATGCTCAAGTATACAACGACTAATAACACCATCTACTTCTTTTTTATATAGGTGTGGGTCTTCCTAGAAGTAATGTCTTAAATCATAGAAAACTTTTTCTTTTGCTGGTATGTGAAACTCGGTGGTATAAATTTAGCAACAATATAATTGGCATAATCTGCATACCATGGAGTGCTACGAGAAGTGTTTATGACCGCTAATTGTTCATCAGGAAATCTATCATCAATATGTAGTGGGTCGTCAAGAACATTTTCTAACCAAGATAAGTTGTCTGCTACGGGGTTCTCAGCTCCCTTCCTATCTATGATATGGAAATCAAATTCTTGCAGCAAAAGAACCCATCCAATAAGTCTAGGTTTAGCATCTTTCTTTTCCATTAGGTATTTAATAGCAACATGATCAGTGTGAATAGTTACTTTAGAATCAACAATATAATATCTGAATTTATCACACGCAAAGACAACTGCTAAGAATTCCTTTTAAGTAGTAGCATAATTTCTTTGGGCACTGTCCATATTTTTACAAGCATAATGGACAACATTTAATTTCTTATCAACTCTTTGTCCTAGAACAACACCAACAACATAATCACTAGCATCACACATGATTTCAAAGGGTAGGTTCCAATCAGGTGGTTGAACAATAGGTGCAGAGACTAAGGCTTTCTTAAGTATTTCAAAGGCTTCTACGCAATCATCATAAAAAACAAATGGAACATCTTTTTGCAAAACATTAGTAAGAGGCCTTGAAATTTTAGAGAAGTCTTTAATAAATCTCCTATAGAAACCAGCATGACCAAGGAAACTTCGTATACCTTTTATATCTTTAGGACACGACATTTTTTCAATAGCATCTACTTTAGCCTTATCAACTTCAATACCTCTTTCAAAGATTTTATGCCCCAAGACAATACCTTTGTTAACCATAAAGTGTCACTTCTCCCCATACAAGATTAGTTTCTTCACATCTCTGCAAAACTCGATCAAGGTTGCTCAAGCAATCATCAAAAGAAGTTCCATAAATGGAAAAAATCATCCATGTAAACCTCAACAATATTTCCACAAAAATAAGATAATATAGATGTCATACATCTTTGAAAGGTAGCAGGTGCATTGCATAAACCAAAAGGCATACGTCTATAAGCATAAGTACCAAAAGGACATGTCAAAGAAGTTTTTTCTTGGTCTTCTTTTGATAAAGGTATTTGGGAAAAACCAGAATATCCATCTAGAAAGCAAAAATGTGTATGCTTTGATAGTTGTTCTAGCATTTGATCGATGAATGGCAAAGGGTAATGATCTTTCCTAGTAGCTTTGTTTAATTTTATAAAATCAATTACCATTCTATAACCTGTAATAATTATTTGTGGAATCAACTCATTTTTATCATTAGGAACAATGGTAATACCTCCCTTCTTAGGGACACAATGAACATGACTTACCCATTTACTATCAGCTATGGGATAGATTATACCTGCTTCCAGAAGTTTTAATAGTTCATTTCTTACCACTTCCTTCATCTTGGGGTTCAACCGTCGCTGATGGTGAACAACTGGTTTAGCATCTGGTTCCACCTAAACTTTGTGTTGGCATAGAGTGGGACAAATGCCCTTGAGATCATCAAGAGTATATCCAATAGCGGCACGGTGCTTCCTCAGAGTTTTTAATAATCTATTTTCTTCATGCTCTAAAAGGTTAGCACTAATAATAACAGGTTATATCTACTTTTCATCAAGATAAGCATATTTCATTGTATCAGGTAATTGTTTCAAATCAAACACAGGGTCACCTTTATGTGGAGGTGGACCTCCTAAGGTTTCAACAGGAAAATTGTGCTTGAGCACAAGTTGTTGGCCAAAGAAGATTCTATCTATTTCATTTCTTTCATTCATGAACATATCATTTTCATGATCTAGCAAATACTATTCTAAAGGATCAGTAGGAGGTATAAAAATAGAAGCAAGACCAATAATTTCATCCTTACTAGGTGGTTCTTTATCATGAGGTTTTCTACAAAATTTAGAGAAATTAAACTCATCAGACACATCGCCAAAATTAACACTGATCGTTTCCTTAGTACAGTCAATTCTAGCATTACCGTATTCAAGAAAGGTCTACCAAATATAATGGGACAAAAATCATCTTGTGGGGAACCAAGAACTAGAAAATCAGTAGGATATTTTATTTTCCCACACAAGACTTCAATATCTCTAAGAATCCCAATTGGTGAAATAGTATCTCTATTAGCAAGCTCAATAATAACATCAATATCTTCTATCTCAACAGGTGCAATATCATTCATAATTTCTTAGTAAAGAGTAAAAGGAATAGCACTCATACTGGCACCCAAATCACATAAGCCATGATAACAATGATCTACAATTTTGATTGAGACAACATGCACGCCAATGACAAGTCTATTTTTATCTTTTCCATCGGGTTTGGCAATTCTAGAAGCTTTACCAACAAAGTAAATAACATACCAATCAATAATACCGACCAATAGATCCTTCACCATAGAAACATTAGGTTCAACTTTAATTTGTTCAGGGGTGTAGGTATCCTAACATTAGCATGTTCCCTTAACCTAATAGGGAAAGGTGGTTTCTCAATATAAGAAGTGGGAACAGTTGGATTATCATTATAAGTAATAGTTTCTTCTTCAACCTTAGTGAGTGATACTACTTTCACTTCAATGGGAGGATGTTATTTATACCACTTATCCTTAGGGAGATCAACATGAGTAGCAAATGATTCACATAAATAAGCTACTTTCTCAGAGTCAAGTCCATACTTAGTGCTAAATTCATGAAAATCAACGATATTCGTAAAAGATTTAACACAATCAAACTCAAGGTTCATACCTGACTCCTTACCTTCGTCGAGTTCCCAATCTTCGGAGTTGCATTTAATTCTTTCCAAAAGTTCCCATCGAAATTCAATAGTATTCTTCAGAAAAGAACCGGTACAAGAAGTATCGAGCATGGATCAATCATTATGAGAAAGTCGAGCATAGAAATTCTGAATAATTATTTCTCTTGAGAGCTCATAATTGGGGCATGAATATAACATTGAATTAAGCCTCCCCCAAGATTGAGCGATACTTTCTCCTTCACGAGGCCACAAATTATAAATACAATTCCGTTCATGATGAACTAGATGCATAGGATAAAACTTCTGATGAAATTCCAATTTCAATCGGTTGTAGTTCCAAAGTCCGATATCATCACATAACCTATACCATGTCAATGCCTTTCCCTTCAAAGATAAAGGGAAGACCTTCCTCTTGACCTCATCCTCAGGCAAACCTGCAAGCTTAAATAATCCATAAACTTCATCCACATAGATTAGATGCATATCAGGATGTAGTGTTCCATCTCCTGCATAAGGATTAGCTAGCAGTTTCTCTAACATACCCGAAGGAATGTCATAATAAATATTTTAAGTAGGTTCAGTAGGTTGAGGGGAAACTCTTTGTTCTTCCGGTCGGGGTGAATATACCCCGAACAAACCCCTCAAAGGATTGTTTTCCATAGTGATAAGTGAAAGTAAATTTTAGCACATAATATAAATTTTTCCTTACCAAATTCCACTCACCAAAGGCGCTTCACTCACAGACAATGGAGCCAGAAAATAGTCTTGATGACCCACAAGTATAGTGGATCTATCGTAGTCCTTTCTATAAGTAAGAATGTCGAACCCAACGAGGAGCAGAAGAAATGACAAGCGGTTTTCAGCAAGGTATTGTCCACAAGCACTGAAATTATCAGTAACAGATAGTTTTGTGATAAGATAATTCGTAACGGGTAACAAGTAACAAGTGTAACTAAGGTGCAAAAAGGTGGCCCAATCCTTTTTATAGCAAAGGACAAGCGTAGACGAACTCTTATATAAAGCAAAGTGCTCCCGAGGACACATGGAAATTATTATCAAGTTGGTTTTCATCATGCTCATATGATTCATGTTCGCTACTTTCTCAATTTTATATGTGGGTGGACCGGTGCTTGGTTGCTGTCCTTACTTGGACAAACATCGCACTTATGATTAACCCCTCTACTACAAAAGAAGAATTGAGATAAATCTAACAATAGCATGAAACATATGGATCCAAAACAGCCCCTTATGAAGCAGCGCATAAACTAGGGTTTAAGCTTCTGTCACTCTCGCCACATGTCATCTACTTATTACTTACCAATGCCTTCCCCTAGGCCCAAATAATGGTGAAGTGTCATGTAGTCGGCGTTCACATAACACCACTAGAGGAAAGACAACATACATCTCAAAAAAATCGAACGAATACCAAATTCACATGATTACTTCTAACAAGACTTCTCCCATGTCCTCAGGAACGAACGTAACTACTCACAAAGCATATTCATGTTCACAATCAGAGGATTATTTAATAGCATCAAGGATTTTAACATATGATCTTTCACCAAATAAACCAAGTAGCATCAACTACAAGGAGTAATCAATACTACTAGCAACCTACATGTACCAATCTGAGGTTTTGAGGCAAAGATTGAATAGAAGAGATGAACTAGGATTTGAGAGGAGATGGTGCTAGTGAAGATGTTGATGAAGATTGACCCTTACTCGATGAGAGGATCATTGGTGATGACAATGGCTTTGATTTCCCCCTCGTGGAGAGAATTTTCCCCGGCAGAACAGCCCTGCCAGAGCCCTAGATTGGTTCTGCTCAAGTTCCATCTCGAGACGGCGGCGCTTTGCCCCGAAAGTTCTCTCTTGATTTTTTTTCCAGGTAAAAAGACATCATATAGCAGAAGGGAGCACCTGAGGCCTGTCAGGGGACCACCGAGGGGGGAGAGCGCGCCCCCAGCCTTGTGGCCACCGAGTGGGCCCCCCTCTAGATTTCATTCGTCCAGTATTTTTTATATATTCCAAAAAATTCTCCGTTGATTTTTAGGACTTTTGGAGTTGTGTAGAATGGGCCACTCAGATTTGCTCCTTTCTGGTCTAGAATTCCACCTGCCGGCATTCTCCCTCTTCATGTAATTCTTGCAAAATAAGTGAGAAAAGGCACAAGTATTGTACCATGATTTGAAATAATAGTCCATAATGCAATAAATATCAATATAAAAGCATGATGCAAAATGGACGTATGAGGATCCAATAACAAGTTCGGAGTATTTGACAAACGAGTAGCCCACCACTATCAATTTCAGTGCAGAAATGACACTGATTCTTGTTGGACCTTGTTGATCAACTACAAGTAATCTCCCAAGTGAAGGTATGTCCTCAATGACCATATTGTGGTCCACCTTTTGTGATCACTTGTTGCAGCACAAGCAACACACATAAATAGTCCGAAGAGTCATGGAGGTTATGACGAAGGAACTCGAGTGCAGTATAGTCGTGGAGCAGGCGCTCCATGTCATCCTATTGGATGCGGACGACGACGAGCTTGAGGTGCTTCAGTCGTGCTAGAAAAAGAGAGGGCGTGTCATTAAGGGGGATGGCAGTTCATGAACTTGGCGAGGCACAACATGGGCACAAAGCGGAGTGCGGACGTTGGCAGCGAGCACATATGCCCATCATTAAAACTGAGGACCTCGAGCTGATCTAGGGCGGGAGATCAAAACCACTTGTCAAGCTTGGCTCGGTCCTTGTTGTTGGAACGAAACTTGCCCGTGATAAGGACTTTGATTGGGTCATGGCGACTGCCGAGGATCTGGGAGAACGCATCCAAGCTGTTGCAATAGCCATGGCAGAGCTTGTGGGCGTCGGGGAGGTCGAGAGGGGTGGAGAGCCTTAGGGGGGCGCCAGCGCTGGGAAAGGACAGATGTCCTCGCCCCATATTTGATTGGGGGGGTATATGATGACTGTCAACATATCATCGGGGAGGCTGCTGATGAAGTCTAGGCATGTTGGAGTCGCTTGCGGTCACGACCCGCCTCCACTTGTTGGCAGCCTCATTCTCCACCTCGTCGACGGCGACAGTAACCTCTGTCTCCATATTAACGTCGTGGTCCGGTGCTTCAGCTGCCCCGGCATCGCCACTCCCTCCGATGGGGCGCTTCGGCGGCATCCTCATACACATACAACTTTGGGACAGAGAGCGGCGTTGAGAATGTGGGCGGAGAGAAAGAATTGTGTGTGTGGCGAGGATGGGGGTTGTGGCCGCTCGGGCGCTCCATTAATACGGACCAGTGGGAGCGAGGCGGGCGGCACTCAAAGGTAGTCTTGCCTCCCGATGAGCCTGCGTGACAGACTTCTGGCATTCCTATACCGTAATTTCACACAGCGACTCCCGGCAACACTGCTGAGCGAAAACGCCTCCCGTCAATTCACACACCTGCACACATGCCTCCCCGTCTGCCTGCGCGGCGGACTGGTTGCATGCGTCTCGTCAACTCATGCCTGCTCGCATGTCACATGGGGCACGTGGCGACACGTATATTTTTTTGTTTTTTGATGAATCATTCTGTCGCTTTACTGCTTAACCGAAAGCATGGCACAGTCTAACGCACACGGTCCGAATAAATATTCCGTGTGAGATATTGGTTGCCAGTTATTAAAAATCTCCCGTTTGTAAGTAGATTGTATCAAAACTTGTCTCAAATTTGATGAAAAATACAATATAACAGTCTATTGGTGTCCATATATGACACCACGATATGTTTCATGAATTTCAACTAAGTTTTGGATTTACTAAATTTTAAAAATCAATATTACCAATGTTTTGAAATTTCTTTCACGGGGAAACATGCACCCGGGTACACACGTATGATTTTGCAATCAATTTTGGTGCACATGTAGCTCAAATTTTATTTTTGCACATTAAGTCCCTAGGAAATCAATCAATGTATAAAAACGGGTCGAATGATCTTTGTTTTTTTAAAACTTTAACAAGACACTCCTTTGGTCACATGTTCACTGCAGAAAAAGTTTGACATGGCTCTGTGACGTGGGATTATTGATCATTTTGTATGTCTGATTCATGGCTACGCGGACCCAAGAAAGGTTCGAACTCTGGGGTGTGTGCGAAGAACTCAACCTCTTCAGCCTACCAACTCGTCTCTCTCACGGGCTAGCTCGATGAACAAGAAAGGAAAGAGACTCAGCAGTTTATGCAGGTTCGGGTCACCTTGCGGTGCAAGAACCTACTCCTGCTTTGGGGGGGATTAGCCTCGCGAGCGGCTGAGGATGAACTAGTACAGAGCGTGAACAACCTCAGGATGTCTGTTCTTGCGTGAGTCTTAGCTAGCGAGGGTTCGGGGTTCGGATCCCCTCCGATGATGGTGGCTAAGCTGTATTTATAGTGGCCTCGGTCCTCTTCCCCTGAGACGAAGGCGGGAAGGGATCCCACAACGACCAATTTGAAAGGGGACAAGAAGTACATCTTATCCTGACGAAAGGTGGTCTTCTCCTGCAAAGCTTCTGGTCGTGACGCCGCGGTGGGCTCGCCGATGACATCCGTCCGGCCTTCCTCGCGGTCTTGGTCTCGTTGCGCAGGAATGGAAACCTTTGGCTGATTCCTCGGGACTCTATGTCTGCGCTTGACTCCTTAGCATCGAAGAGGAAACCTGCTGCTCTGCGCCCGCTAGTGCCCGCCTGGCCTTGGTCGTCATGGCTTATGTCACTTGACCCTCATGAGATGGGCGCTTGCATAGGAATCTTCACTCCTCAAGAGCCAGCCTAGGAGGCCGCTCCATCCGGAGGTCTTGGTGTCGTCCGCCTTGCGAGGGTCTTGTCTTATCGATGCTGAAGATGGGCCGTACCAGGCCGTCGATGGAGCCATGACGTGGGCCGTATCAGGCAAGTCTGGGTACCCTGGTTCCCAGAATGCTGACATTGTGAGTCATGTATATATCCCACATCAAAGTCGTGAATTGGTTACTTAGAGAATTACACAACCCTTTCATACATACATGTTCTGGCCACATGCATGCATTGGTGGTTGATGACCCACAAGTATAGGGGATCAATTGTAGCTCTTTTCGATAAGTAAGAGTGTCGAACCCAAAAAGGAGCAGAAGGAAATGGCATGTGGTTTTCAGCAAGGTAATGTCTGCAAGTGCTGAAATTGTAAGTAATAGGGTTGTTTGATAGCAAGATAATTTTGTAACGAGCAAGTAACGATAGTAGTAACAAAACTTCAGCAAGGTAGCCCAATCCTTTTGAGGCAAAGGACAGGCCAAGATGGTCTCTTATAATAAGCAAAGCGTTCTTCAGGGTGCATGGGAATTTCATCTAGTCACTTTCATTATGTTGGTTTGATTCGTGTTCGCTACTTTGATAATTTGGTATGTGGGTGGATCGGTGCTTAGGTGTGTGCTGTTCTTAGGGTTTAGGGTTTAGGGTTTAGGGTTACCCTAAACCCTAAACCCTTATGATTACCCCCCCCGCAAGCATCCGCAACTACGGGAAAAGTATTAAGAATAAATTCTAACCATAGCATTAAACTTTTGGATCCAACCGGTCCCTTACGTAATAGCGCATAAACTAGGGTTTAAGCTTCTATCACTCTCGCAACCCATCATCTAATTACTAATCCACAAGGCATTCCCTTAGGCCCAAATATGGTCAAGTGTCATGTAGTCGACGTTCACATGACACCACTAAGGGAATCACAACATACATACTATCAAAGAATCGAACACATATCAAATTCACATGATTACTTGCAACATGATTTCTCTCGTGACCTCAAGAACAAAAGTAACTACTCACAAATGATAAGAATGCTCAAGATCAGTGGGGTATTGAATAGCATATTGGATCTAAACATATAATATTCCACCAAATAAACCATATAGTAATCAACTACAAGATGTAATCAACACTACTAGTCACCCACAAGCACCAATCTATAGTTCCGGTAACAAGATTGAACACAAGAGATGAAATATATTTTGAGATGAGATGGTGTTGTTGAAGATGTTGATGGAGATAGCCCTCCCCAAGATGGGAACTTGTTGGTGATGATGATGACAATGATTTCCCCCTCCGGGAGGGAAGTTCCCCCAGTGGAATCTCTCCGCCGGAGGGCAAAAGTGCTCCTGTACAAGTTCCGCCTCGAGACAGCGGTGCTCCGTCTCTAAAGTCCTCCCCTCATTTTTTCTAGGTCAGAAAGACTTATATACCAGAAGATGGGCACCGGAGGTGGGACTGGGTGAGCACAACCCATCAGGGCACGCCTGGGCTCCCTGGCGCGCCCAGGTGGGTTGTGCCCACCTGGTGGGCCCCCTCTGGTACTTATTTTCTCCAATATTCTTTAAATAATTCATTAAAATTCTCCATGAAGTTTCATCTTGTTTGGAGTTGAGCAGAATAGGTGGCCTGACATAGCTTGTTCAGATCCTGATTTCCAGCTGCCGGAAATCTCCCTCTTGGTGCATACCTTGCAAATTATGAGAGAAAAGGCATTAGAATTACTCCAAAAAGCATTATTATACATAAAACATCATAAATAACAGTAATAAAACATGATGCAAAATGGACATATCAACTCCCCCACGCTTAGACCTCGCTTGTCCTCAAGCGAAAACCAAAATCGAAAAACATGTCCACATGCTTTGAGAGAGAGGTATCGATAAAAACAAAAATACGAACATAGAAGCATCATGTAGATTATTATAACAGCAACAAATTTAAACATAATAGTTTTATCAAAGGACTTTTATGATAGACTTCTCATGAACAAGTAACAATTCATCACACAATCGAAGTATAAAGCATAAACGCTATTAGAAAACAACAAACTATGTTCTCAGTCAACTTTGCAACTACAATTCATCATCTTTTCAGGAAGGGTCGCGTATCGGAACCTTTAGGCATGTCCACATACTCAACCATCATATAGTATTCTATGATTGCTATCACTCACCACATACACATGAGCAAAACATTTCAACCAGACACATAGAAAGATATGGGCTTATAGTTTTGTCTCCCTACGTACTCACCTCAAGGGTGATGTCAACAATAATAACTCATGTCACCCATATTCAACTGGACATATGTGCCTAGATCTTTCCTCACCACATGGTGCCTGCCAAAGGATAAAATAAAAAGGAATAGAGAGAAAACTTTGACTCTTTGCATAAAAGTAAAAGATAGGCCCTTCGTAGAGGGAAGCAGAGGTTTCCATGGGCTTATTTGTTTGTACGCTCAACCCCTTAGTGCAAAAGAACGTCACGTTGCATTGCCCCTTGTGATAGCATCCTTTATTATGCAGTCTGTTGCTTTTATTCTTCACCATCACAAGTTCGTGCAACGCTAAATGTTCTCTTACACTAAATGATCTCACACTTTTAGAAGCAATTTTTATTGCCTTATTGCACCGATGACAACTTACTTGAGGGATCTTACTCAATCCATAGGTAGGTATGGTGGACTGTCAAAAAAGATTTGGGTTTAAAGGTTTTTGGATGCACAAGTAGTATCACTACTTAGTGTGGAGTTTTTGGCTCGAAAAGATATTGAGCAAACACCGCATGTTAAAGGATCTATGACAATATAACATCTATGTGAATATGAACAAACATAAATCATTAAGTTGTCTTCCTTGTCCAACGTCAACAATTTTGGCATATAATATTTTGATGGGGGCTCACAATCACAAAAGATTTCTAGGATAGTATATTTATATGTGAATCTTCTCTTCCCTTATTAATTATTTCATGAGTTGCATCATTGACCAATGCTATGTTTGTAAATCTCTAATGAAATTTTCTACTTATACTTTTCCTTATGTGGTGCCATCACCTACCATAAGATTAGCATATGATCTTCTTAATTTATTTATTTTCTTTTATTGCAGCATGAAAGTAAAGAAATCAAAAATTCAAAACTAAACATTATTATATATCTTGCAAACGATTACAAGGATAGATCACTAAGCAAACTCTCGAGAAGAAAGGATCGAACTAAACTTTCATTCATTCTAAAGCAAAAGATCGGACTAAAATAAGTAAAGGTAAAAGGATAGTGGGGATGATATGATACCGGGGCACCTTCCCCAAGCTTTATGGAGGCCAAAGGGAGTGCCCATACCCGATACTCAATTTTCTTTTGGTGACGAAGAAGATGGTGGTGGTGGTGACGATAGTTCTGCCTTCAGCTTTTTCATATTATAATCGAGGAGGGGAATTTCCTCCTTTAGATCATCGACTTCTAGCTCCAACTTTAAGATCTTGTCGCATAAATCCCCTTTGCTTTTCTGTCTAAAACGAAAAGGAATAGATTGGTTTTGAGACTTGACTTATTGAACTCCACATGCATATCCCCAGGTTGAGGTAGAGGGACATCTTCCTCCTCCGAGCTTAAATCATCGATCCTCATCAAGTGAGCATCCTCCTCGTCATCCGTAGTCCGACCATGGGGAGATAAGTCCCCATAGGTCTTTGGGTCAGCAATGAGATGTGAGACATAGCTCTCTCCATCGGAGTCCTGGGATGACATATTTCCAGAACTGTGCAAAAAACAACAAGAAAAGAGAACAGAGGATTTCTCCATGATGCGGTGGTTAACAGGTTCGGGGGGTATATAAAGATTTTTTTTATCTTCGGAAACAAGCAATCTGTAGAAAAATGGAGTCCGGAAGGTGCCCGAGGTGGGCACAACCCACCTGGGCGCACCTGGCACCCTGGTGTCTTGTGCCCACCAGGGTACGCTTCCTGAAAATTTCTTATTTTCCCATTTTTTTTAATATTCCAAAACTGACAAAAAATCCTTCGGGTTGGTACCTTCGGTATTATTTATTTTCCTTACCATATCACGTACCTCCTTATTTCCATGATTCTAGAGTGTTCCGGAAGGACTCTTTTATGTGTTATTCCGATGACAAAGTTTGGATAATATTGGTTTCAACATTAATGGGCGTACCTGAGATATAATGTTTTATTCGTTGTCCATTAAAATCCTTCGGGTTGGTACCTTCGGTATTATTTATTTTGATAGCTCCAGAACGATAAACCTCCTCGATGACATAGGGGCCTTCCCATTTAGAGAGGAGTTTTCTTGGAAAGAACCCGAAACAAGAGTTGTACAAAAGAACATATTCTCCAACTTTTAACTCACGCTTTTGGATTCTTTTATCATGCTATCTTTTAACTTTTTCTTTAAATAACTTGGCATTTTCATAAGTTTGGGTTCTCCATTCATCTAATGAGCTGATATCAAAACAGAAGATTTCTCCGCGATACGGTGGTTAACAGGTTCAGGGAGTATATAAACAAATTTTATCTGGGGAAGCAAGCAAGGTGTAGAAAAACGGAATCCGGAAGGTGCCCGAGGTGCCTGGCGCGCCCTGGTGTCTTGTGCCCACCAGGGTGCGCTTCCCGGTAGTTTCTTATTTTCCTACTTTCGGAAATATTCCAAAACTGATAAAAAAATATTTTTGCGGATTTTTGGAGTCCGTTTAGTTACCGTATCACGTACCTCCTTATTTTGATGATTTTGGAGTGTTCCGGAAGAACTCTTTTATGTGTTCCACTGGTGTCAAAGTTTGGATAATATTGCTTTCAACATTAATGGGCGTACATGAGATATAATGCTTTATTCGTTGGCCGTTAACAACCTTGGAATTAGTTCCTTCGAAATTATTTATCTTGATGGCTCCAGACCAATAAACCTCATCGATAACATAGGGGCCTTCCCATTTACAGAGGAATTTGCCTGCAAAGAACCTGAAACGAGAGTTGTACAAAAGAACATATTCTCTGACTTTGAACTCACACTTTTGGATTCTTTTATTATGCCATCTTTTTACCTTTTCTTTAAATAACTTGTCATTTTCATAAGCTTGGGTTCTCTATTCATCTAATGAGCTAATATCAAATAACCTCTTTTCACCAGCAAGTTTGAAATCATAATTGAGTTCTTTGATTGCCCAAAAAGCTTTATGTTCTAACTGAAGAGGCAAATGAGAAGCTTCACCATAAACCATTTTATAAGGAGACATACCCATTGGATTTTTATAAGCTGTTCTGTAAGCCCAAAGTGCATCATATAATTTCTTAGACCAATTCTTCGTGGACCTATTGACAGTGTTTTGCAAAATTAATTTTATTTCTCTATTACTGAGCTCAACTCGACCACTAGACTGAGGATGATAAGGTGATGCAATTCTATGGTTAACATCATACTTGGCAAGCATTTTACGGAAAGCACCATCAATAATGTGTGAACCACCATCAGTCATTAAATATCTACGGACGCCAAACCTTGGGAAAATAACTTCCTTAAGCATTTTAATAAAGGTGTTGTGATCAGCGCTACTGGTTGGAATAGCTTCTACCCATTTAGGAACATAATCAACAACAACCAAAATATGTGTATACCCATTAGAGGAAGGAAAAGGTCCCATGTAATCAAATCCCCAAACATCAAATGGTTCAACGGCAAGTGAATAATTCATAGGCCTTTCTTGACGCTTACCGATATTACCTATTCTTTGACATTAATCACAGGACAAGGCAAACTTACGGGCATCTTTGAAGATAGTAGGTCAATAAAATCCAGATTGTAATACGTTGTGAGCAGTTCGATCTCCAGCATGGTGCCCTCCATATGCTCCGGAGTGACATTTTCGAAGGATTTGTCCCTGTTCATGCTCAGGTACACAACATCTAATAATACCCTCTACTCCTTCCTTATAAAGATGTGGGTCATCCCAAAAGTATTGTCTTAAATCATAAAAGATTTTTTTTCTTTTGTTGGTATGTAAAGCTAGGTGGTAAATATTTAGCAACAATGTAATTAGCATAGTCATCATACTAAGGAGTATTATTAGCAACATTTATTGCAACTAAATGATCATCAGGAAAACTATCATCAATAGGTAGTGGGTCATCAAGCACATTTTCAAGCTACCGGGTTCTCAACTCATTTTCTATCAGTGATATGCAAATCAAATTCTGGTAGCAAAACAACCCACCGAATAAGTCTAGGTTTAGCATCTTTCTTTTCCATAAGATATTTAATAGCAGCATGGTCAGTGTGAACAATTACTTTTGAATCAACAATGTAAAATCTAAATTTGTCATAAGAAAACACCACTGCCAGGAACCCTTTCAGTAGTAGCATAATTCTTTTGAGCACTGTCAGAGTCTTACTAGCATAATGAATAACATTTAGTTTTTTATCAACTATTTGTCCTAGAACATCACCAACAGCATAATCACTAGCATCACACATAATTTCAAAAGGCAAGTTCCAATTAGGTGGTTGAACAACAGGTGCAGCAATTAAGGATTTCTTGAGTGTTTCAAAGGCTTCAAAGCAATCATCATCAAAAACAAAAGGAACATCATTTTGCAAAAGATTTGTAAGAGGCCTAGAAATTTTAGAAAAATTTCTTTAATAAATCTCCTATAAAAACCAGCATGACCTAGGAAACTACAAATACCTTTGATATCCTTAGGCATGGCATTTTCTCAATTCCATCAACCTTAGCTTTGTCCACTTGAATACCCTTTTCAGAAATCTTATGGCCCAAGACAATACCTTCGTTAACCATAAAGTGGCATTTCTCCCAATTCAAGACAAGGTTTGTTTGTTCACATCTCTGCGAAACTCGATCAAGATTGCTTAAACAGTCATCAAAAGACTTCCCGTAAACAGAGAACTCATCCATGAAAACATGTACAATCTTTTCACAAAAATCAGAGAATTTAGCAGTCATACATCTTTGAAAGGTAGCAGGTGTATTGCATAAGCCAAAAGGCATACATCTATAAGCATAAGTTCCAAAGGGACAAGTAAAAGTGGTCTTTTCTTGATCAGGTTGAGAAACAAGTATTTGCGAAAAACTAGAGTATCCATCAAGTAAGCAAAAGTGTGTGTGCTTAGATAATCTTTCTAGCATTTGATCAATAAAAGGCAGAGGGTAATGATCTTTTCTAGTTGCTGTATTTAGTTTTTTAAAATCAATTACCATTCTATAGCGTGTAACAATTCTTTGTGGAATAAGTTCATTCTTATCATCAGGAACAACATTAATACCTCCTTTCTTAGGAACACAATGAACCAGGCTTACCCATCTACTATCAGCTATATAATAGATTATACCTGCTTCCAGAAGTTTTAATATTTTCGTTCTTACCACTTCTTTCATCTTCGGATTTAACCGATATTGATGATCAACAATGGGCTTAGCATCAGGTTCCATATTGATCTTATGCTGACATAGAGTGGGACTAATGCCCTTTAAGTCATCAAGAGTATATCCAATAACAGCTCTGTGCTTCCTTAGAACTTTCAATAATATTTCTTCTTCATGTTCTGAAAGTTTAGCACCAATAATAACATGATATATCTTCTTTTCATCAAGATAGGCATATTTCAAAGTGCCAGGCAATTGTTTTAATTCAAACACAGGGTCACCTTTAGGTGGAGGAGGACCTCCTAGAGTTTTAATAGGTAGATTGCGTTTAAGCAGAGGACGTTGTTCAAAGAAAATATCATCTATTTCATTTATTTCATGCATATGTAAATCATTTTCATGGTCTAGCAAATATTGTTCTAGAGGATCAGTGGGAGGCACAACAATAGAAGCAAGACCAATTATTTCATCCTAATAGGCAATTCATTTTCATGAAGCTTTCTATTAAACTTAGAGAAATTAAATTCATGATACTCATCACCAAAACTAACACTGATAGTTTGTTTCTCACAATCTATTTTAGCATTAACGGTGTTCAAGAAAGGTCTACCAAAGATAATGGGATAGAAGTCATCTTGTGGGGAACCATGAACAAGAAAATCAGTAGGGTATTTTATTTTCCCACACAAGACTCCGACATTTCTAACTATCCCAATTGGTGATATAGTACCTCTATTAGCAAGCTTAATAGTAATATCTATATCTTCTATCTCTGCGGGTGCTATGTCATTCATAATTTCTTGATATAAAGTGTAAGGAATAGCACTCACACTAGCACCTATGTCACATAAACCATGATAACAATGATCTCCTATTTTAACTGAGACAACGAGCATGCCAACAACAGGTCTATGTTTATCCTCTTTATCGGGTTTGGCAATTCTAGCAACTTCTTCACAGAAGTAAATAACATGCCCCTCTACATTTTCTTCCAAGAGGTCCTTAACCATAGCAATATTATGTTCTACTTTAATTTTTGCATCTAGGTTAGGTGTTATAATATAACTTTTGTTAACCATAGTTGAAACTTAAGCATGTTCTTTTATCCTAACAGGAAAAGGTGGATTTTCAATATAAGCAGTAGAAACAACTGGATCAACATTATAAAGTATAGTTTCTTCTTAGCTAGTACCAGTTCTTTAATTTCCTCTTTAATAGGTGGGTCATATTTAAACCGCTTCTCTTTAGGGAGATCAACATGAGTAGCAAATGATTCACAAAATGAGGCTACTATCTCAAAGTCAAGTCCATATTTAGTGCTCAACTTTTGAAAGTCATCGGTATCGATAAAAGATTTATCACAATCATACTTAAGCATAATACCTGACTCTTTACCATCGTCGAGTCCCAATCTTCAGATTTGCATTTAATTCTTTCCAAAAGATCCCACCGGAATTCAATAGTCTTCTTCACAAAAGAACAAGCGCAAGAAGTATCAAGCATGGATCGATCATTCTGAGAAAGCCAAGCATAAAAATTCTGAATAATAATTTCTCTCGAGAGCTTATGATTGGGGCATGAATAGAACATTGACTTAAGCCTCCCCCAAGCTAGAGTGACAATTTCTCCTTCACGAGGCTAAAAATTATATATGTAATTCTGATCACGATGAACTAGATATGCATATGATATTTTTTGGTGAAACTCCAATTTCAATCGATCCCAGTTCCAAGCTCCAATATCATCGCATAGCCTATACCATGCTAATGCTTTTCCCTTCAAAGATAAAGGAAAAACCTTCTTCATAACTTGATCTCCGGGTAAACCTGCAAGCTTAAACAATCCATAGATTTGTTCCACATATATCAAGTGCATATCAGGATGTTCGGTTCCGTCTCCTGCATAGGGATTAGCTAGCTGTTGTTCTATCATACCCGAAGTAATTTCATATTCAGTATTTTTAGTAGGTGCAGCAGGTTGAGGGGTAGCTAATTGTGGTTCTGGTCGAGGTGAAGATACCCCGAACAAACCCCTCAAAAGTATTGTTCTCCATAATAACAAGTGACAATAAATTTTAGCACATTGTATGAATGTTTCCTTACCAATTTCCACTTACCAAAAGCGCTTCACTCCCCGGCAACGGCGCTAGAAAATAGCCTTGATAACCCACAAGTATAGGGGATGAACTTTAGCTCTCTTAGATAAGTAAGAGTGTTGAACCCAACGAGGAGCAGAAGGAAATGGCAGGTGGTTTTCAACAAGGTAATGTGTGCAAGTGCTGAAATTGTAAGTAATAGAGTAGTTTGATAGCAATATAATTTTGTAATGAGCAAGTAATGATATTAGTAGAAAAAATGCAGCAAGGTAGCCCAATCCTTTTGAGTCAAAGGATAGGCCAAGACGGTCTCTTATAATAAGCAAAGCATGCTTGAGGGTGCACGGGAATTTCATCTAGTCACTTTCATCATGTTGGTTTGATTCGTGTTCGTACTTTGATAATTTGGTATGTGGGTGGATCAGTGCTTAGGTGCTATTCTTACTTGAAGAAACCTCCTACTTATGATTAACCCTCCCCAAGCATCCGCAACTACGGGAAAAGTATTAAGAATAAATTATAACCATATCATTAAACTTTTGGATCCAACCGGTCCCTTACGGAATAGCGCATAAACTGGGGTTTAAGCTTCTGTCACTCTCGCAGCCCATCATCTAATTACTACTCCACAAGGCATTCACTTAGGCCCAAATATGGTCAAGTGTCATGTTGTCGACATTCACATGACACCACTAAGGGAATCACAACATACAGACTATCAAAGTATCGAACACATATCAAATTCACATGATTACTTGCAACATGATTTCTCCCGTGACCTCAAGAACAAAAGTAACTACTCACAAATGATAAGCATGATCAAGATCAGAGGGGTATTGAATAGCATATTGGATCTGAACATGTAGTATTCCACCAAATAAACCATATAGTAATCAACTACAAGATGTAATCAACACTACTAGTCACCCACAAGCACCAATCTATAGTTCCGGTAACAAGATTGAACACCAAAGATGAAACAGGGTTTAAGATGAGATGGTGCTGTTGAAGATATTGATGGAGATAGCCCTCCCCAAGAAGGGAGAGTTGTTGGTGATGATGATGACGATGATTTCCCCCTCCGGGAGGGAAGTTCCCCCGGCGGAATCGCTCCACCGGAAGGCAAAAGTGCTCCTGCCCAAGTTCTGCCTCGAGACAGCGGCGCTCCATCCCAGAAGTCCTCCCCTCTTTTTTTCTAGGTCAGAAAGACTTTTATACCAGAAGATGGGCACCGGAGGTAGTATA
>LR738715.1:332786185-332803741 GCA_902687465.1 Secale cereale
CCTCCCCCCCCCCCACACCGAACCACAAAGGGGCCGACGACCCACTAGGTGATCGTGTTTTCCCATGACACCTGGCGAATATAATCTCTGGTAAGGTCCCTTGGTAGGAGTTCAAAGTAATTTATCAGAGATGCAGATATAGGCATTCGTTGTGATTGTTATATTGTATCACATTATCAACCACCGAACCTAATCTTATCTACAAAAGAAGAAGACGTGTTTGTACCTACATGCAGTTTTGAACACTACTACATGCCTATTTGGTTTGCAGGATTTGTAAAATGCACTAACGTGCCATCTTCGATCCGACATGATTGACATGGGCATTTGATTACAATTGAGAAAAATGTAGCCTTCTTCACAAGAGGTTGGAGTGGATGAAAAGTTCTGTAAGAAAACTAGTACAAACGAATCCAAAGGAGAATTGCTTATGGATTGCAACCATAAGGATCAAGCAACCAATATGGGGGGGGGCATGTATGTACTGAAATCCTCCAAAAATCCTTCAGAAATCGTAGTACATTGTCATTGTAAACTTGGAAAAAGTGTCAAAAATTGAACTCCCTTATGGTTAACATTTAACATGAAAGGAACATTACCTCGATATATAGCTTCTCCACGCACGGAAAAACATCTTAGGAAACTGGCAACTTGGTCCAAGTTGGGGCCGATAGATTCTAGTGCCAAGACCTTCACTGTGCGCAGTTTCGGGGTCAAGCTTATCGGAATCATTTTCTAGATGACAGACGAACATACATCTTCAAAATTTGAAATAATTTTAGCTTCTAGAAGGAGAGGTAGAAGGTGGCTATTGTACATGAACGGGTGTGGATCCGATAACAAGTTTGGAGTATTTATTAGACGTGTAGCCCATCACTGTCAATTTCGGCGTAGAAATGACATTAATTATTGTTGGACCTTCTTGATCAACTACAAGTAATTTCTCAAGTGAAGGTGTATCCTCATTGACCATACCATGGTACACATTTTGTGATGTCTTCTTGCAGCACCAGCAACACACATAAGTAGTTCTGAGAGTCATGGAGGTGATGTGGAAGCTACTCAACCCATTGATCACCCGAAGATGAAGGTACTCGAGTGTAGTACAACCACATAGCAGGCGCTCCATGTCACTGTTTGGGACGCAGACATCGACGAGCTCGAGGTGCTTCAGTTGTGGTAGAATAAGAGCGGGCATGTCATTAAGGGGGATGGCAGTTCTTGGACTTGGCGACGTGCTGCATTGGCACAAGGCGGAGCGCGGACTTTGGCAGGGAGCGCATATGACCATCATCAAAAGTGAGCTCCTCGAGCTGATCTAGGGCGAGGGATAGGAACCACATGTCAAGCTTGGCTCGGTCCTTGCCGTTGGAACGAAACTTGCCCATGCTAAGGCCTCTGGTTGGGCCATGGTGATAGCCGAGGATATGGGAGAACACATCCAAGCTTTTGCGATAGCCATGGCAGAGCTCGTGGGTGTCAATGAGGTCGAAAGGGGTGGAGTGCCATAGGGGGCGCCATTGCCGAGAAAGGACGGTTGTCTGTGCCCCATATTTGATTGGGAGGAGGGAGATGATGACTATCAACATATCATCGGGGTGGCTGCTGATAAAGTATAGGTGTGCTGGAGTCGCTTGCGGTTCTTGCTCGACCTGCCTCCTCTTGTTGGCAGCCCCGTTCTCCACCTCTGGTGTCTCCTCGTCAGCGAAACTTTCTGATAGAAGTGGGAGTACATGGGATATTTAGTTAAAACAGGGCAATAGAAAAGTGTATTGGTGACTAGAAGTAGTAGGTAGGAATAGAGTAAGAAAATGGAATAACAATTGGTTGCTTACACAATTCCTTTGATATTGCTGGGTAAGTCAACATGCAGATATTTGAAAAGAACGCTTACTTCGAACAAAGTCTAGACGGATTGTATCGTCGGTGAAGTTAGCATATATCTCATGACCAGACCCTTTTATGTGCAGTGCAATTTTAGTGCCAGCTTTCAGTACATAAAACTTATAAATTTCTGTCCAAAGGCCCGTGGCAAAATAGGAGTGACCACATTCACCAAGTCTTACAAAAGCAACGATTGTAAATCCATGGTTTGTGTTCAGTATGACATCCTTGTAGTATTGATTTAACTAAAGGGCAAGATTGTGTACTACAGATTCTGTTACATAGCAAGGGACGCGCTGCAGAATATGGTACAATTGTTAGAGAATATGGTAACATGCAAATATGGGCGAAATTGAAAGAATTGTACAACAGTTGAAATCAAAGGTCGAAAATCTATAATTAAACAGATAGGGTAACCATGATGTCATGGAACTATGAGAGTAATCAAAAGAACAATACAACATTAATTTTCCCAATATAGAAAGAACAGGAAAAAATCCCCTTTGTTTATATGCTGCATGTGGCACCTTTTATCGAAATGCAGCAATATATAGTATATGTTCAGGAAAGTAGGCCATGTCAACCGATTTAGGGTGAGACTGAACATACCGCGCGCATCCTCAAGTCATCTGGTACGGCGAGATGGAACTCCATGGATGTCTGGCCGGGGCCGCAAAGTCCTGATGTGTCCACGCATTGTATACTCAATGAATGAAAGGAAATCCTCAAATTAGCTCAAATAAAAATGAATTCACGACGATTTAGGCTGGGTGATTAAAGGAGGCAGATGAGCTGGGATAAGAGATGAGATAATATCTCATTAAATTAGTTACCTTGTTGTCCATGAGAAAAAACCCTCAATACGGCGGATTCCCCAATCAGGCAGAGCTGGGTCGACCGCGAGCAGCGTCGAGAAAGTCGATGGCGATAGGCGGCGGCAAGCGGAAGTGGAGAAATGCGGTGGGGTTTGTCGGCAGCCTGGCGGTGGCGACATGCGTCAAGCTAAGTGGTTGCCGCGCTGATAGGCGGTGCCATGCAGAGCCGCATAGGAGCTTCTGTAGATGTGAATGGGGACAGAGGGGGTGGCGGGCGTGGTGAGGGTTTTTGTGACGTGGGGATGATGAGGGCTTTCTTTTTTCTTTTTTGAATTGGGTGGTGAGGCTTTTCTGTCCCACAAAGAGTTTTGGAGGCAACGGTTTGCTAGAGCCAACCGTGTGTGATTGACGTAATAGGGAAAATGAAAGTCATTGCATATGGTTCCAATTTTGGGAACTGTGTGTGATTGACGTACTACCTCCGTCCTGGTTTATTGGTCCCCATTGTAATTTGTGCCAAATTTTTACCAAAGAGTTAACTAACAAATGTTTATGCATGTCACCAAAAATTATATTAATGAACACTATGTTCAAATACGCATCCAACGATATAATTTTTACTGACGTGCACTAACATTTTTCGGTTAAATATTTGGTCGAAATTTAACGCCAATTACAAAGGGGACCAAAAAACCTGGACGGCAGTAGATTCCATCAACTGAACTGATTGCATCCATATCTGATACGTCTCCAACGTATCTATAATTTTTTATTGTTCCATGCTATTATATAATCTGTTTTGGATGTTTAATGGGCTTTATTATACACTGTTACATTGTTTTTGGGACTAACCTACTAACCCAAGGCCCAGTGCAAATTGCTGTTTTTTGCCTATTTCAGTGTTTCACAGAAAAGGAATATCAAACGGAGTCCAAACGGAATAAAACCTTCGGGAGAGTTATTTTTGGAACCGTATCTACCCCGAAGACTTGGAGTACACGCGAGTGTAATGCCCAGGATGGGACTATATCTCCTACGGGTCGAGGCACGACTTAAAGATATAAGCCCATTCTGGAATGATCGCAAGTTTGGTACCTTTGCACATCTCATGTAAAAATAGGGATGAAAGCTGAAAAGATAGTTGGCTTACACTCGCCACGTCACACAAATTCATTACATATCCAATCATCATTCAAATAAACATCACAACCCATCTAAGGGTAAAGATCCAAATGAAAGATACCAAACATAACTTAGAACCACAGGTCTGAAACGAATCCTAGTAGAAGCTCTATTGATCAACCGGATAGTTCACGTAGTAACGGCTACGCTCCTCGTCGTACTCCCAGTCTAGCTTAGTGCCATCGCCTGTGTAGCTCACCATCGTACCTGCATCTGGTGTGGTGAAGTAACTGTGAGCCACAGAGGACTCAGCAATCCCGTTCCCGGGTAACACGACAATTCAAGCCTTGGGTGTGGAACAAGGCTGAAGAAAGAACAGGTGGTTGCAGCAGCACTAGCACTAGCTTACGTAAAAGGGAGCGAGAAGAGAAGTGCCTCGGACAGAGATGAGCACGAAGTGATCCTTACTAAAGCAAGTCAAACATAACCCCACCATGTTCACTTCCCGAATCCCTTTTCGGAAAATGACCGTCACGGTACTCACGCTGGTAGTGTATTGGAACATGGTGTCAAGTTTTCTATAACCGGATATTAACAAATTCCCATCTGCCACATAACCGCGGGCACGGCTTTCAAAAGTTCATAACCCTGCAGGGGTGTTCCAACTTGGCCCACGACAAGCCCATGATCCGCGGAGTCACAACTCCAAAGTGGGAAGGCCCGGGTATACTCGGAATCCCGTGCTCAAGATACTCCGACTAAGGTAAGGCTAATCCAGCAAATCCTCCCGGCGTGCCGACACCCTGACAATAGCCGCGCGTATCTAGTCTCAGGCCACGACCGGATGGGACAAGCTACGGGTTTTTACCAATCCTCGAGTTCCCTCGTGGTGGCCCCGCAGGTTGCCCAGTTCGGACCAACACTCATTTGGAGCACTGGCCCGGGGTTGTTGATTAAGAACTCGGGTTTGCATGACCCTTTGCAAGTTTTTAGTTATTAGGCAAATAGTACCAATGTTGGGACTTGCTGGAAAAGACTTAGCACTTAGCGGTTTATCGAGGGGGTCCCATAACCCCAACCGTGTGAGGAACGCATAATCAAGGAACATAACACCGGTTTATAGGGTTCCTAAGGCGGCATGAGTGGAACAAATCACCAAGCAAAAGGCTTAGCCTTCCACCCATCACCAATATATAGATGATTTCATTTAATAATTAATATAGTGTGATATCCCAACAAGCTTCAACAAGAAGCAAGAATCTTCAATCTTCACCTGCAGCTAACAATGTTATAAGAGGGGCTGAGCGAAGCCTACGTATAGCCAATCAATGGTTTGCATAGGTAGGGTGGTTAAACAGGTTCATGGTTACAATAGGAGGCTGACAGGAAAAACATGGGCATCGAGGCAAAACTATAGAGCGATACTTCTAGCAATAGGCAAAGATAGTAATGATATCCGGGTTCGGTCATCTTGCCTGAAGAGTTGTCGATGGGATTGTAAGCGAGCTCCTCGTTCTCAACCTCGGTAGTAACCTCGTTCTCGTACTCGTACTCAGCTTCCGGCTCTACTCAACACAAACACACAAGGCATGAAATCAACAAGATGCAATGCACAAAACTACTGGATGCATGGCTGATGCACTATGGAAGCAATGCAGATGCACTATGGAAGCACAGAAAGTCTACATAGGAAGCACAGTGTTACAGCACAAGGAGCATGGCAATTTGCATTCAAGCATAAATACTTCAAAACATGATAACAATAGGATAATATGAATCTACATGCAAAAACACACAAGTTACATATAGGACTTGCTCAAAACGGAGCAATGGGCTAAAAGTTACACCCGAAACAATAAACATGCACAAGCTGAAATTAACAGCGACATAGCAACTTCAGAGCAAGAGATAAATGGCCTACAGCACTCAAACATCATGGCAAGGAGCATGGACATAAACTAGACATATCCTACAGCAAACAAGTCCATTGGAGCATCCCCAAAGGAAGCATGGATCAATAGCAACAAGCTATGACATATTGAACTTGACAACAAAATCCTGACAGCAGTAATTTGTTGCAACTTGGGAGCAAGAGTTAAATATGCTACAGCCACTCAAATAAGCATGTGAGAGCATGAATGGATAGCCAACAACTTATACAACAAGGAATCATCAAGAGTCACCCCAAAACTAGCATGGATTTGTCTAGAACAACAAGCAAACATGGCATCTGGAAATTACAGATTCCAGACTTAGTGAAATTTCACTAAGTGTTAAAATAGTAGTAACATCATGGCATCTTTGTGAGCAAGTTTAAGTCACCTCAAAGCATGGCATGGCAAGTGGTAAGCACCACAGCAAATTACACATGATGGTGAATCCAAAACATCTAAGCATGCATCAAGGGGACAACCACATCAATAGCAACGAGCTCCTCTACGAGGCATTTCGTAACAAGTTTAACAACATAACAGCCACATAGCACTTTGCAAAGGAGATAAACATGGCAAGATGAAATCTATCATGCAAGCTAAGGCAACCAACATGTAGAGCATTTCATGATGAACATGTGGACATATCATTTGCTTCATTTGGATAAACATGCACCAAGATATCACATTGCAAAGATGGCATGAAAACAACTATAAACAGCAGTTTATAACAAGTAGCACTGTCGGTGTACTGAAGTAGGGGTACTTCAGTACCCCAACTTGTGCACGGGCAGTTGCAGCTTCCCGCGGCAGGGTTTACCACGCGCTCGCCGGAGACCTCCCTGCTCCGTATCAAACCATTCAAAAACAAAGTATACAAGACAGAAGATCGAGACACCGGCAAGCGGAGCTTGCCGGGAAGGCCGTACCAGGCTCGAGATTACCATCACTCACGCAAGGCCCTGGCAAGAGGAGCTTGCCAGGAAGACTAGAAGATTCCATCATAGAAGACACGCCTCGGCGCTATATGCGTCCCGGCGGGGGCCCGGGGAGCGGCAAGCTCCCGGGCCCGGCAAGATCAAGGCCCCGGCAAGGTGCTTGCCGGGAGAGTTGCGCTGTGTGCCCGCGCTCCAGCTCATCGGCCCACGCGTCGCCCTGGGGCCTATCCAGGGACGCGTGGCGGATGGCTGTGCAGCCTGGGGGACACGGTGGCACTCCACGGTGGTGGATCCATCGCCGTGGCAGACGGAGACGCAAGGGCGGGAGCTTTTGGGGTCGACGGCGACGGGCATTAAATGCCCTTGTCCCCCACTGTCAAAGTAGGTAGCGACCACTGTTCGCGCACTGTAGCTCCACTGTTCCCGCACTGTTACAACTACCACCTCTTTTACGATTTTACCCCTTTCTCCTACGTTGACACCTGTCGATGACCCCTTGCACTATAAAAGGAGGCCCATGCACAACGTGGAGGGGGTTCGGAACCTAGATCACTCATACGCTTGGTGTAGCTGCTTCTTCAAGCTCCCGAGCACTCCAACTCAATACACAACTAAGCAGGAGTAGGGTTTTACGCGTCTACCGCGGCCCGAACCTGGGTAAAACTGCCCGCGTGCTCGCTACGATCTGCTCTTCGTGCTCCCTCCGCCCTCGTACCGCACAGACAAGGGGCTCCGGTCCCATAGGTGTTCGTGGCGGACAGTTTCCCCCGACATCTTTGGCGCGCTAGGTAGGGGGCGTCGAGGTTGTGCGAACCTGATCCGGCGTTCACGCGGGCACATTCTACATCAACCTCTCCAGTTCCATCAGCAACTTCATCAGCAACAGCATCATGGCCCCGAAGAAGAAGGCTTCGGAGGTCGGAGGCCCGTCTGCGTCTCATCCGCCGCCACCAGAGCCAACGGTGGGCGGGGGAGACGCCGTCGGAAATGTGGTCGCCGGCGAGGACACTCACGGCGCCACCAGATCCAAGAACAGGACGGACGACCGGACCTCGGTCTCCGTGGACGCACCGCGTCCATCTCAGCACACAACGACCCAGCAGCGCCATGTCACAGGAGGTGGCATCCGTTTGCTGGGCCAAGGACAAACCGGAGGCTCGCGGGACGCCCCGGACCACCGTCCGGGCACAAGCAAAGCGAAGGCGCCGGCGCGGGACCCTGCTCCTTCTAACGCCGTTAGAAGTCCGAGCATATCCCGCTCCTTGCACCGCTCGCCCGCGTTCCCCTCCACTCCAGCAGAAGCGCTCGCAAGGGCGCAACTGCTCCTCGACTTCCCTCCAGCGGCAGACAAGTCCGAAGACTGGAGGGCCACCATCCAGAGCCTGATCGCCTTCGCCAATAACGATTCTCCACAACAGCCGGCGGCCTCGCGGACGCGGCAAGCTGAGAAGACGAAGGCCGACGGTGACAAGACCGCCGGGGGTGCGACAAGCTTGCACTCCCCGCCGCGGAAGCAGAAGACGCCGCCCCGCCGGAACAATGCCGACGACGGCTCCACGGCATCGTCGGACCCGCGGGCCCGTCGGGACCAGCGCCTGGTCCTCGACGACCGGCGCCAAGAAGACGCTCGAACAAGAATCGAGCGCCGCCGAGAAGCTCGGCGACAATCAGACCAGAGGGCTGAGGACGCTGTCGACGCGCGCGCGCCCGGTGAACCAGGCGACTTGCCGTACGCGGCAGGTTGCCCTGCGTTCACCCGCGAGCTGCGGCGCGTCCAGTGGCCCAGCATGAAGAATTTTAAACCCGACGTACCGGAGAAGTACGACGGCAAGACGCACCCCTCGGAATTCCTCAGCGTTTACACCATCGCGGTGCAGGCTGCCGGGGGGCGCGACGAGAAGATCTTGGCGAACTACTTCCCGCTCGTGCTTAAGCCGAACGTCCGTTCGTGGCTTATGCACTTGCCGGAAGGTTCCATCTCTTCTTGGGCCGACCTTTGCCACCAGTTTGTTGGCGCCTTCACCGGCGGCCACAAACCCCACGGCCAGGAGAGCGATCTCCACATTTTGGCCCAGAAGGAAGGAGAGCCCCTGCGCAAGTACATCCAACGCTTCAGCCGTGTGCAGCACAACATCCCTGACGTCCACCCTGCTGCGGTTATCAGCGCGTTCCACCAGAACGTGCGTAACCGCCGCATGCGTGAAGAAATGGCGATGACCAAGATTCGGGATGTCAGCGAGCTCTATGCTCTTGCTGACAAGTGCGCACGCGCAGAAGAGGGGAGGAGACTCCCCGGGGAGGATGCTGGCGCAGGAGGAAGCGACAGCGACGACGCCGCCCCGGCAAAGAAGAGCCGGCGGCGGAATAACAGAAGGAAAGGCAAGAAGGAGGTGCTTGCCGTCGAGAAGTCTGGCAAGGAGGCCCCCGCCAAGCAAACACAGGCCGGCGGCTCCGCCAAGGAGCCTGCCCCTGTAGCGGCGACCGACAAGCAGGACGGCTCCGACAAGCAATACTGCAAGATCCACCGCACCAAGGGCCACGATCTCTCCAACTGCAAGCGCGTCGAGTACCTCGTCGAGCAGCAGAAAGCTGAGTACGAGAGGCGCGACAAGGAGAAGGCCCAAGGTGGCGGCGGGGAGCCAAGCAAGAAGCGGTCGTTCAATGGCCGGGGAGGACGCCGCGGCAAGGCCAAGCAGCGGCAAAGTGACCGACCTCCCCGGGGCCGCGACAAGGACGACGAAGACATGGAGGATGAGGATAACAACGAGCAGGAGTTCCAGAAGGCCACGGAGGTCCTGTGCGTCGACGGTGGCGCCTCTCTGCACACCTCCCACCGCCAGCTAAAGCAGTGGGTGCGTGAGGTGAATGCAGCAGAGCCGCTCGTGGAGTCGCGCAGGCTCCTCAAATGGTCCAACACGCCCATCATTTTTGATCTTGAGGATCACCCTGACCGCACCACTGCGGTCGGGTGCTTGCCGATGCTGGTTTCTCCCACCATCCGCAACCTCAAGGTCACCAAAATGTTGGTTGACGGCGGGGCCGGGCTGAACTTGATCTCCTCTGCTGTGATCAAGAAACTCCAAATTCCAGATGGCGAGCTCGAAGAAACCGGTTCTTTCCAAGGAATCAACCCGGGAAGGAGCAAGCCCAAGGGAAAGATCACTCTGCCGGTAACCTTTGGCGGGGAGCTCAATTTCAGAACTGAGCGCATCACTTTCGACGTCGCCGATATTCCGTTGCCCTACAATGGAATACTTGGCCGTCCTGCCCTCGCCAAGTTCATGGCAGCTTCCCATTATGCTTACAACGTACTCAAGATGCCGGGGCCGATAAGCGTCATCACTGTCCACGGCGACAAGAAAGATGCGCTTGTCTGCGCCGACAAGATCTACCGGGATGCAGCAGCTGCGGCAGAAAAGGACACACTTGCCGCTGAAGCTCCCGGGGGGAAGAAGACGAAGACCAAGCCCGGCAAGTGCTCTGGGGCCCACTCCGGCAACCGCACCTCTTCGGAGTGCTGCGCTGCCGTCGAGGACGTCCTATCGAGCTCCACCGGCAAGTGTAAGAAGGGAATGGCCGCTCCTCCAGCAACCAAGAAGGTGTCCGCCAAGGAGGATGGCACTGGTGGTACTTTCACCATCAGTGCCACGCTTGACAGCAAATAGGAAAGGGCGCTCGTTGCCTTCCTGCGGGCGAATGTCGTTGTGTTTGCCTGGCAACCATCTGACATCCCCGGTGTTCCCAGGAAGGTAATTGAGCACAAGCTTGCTGTTTGTCCTCATGCGCGGCCCATCAAGCAGAAAGTGAGGAAGCAAGCCGTGGAGTGCCAAGAATTGATCAACGAAGAAATCAAGAAGCTAGAGGCAGCAGGCCTAGTTAGAGGTGTGATCCATCCGACGTGGTTGGCAAATCCAGTCGTCGTGCACAAGGCCAATGGGAAGTGGAGACTGTGTATAGACTTCACCGATGTGAATAAAGCATGTCCCAAGGATCCATTCCCTTTGCCGCGCATTGACCAGATTGTTGACTCCACTGCTGGATGTGAGCTACTCTGTTTTCTTGATGCATATTCAGGCTACCACCAGATCTTTATGGCCAAAGAGGATGAAGAGAAGACTGCATTTATCACTCCATGTGGCACTTATTGCTTCATACGCATGCCATTTGGACTGAAGAATGCAGGATCAACGTTTGCAAGGGTAGTGAACACTGCTTTTGAGCCACAGATCCACAGAAATGTAGAGGCTTACATGGATGACATCGTGGTGAAGAGCAATAGCAAGGAAACCCTGATCCAAGATTTGGAAGAGACATTTCAGAACCTGCGCAGGATACAGCTTAAGTTGAACCCCGAGAAGTGCGTCTTTGGAGTCCCCTCCGGCAAGCTTCTCGGGTTCTTTGTGTCACAGAGGGGGATTGAAGCCAACCCCGACAAGATTAAAGCCATTGAGCAGATTGAGGCCCCAAAGCGCATCAAGGATGTCAGAAGGCTTGCAGGTTGTGTGGCTGCCCTCAGTAGGTTCATTTCGAAGTCTGCAGAACGCGCCCTACCTTTCTTCAAAATCTTGAAGAAGGCAGGTCCCATGAAGTGGACTCCGGAAGCGGAGGCAGCGCTGCAGGATTTGAAACGGTACCTGTCCTCCACTCCAATACTTGTCGCACCTAGACCACAGGAAAAGTTGTTGCTATACCTAGCGGCAACCAACCAGGTGGTTAGTGCTGCGTTAGTAGCGGAGAGGGAGTCCGACGAGGAGTCAGCACCACCGGCAAGCGAATCCAGCGACAAGCAGGGGGCTGCTCCGGCAAGCTCTGGCCCCGACAAGGACAACTCTGCGCAGGAACAAAATGAAGTGCAAAAGAAGATGGTGCAGCGCCCAGTGTATTTTGTAAGTTCCCTTCTCCAGGGGGCTAGATCGAGGTACTCTGGTGTGCAAAAGTTGCTTTTCGGCCTCCTCATGGCCTCGAGAAAGCTGCGCCATTACTTCCAAGCACATGAGATAACAGTGGTCACTCGCTTTCCGCTGAAGAGGATATTGCACAACCCAGAAGCAACAGGCAGGATTGTTGAGTGGGCACTGGAGCTGTCGAGCTTTGGACTCAAGTTTGAAAGTACTTCAACCATACAGAGCCGAGCTTTGGCAGAATTCATAGCTGAGTGGACCCCAACGCCCGATGAAGAAGTCCAAGAAACAAGTGCACCCGTACAAGAAGCGACAAGTGAATGGGTAATGTATTTTGATGGTGCCTTCTCGCTGCAAGGCGCCGGTGCTGGCGTGGTACTTATCGCGCCCACCGGAGAGCACCTCAAATATGTTATCCAGATGCACTTTCCCAGGGAGCAAGCGACAAATAACACTGCTGAATATGAAGGCTTGCTTGCCGGCCTCAGGATTGCGGCCGAACTTGGGATCAGGAAACTGATTGTGCGGGGAGATTCTCAGTTGGTGGTCCGGCAAGTTAACAAGAGCTATCAGAGCCCTTTGATGGAAGCTTACGTCGATGAAGTGAGGAAGCTTGAGGAGCACTTTGAAGGTCTGCAGATGGAGCACGTCCCGAGAGCTCAGAATGAAATAGCAGATGGCCTTTCAAAGTGTGCTTCGATGAAGTTACCTGTGGAACCAGGGACCTTCTTGCTCAAGCTGACTCAACCATCAGTTACACCATCAGTTGGGCAGTCCAAGAAGAGAAAATTGGTCTCCGGCGACTACTTGCCGGCGGATCTTCCAGAAACCGCCGCCAAGATCCCCAAGATCAACAACCACAACGCTGAGGAACAGTTTGCTCCTGCAGATCCTCGGGTCTGTGCAGTTGAAGCGAGCGTTCCCGACAAGCCTCGCCCCGGCGAGCTTGCCGGGGGACCTTCGGCTCCGGCAGAACCAGAGGTCCTTGCCGTAGAAGCTGACGTTCCCGCAGCGGCCCTCGAGCCTTTAGTCCTTGCCGTCGAGCCTCAAGCTCCGGCATGGGCGCAGCAGATCGTCCGTTTTCTTCAAACTGGAGAACTTCCCGACGACCCAGAAGAAATAGAGAAGATAACCAGGCAGTCAAGTATGTACCAGTTCGTGGATAACGAGCTGTACAGAAGAAGGCTCAATGGTGTCAGGTTGAAGTGCATCTCCAGGGAAGATGGACAGAAGCTGTTGGCAGAAATACACGGAGGCATATGCGGCCACCACATTGGCGCAAGAGCGCTTGCCGGGAAAGCTTTCCGGCAAGGGTTCTTTTGGCAAGAAGCCCTCCAAGATGCAACTGCACTAGTAACCAAGTGTGAAGCGTGCCAGTTCCATGCAAAGCAGATTCATCAGCCAGCTCAAGCTCTCCAAACAATCCCTTTGTCCTGGCCCTTCTCGGTCTGGGGGCTCGATATCCTCGGCCCTTTCCCTCGTGCTGTCGGGGGCTTTGAGTACTTGTACGTTGCAATCGACAAGTTCACAAAGTGGCCGGAAGTGGAGCCAGTGAGAAAGGTGACAGCACAGTCAGCAGTCAGGTTCTTCAGGTCGATTGTTTGCCGTTTCGGGATCCCTAACAGGATCATCACCGACAACGGTACACAATTCACTAGTCGCACCTTCATGCAGTACGTCCAAGACCTTGGCGCCAAGGTCTGTTTCGCTTCTGTTGCTCACCCGAGGAGCAACGGTCAAGCGGAGAGGGCTAATGCTGAAGTGCTGCGCGGGCTCAAGACGAGGACCTTTGACAGGCTGCGCAAGTGCGGAAGAAATTGGATAGAGGAGCTACCGGCGGCTCTTTGGTCAATCAGAACGACACCAACTCGAGCCACCGGACAGACACCCTTTGCTCTAGTCTATGGAGCAGAGGCAGTTCTCCCCACGGAACTCGTATACGGATCTCCTCGAGTGCTCGCTTATGATGAGCTCGAGCAAGAGCAACTGCGACAAGATGATGCATTGCTCCTTGAGGAGGGACGTCTCCAGGCTGCTGTACGAGCTGCTCGATACCAGCAAGCCTTGCGCCGCTATCATAGCCGCAAGGTCAAGGCCAGGAGTCTCGAGGAAGGCGACCTTGTTCTTCGGCGCGTTCAGTCCGCCAAGAATTCAAACAAGTTGACGCCGAAGTGGGAAGGCCCTTATCGGGTGAGACAAGTTACGAGGCCCGGCGCTGTCCGCCTCGAGACCGAAGAAGGCTTACCGGTGAGCAATTCCTGGAACATAGAGCATCTTCGCAAGTTTCACCCATAAGGCGCGGTTGCCGTGATCCGTTCCGGCAACCACTTTTTGTACAAGCTTTACCGCTGTTGCATGTAACCCTTTTTACAAAGCCGGGCGCAGACCCCGTGCATCAGTAAAGTTTTTGTGTTTTGCGCTATTTGCCTGTTGCATGCTTTTCTTTGCTATTTGCATGTGTTATTTGGCATCTTGTGCAACACACCCATCCGGTAAGCATTAGCACGCCGAAAGGCCATGTCTTGTTTCCCTCTTCTTTCCCTTTGCCTCTTAAGCAGAAAGAACATTCCTCGCGCACAAGTTTGCCGGGGGGGAAGGAGATGGAGGAGGAACCAAGTGCTGTTCAAGAAAGAGAAGCCTTGCCAAGAAGCAAGCAACATACGAAAGCTAAGTTATTAGAATTTGACCAGTTCAAATTTTAAAAAATTTAGTTGTCTTCCTTGAACAATCGCACTTTGTATGGAAAACCTGTGCGCGGAGGAACCTACCCGTAGCTTGCCGCACCCTTATCTTGTTTCCGAGTTCGCTCAACGATTTAAGTGAGCTGCGACAAGTGTCGCGCCCTTGCTTCGTTTCCGAGTACGCTCAGCAAGCTAAGTGCGTTGCGACTAGCTGCGGCGAGGTTGCTTGCCGGTGAGACCTTGGCCAGCAGGCTGCTCAGAGTCCAGCACTCAGCGCTCGCGGCAAAGGCCCCTTGCCGGCAAGCTCCCCGGGAGCGTAGGGTGAAAAGCATACAAAGTCAAGGATTAAGACAAGGAAGATAACATTGCACTGATTGATCAAAATAAAATAAATATCTTACAAAAGATAGCTTGTCGCAATGATTAATGGGTTCATAACAACTCTGTGCAGCAACAAAAAGAGATAAAGATAATGGAGGCCTAATCTACGCGGTCGCCCTCAATCCTGGAGATCTTAGCCACCTTGGCTATGATGTGGGCGACCTGCTCCTTCAGAGCCTCCATGTCCGCGTCAGCCGGCAAGCTGCGAAGAACGTTGGTGAGGTTTATGCCCGGATTGCAGTATACGATCTTCGTCAACACGCGCTCCAGGGTTCCCGTGCAGAGCAGGCGCGTCTCCTCGGCCAGTTGCGCGGGGATCTTCTTCCGCAGATCTGCAAGGGCCGGCGCGATCCCCCTGAAGAAGAGGCTGAGCTTGGCGCTGTGCGGGAGATCCGGATCCGGGGAGTAGATGAGATGTTCAACTTTCAGCGCCAGCAGCTCCTGGTCGATGTTGGACGCAGAAGATACCAAGTCCTCGGTCCATACCTCAATGGTATGGCGGAAGAGCTCAGCCGCTTTGTTGGCGCTGTCCACCAAGGTCCGCTCCTTGCGGAGCTCCTCTTTCAACTTGGTCTCCCGAGCCCGGGCAGCGTCGAGTGAGTCCTTCAGTGTAGAGACCTTCAACTCCATGTCCTCGATGGAGTCCTTGGCGGCCTTCAACTCGTCGCCCCCCTCAGAAAGACGCACCTGGAGTTCTGAATTGGTGTGGGCGTCCTTCGCGCGCTCTGTGATGAGCGCGGCGACCTTCTCCGCGCTCACCTTCAGCGACTTCTCCAGCTGCGCGACCTTGGCGGCAAGCTCCTTCTTGGCGGTCTCCGCGGCTGCTTTTGCCTCCTTCAGTTCCCCGCCAAGGGCCTCCTCCCGAGCGGCAAGGTCCTCCTCGTGGGAGTCGAGGTTGACCTTACGCTGGGCGAGTTCTCCTTCTCGCCGGGACAGCTCCACCCCGGCGAGCCGCTGCTGTTCCTCGGCCTCGGCCTTCTCCAGCACCCACTCCTGGTATTCGCCGGCGAGTCGCTCGCGCTCCTCCGCCACCTCGCGGAGGGCCGCCTGGTTGGCGGCGCTGAGCTCCGCCGCGCGCTTCTCCATCTCCGCGGCGGCCTTGGCGGCGAGGGCCTCCCGAGAAGCAAGCTTCGCCTGCCTGGCCCGGTAAAGGGCCAGGAGCTGGTGAAGCAGCTTCTCCTCCTCGGGCCCTTCACTCCCGCCGGGCGCCTCGACGATCTTCAAGCCCGCGGAGGCGAGGACTTCCCCGTCAAATGCCTCGCCCTCCGCGGGAGCTCGCGACGAAGACCCCCAAGGTACCTGGATGAAGACGCCGTTGGGGTCTTCGAGATAATAGCCCTGCTCCTTGCCGGCGGAGGGATCGGCGGCCGGCGCAGCACTTGATGCTCCCGCCACCTCCGGGTCGGCGGTGCGGTCGCCGTCCCCCTCCCCGGCCGCTGCGTCCGCAGCCGGAGCGGCCTCTGGCGCAGCCGGCTCGGCGGCTTCAGCCATCTCCTTGGTGGCATGGACGTCGCCGCCGCCGCCCTGCGCGCCCTCCTCCTCCTCGATGTTGATGACCTCCGTCTCCATCGGCCCGGGGGGAGGGAGATCTAGAAGAAGAAGAAGAAGAAAAAGAAGTTCAAGCAAATATCCAAAAAGAGACAACGCCAAGAAGACAAAATTGCAAGACCTACCTTGGCGGACGTCGTCAGCGGCGGGCTCCCTCGCCGGGGAGCTCTGCCTTGGCGGAGTGGCCGCCCTCGCCGGGCTGCTCGCCCTTGGCGGGGTACTCGCCCTTGGCGGAGTACCCGCCCTTGGCGGAGCACTCTCCCTTGCCGGAGAGTTCGGCCTTGGCGGGGATGGCGGGGCCTGCGGCTCCTCGAGGACGGTCTCCGGACGCTCCTGCCGCTGTGGCTCCACCTCTGCACAAGTCAAGACAAAGACATCAAGATTTTGGAACAAGACAAAATCCCTAAGCGCACCCCGACGAGCGGAAGGATGGAACCCAGACTTACGCTGGGGGCTGCGCTGGGGGCTGCTCCTCGGAGCAGCGCTCGGGTCCGGCAGGCTTGGCTCCGGCGCGTCCCCAGTTGCCGCGGTGGCCGAGTCTTCCGCGACCTCGACCACAGGCGCCTTGGCTTTCTTCGCCACGCGCTGAACCAAGGTCCTGAAATCAAAGCAACAAACAAAATTAGCATCAACAATAATCAAGGCGAAACTTGAGAAGGTGTAAGATCTTAGATTCTTACTCCTGATCCTCCTCGTCGTCCTCGCTCAAGGCGGAGAAGTCATACTCCACCTGGGGCGCGTCTGCACGAGGAGCGGAAGACGAAGATTCCCTCGGGCGCTTGGCGGTCCCTGGGGCTGGGGGCTGCGAAGACCCAGCCCCTGTGGTAGCCGGAGCCCGAGGAGCGGGCGGAGCCGCTGCTCCGCTCCGAGAAGACCCCTGTCGGCTCGACGTCGGCCTGCGAGGCGCCTCCGTCGTGGCCTGCGCGCGGGCCGCCTCCGCCGTGGCTGGTGCGCCGGTCGCCCCCGGCGCAGCTTGGCTCCCCCGGGGAGCTGCCCGGCGAGCTGGTTGTTGCCGGGGCGCCTGCGCCGTCGCTCCCGTCGCCGCCCTGCAGAGACGCTTCGGTGGGGACTGCCTTGGGCTTGCCGGGGGCGGGGAGCTCTCCGACGAGGAGAGGTCGTCGGCGTAGAGCTCCGTAGATCCGTCGGAGTCCTCGGCGGCCTCGGCCTCCTCCTCCTCCTCCTCCTCGGCTGGCTTGCTGGGCCCAGCGCCCTGCGCTGCGGCCTCTTTTCCTCTGGCGCCTCCGCTCCCTCCGGCGCCTCCACTCCCCGCGGCGCCCCTGTTCCCTCTGGCAGCGCCATCCCTTGCCGCGGCCTCGGCCGCGATTCCGTGGATCCCGGAGTGCCTCAGAGAGGGG
>LR738715.1:332805659-332853631 GCA_902687465.1 Secale cereale
CCTCCTCCTCCTCCTCCTCCTCGGCTGGCTTGCTGGGCCCAGCGCCCTGCGCTGCGGCCTCTTTTCCTCTGGCGCCTCCGCTCCCTCCGGCGCCTCCACTCCCCGCGGCGCCCCTGTTCCCTCTGGCAGCGCCATCCCTTGCCGCGGCCTCGGCCGCGATTCCGTGGATCCCGGAGTGCCTCAGAGAGGGGACCCCGGCGAGCGCGTCGGGAGGAAGTTGCAGCAGTCTGCGGATCTCCGCCTCCTCCGCCTGGCTGGACGCATCCGCAGCCTCCGCCTCCTCAGGCGTATATCCGAAATCTCCTGCCGCTGCAGCTGCAGCGGCCTCTTCAGCGCGAGAAGCCATGTATGCAAGCTCCTGGTCGGTGGTGTCCCGCATGTGCTCCTTGATGTCATCCTTGTTCGTCGCCACCTCCACGAGGTTGTCGAAGAAGTTGAGGACGTCTATGGGCTTGGGCGGAATCCACGTGCGGTCCACGCCGTGCGAATCACAAGCGGGCATCATGGCGCGGAGAGGATCACAAGCTGTGCTGTTGCAGAGGGGCACCACTCCCTGGGGAGGTCTGAACCACTCAGGGTGGGCCGGGTCATATTTGAAGAGTTCCCGGACCATCCCCTTCAGCTCCAGCGTCGTGAAGTTGAAGTTCAGCCCGGGGCGTAGCCTCATTATATCCGCTGGGTTGCCGTACTCCCAGGCCGGCCTTTTCCTGTCTTGGAGAGGGGCGATGCGGCGGCGGAGGAAGTCTGCGCCTACTTCTGCAACGGACAGCCTTGCTACCTGAAGACGAAGAATCCGGACGAGGGCGACGTCGAGCTTGATGTCGTCCGAGTCCAGCTCGCTCCAATCCCTGCCGCGCACGATGGGCGTTGTGCGCGGCGCGGTGAAGGGCTGCGGCTCGTCCTCAACGATCCAGCACCAATCTGCACGCCACTCCTCCCACTTGCCGCGGAGCTCCCCCGGCAGGTACGACTCCTTCTTGTTCAGACGAAATACCCAAGAAATTCCCCCGGAGAGGGGGGCGCCGGCCTCTGCTCTAGGAGTGAAGAAGTGCCTAAACAACGCTACGTTTGGGTGTATTCCTATGAAGTTTTCGCACATGTGTGCGAAAACTGCCATTGTGAGGATGGCGTTGGGGGTGAAGTCAAGAAGGTGGAGGCCATAGGTGTGCATGACGTCGCAGAAGAAATCAGAGAAAGGAGGGCAAAGACCGCAGTGAAAGAAGGCTGCGAAGAAATAGTACCCGCCGGGGTAGTTGTCCTTGGCGGCGGCCGGATAAGCTCGAGTGCGGGGGTGCGCCTTGGTTTCCTTGGCCCAGAACAAGTAATACTTGTTCCAGAGCTCCCGCGCGCCGAGCTTCGGCGGGAAGACGAGGTTCCGCTTCCGATACGCGGCGAGCTTCGCCGCTTGCTCTGACTTCTCCCTCTTGGCCTTCTCCGCCTTCGCCTTGTCGGTCTTCGGGGCCATGGCGGACGCGGCGGGGGAAGGGGGACGAAGAGCCCGGCGACGCCGGAGATGCAGACGGCGGCTGCGGAGGTGAGGGGGCGGAGCGCAAAGGGATCTCTGGAGGAAGAAGAGGAGGCAATGAAAGCGCAAGGAGGGGAATCGCTCCTGCTTCCTCTGCTTTTATGGGGAAGTGGGGGGGCGTTTCGCCCTTTCCATTAAGAGAACGTCGGCACGTCCCATCCCACGACGCCGCAATCAACGCGTGCCGTTACGGGGGGATGCGGCGGATACGGAAGTGGATTCGGCGCGCCGTGGGCCGCGTGTGCCCGTGCACTGTTTTGGGCCTGGCCCAACAGCGCTCGGCACCGTGTGTGGCCCAGGCCCGGGGGCTCCTGTCGGTGTACTGAAGTAGGGGTACTTCAGTACCCCAACTTGTGCACGGGCAGTTGCAGCTTCCCGCGGCAGGGTTTACCACGCGCTCGCCGGAGACCTCCCTGCTCCGTATCAAACCATTCAAAAACAAAGTATACAAGACAGAAGATCGAGACCCCGGCAAGCTTGCCGGGAAGGCCGTACCAGGCTCGAGATTACCATCACTCACGCAAGGCCCTGGCAAGAGGAGCTTGCCAGGAAGACTAGAAGATTCCATCATAGAAGACACGCCTCGGCGCTATATGCGTCCCGGCGGGGGCCCGGGGAGCGGCAAGCTCCCGGGCCCGGCAAGATCAAGGCCCCGGCAAGGTGCTTGCCGGGAGAGTTGCGCTGTGTGCCCGCGCTCCAGCTCATCGGCCCACGCGTCGCCCTGGGGCCTATCCAGGGACGCGCGGCGGATGGCTGTGCAGCCTGGGGGACACGGTGGCACTCCATGGTGGTGGATCCATCGCCGTGGCAGACGGAGACGCAAGGGCGGGAGCTTTTGGGGTCGACGGCGACGGGCATTAAATGCCCTTGTCCCCCACTGTCAAAGTAGGTAGGGACCACTGTTCGCGCACTGTAGCTCCACTGTTCCCGCACTGTTACAACTACCACCTCTTTTACGATTTTACCCCTTTCTCCTACGTTGACACCTGTCGGTGACCCCTTGCACTATAAAAGGAGGCCCATGCACAACGTGGAGGGGGTTCGGAACCTAGATCACTCATACGCTCGGTGTAGCTGCTTCTTCAAGCTCCCGAGCACTCCAACTCAATACACAACTAAGCAGGAGTAGGGTTTTACGCGTCTACCGCGGCCCGAACCTGGGTAAAACTGCCCGCGTGCTCGCTACGATCTGCTCTTCGTGCTCCCTCCGCCCTCGTACCGCACAGACAAGGGGCTCCGGTCCCATAGGTGTTCGTGGCGGACAGTTTCCCCCGACAAGCACTCTTCTAATGAAGATTAAGACATCTAGATGACCTTAAACATGCATGGCACAATGGAACAAAACATAGTACAAGTCTCCATGATCATTTTGACATATCATTTGCTCAAATCGGACCATCACACAAAAAGTTATCCACAAAACAAAACAGCATCAGGAACTTAAAACTGCCAGGGACTTAGGGAAGAAAACCACCTCAGTCAACGTGGTCAACGGGGCTGGAGGTCAAACGGGTCTCCGCGGGCTGGCGGATCGGGCCTCGGAGCGGGCCGGCGGAGCGGCTACCGGGCCGGATCTGAGCGGCTTCGGCCCGCTAGGCGCGGATCGGCTGGGGGATCTGGATCGACCGATCCCCCGATCCCCAGCGGCGACTGGACGTCGGGCTCGGGCGGCAGGCAGGGCGCGGCCCCGGCGGCGGAGGGAGGCAGGGGCCGGCGGCGCTGGCCGGCGAGAGGTGGCGGTGGCCGGCGGCGGCGGCGCGGCGATGCCCGGCGGCGGAGTGGCGGCGGCGAGAGGAGCTAGGAGAGCGGCCGGCGGCGGGGAAGAACTCCGGCGAGGTGGCGAGCTCCGACCGGAGTGGAGGAAGAAGACCGGAGCGGTGGAGGTAGGAGATGACCTCGCGGGCCCGCGCGTCGGACGGAAGCACGGCCAGCGGCCTTCGGAAGCACGGCGATGAACTTCGGAAGCACGGATTTCTGGGATGTCGGAAGCACGGCGGCTCAACGGTGGAAGCACCGCGGATCAACGGTGGAAGCACCGGCGGCGAACTGTGGAAGCATTAGGGTTTCAGACGCGAAAATTGGGGGAGATGGACGTTTATATAGGCACAAGGAGCTAGGGTTGTCCAAATGAGGTGAGGTTTTCGGCCACACGATCACAAATGGATGGCCTAGATGAAGGGAGGGATTTGGGTTGGTTTGGTGGGCTGTTGGAGGGGTGTCTTGGGCCTCAAAGAGGGGGGGGGGTACTTACAGCCCACGAGAATAACTGTTGGAGCATCAAACGAACTCCAAACGCGACGAGATTTGACACGCGGGTTACACACACCGAAACAACATCGCACTACAAGTCTCACGCCAAACCGGAAACGTTACACGGCCAAACACCAAAGTAGGCCTCGGGGATGCCACGGACACGTGAGAGAGCTCCGGAACTCGAAACGGACAACGGGAAGGAACGCGTGGGACCGGATGCAAACGACAACACAAATGCAATGCGATGCACATGACTACATGATATGGATGAATGCCACACACGCACACAACAAAATGACGAAAACCCGAAAAACAAAGAACCCGGAATGGAATAGATGGAGCTAAAGATATTATATATTGCCCAAAAGGGAAAGTATTACATCCGGGGCATTACAAACTCTCCTCTACTACAAAAAGATCTCGTCCCGAGATCTAGGACTGGAAGAAGGAAGGGTACTCGGAATGAAGGTGATCTTCTCGTTCCCACGTAGCTTCTCGGTCGGTATGATGTGACCACTTGACTTTCAAGAATTTGATGGACTTGTTGCGGGTCTTGCGCTCGGTTTCTTCGAGAATGGCAACTGGGTGCTCTCGGTAAGACAAGTCTTGTTGAAGATCAATCTCCTCAAACGGAATGGTGCGTTCAGGTGTCTTGAAGCACTTGCGGAGTTGAGACACGTGAAACACATCATGAACATTGGCGAAGTTGGAAGGGAGCTCAAGTTGATAGGCTAGATCGCCTCTTTTGCCAAGGATCTTGAAAGGCCCGACGTATCTAGGAGCAAGCTTTCCTTTGATACCGAATCTTTGGGTGCCTTTCATAGGAGAAACACGGAGGTAGACATGATCCCCAATGTTGAAAGCCAAATCACGATGCTTGCCGTCATAGTAGCTCTTCTGACGCGACTGAGCGGCCTTGAGATTCTCACGTATGACTTTGCACATTTCTTCGGCTTCTGAGATCAAGTCATTGCCAAGAAGTTGACGTTCACCAGTCTCGGACCAGTTGAGAGGGCTACGGCACATTTTGCCATAGAGGATTTCAAACGGAGCTTTGTCGGCACTTGCTTGGAAGCTGTTGTTGTAAGAGAACTCGGCAAATGGAAGGCAATCTTCCCATTTCATGCCAAAAGATATGACACAGGCTCTGAGCATGTCTTCTTGAATCTGATTCACTCTCTCGACTTGACCACTAGTCTGAGGGTGAAATGCAGTGCTGAAACGAATCTTAGTGCCCATGGCAGACTGAAAGGAGTCCCAGAACTTAGAAGTGAACAGACTTCCACGGTCTGAGGAGATAACTTGAGGAATGCCATGTAAGGACACAATTCTGGAAGTGTACAACTCTGCAAGTTGAGCTGCATTGATGGATTCTTTGACTGGAAGGAAGTGAGCGACTTTGGTAAGCTTGTCAATCACCACAAAGATAGAATCAGTCCCTCTCTTGGACTTAGGAAAGCCAGTGACGAAATCCATTTCAATGTGGTCGAATTTCCACTCGGGAATAGGAAGAGGTTGGAGAAGACCGGCTGGACATTGATGCTCTGCCTTCACTCTTCTGCAGACATCACATTCATTCACAAATTGGGCAATCTCCCTTTTCATGCGAGTCCACCAGTAAGATTGCTTGAGGTCTTGGTACATCTTGGAACTACCAGGATGAATGGAAAGGAGGGAATCATGTGCTTCGTCCATTATGAGCTTCCTGAGATCACCTTTGGGAACCACAAGTCTGTCCTCAAAGAACAAGGTATCTCTCTCATCAACGCGATAGCACTTGTATTTAGGAGTACCCTTTGCAATACCATGTTTCACTTTCTGCACCATAGCATCACTGAGTTGGGCCTCACGGATCTGATCTTCCAAGGTAGGAGCAACTTGAAGATTTGCATGAAAACCCTGCGGAACAACTTGGAGGTTCAGCTTCCTGAATGCTTCACAAAGCTCAGGCTGGAATGGCTTGATAAGAAGGCTGTTGCAATATGCCTTTCTGCTCAAAGCATCTGCAATCACATTCGCCTTGACAGGAGTGTATTCGATGCTGGGATCATACTCTTGGATCATCTCGACCCAACGAGTCTGGCGGAGGTTCAGATTCGGCTGTGTGAAGATGTACTTCAAGCTCTTGTGATCGGTGAAGATGTCGACTTTTCTGCCCAACAGAAGGTGTCTCCACGTAATTAAAGCATGTACCACAGCTGCTAGTTCAAGATCATGTGTGGGGTAGTTCTTCTCACTTGGCTTCAGCTGACGAGAAGTGTATGCCACAATTTTCGTGTCCTGCATAAGCACACCACCAAGTCCTTGAAGAGAAGCATCACAGAATACTTCGTATGGCTTGGACTCATCTGGAGGAGTAAGAACTGGAGCAGAGACGAGCTTTTCTTTGAGAGTTTTGAATGCCACTTCACAATCTGGAGACCAGTAATACTTGACATTCTTCTGCAGCAAGTTGGAAAGAGGCTTGGCAATCTTGGAGAAGTTCTCAACGAACCTTCTGTGATAGCTGGCAAGACCAAGAAAGCTTCGGAGTTGCTTGATGTTCTGAGGAGGTTCCCAGTTGACAATTGCTTCAACTTTCTCGGGGTTTACCGCAATACCGTCAGCGGAGATGATATGGCCCATATACAAGACCTTATCGAGCCAAAATTCACACTTGGAGAACTTGGCATAAAACTTATCTTCACGGAGTCTGTCGAGAACCAGACGGAGGTGCTTTTCGTGATCTTCTTCATGCTTGGAAAATACCAAAATGTCATCCAGATACACAAGCACAAACTCGCCGGTGTAGGGGTTGAAAATGTAGTGCATCATTCTCGAGAAGGTAGGTGGAGCATTAGCGAGACCAAAAGACATGACTGTATACTCATAGGAGACGTAGCTCGTTCTGAAGGCAGTCTTGGGGATATCTTCTTCATGAATGTGAATCTGGTGATAGCCCATTCGGAGATCGAGCTTAGAGAACACTTTAGCTCCTTTGAGCTGCTCGAACAGTTCATTGATGTTGGGGAGCGGATACTTGTTCTTTATTGTCTTCTTGTTCAATGGCCGGTAATCGACGCAAAGGCGCTCCGTGCCATCCTTCTTCTTGACAAATAAGACACCACAGCCCCAAGGAGACGTACTAGGCCTGATCAGACCCAAACGTTCTTTGTCGTCAAGCTGCTTCTTCAACTCCTTCAATTCTCCAGGAGAGAGCTTGTACGGACGCCGGTGTGCTGGCTCAGTACCAGGCTCGAGTTCAATGACGAATTCCACTTGACGGTGTGGAGGCATGCCTGGAAGTTCTTCAGGAAAGACGTCTTCGTATTCGTTAACCACCGGAATCTGAGAGATGGCATTAATCTCGCCCTTGTCATTGAGAGAGAAAAGCCTGATTGTGTTATCCCGAGAGGCGAAGATAATCACATCATCATCGGAATGAGTAATCTTGACTTCCTTCTGTGCACAGTCAATTTGAGCATCATGCTGAGAAAGCCAGTCCATTCCGCGGATAAGATCGATGTCAGAATTGCCAAGAATAACCGGATTAGCCAGAAAGCGGTAGTCCCCCATGCGAATAGATACATTCGGAGCCACCATACTAGAACTCAATCTCTTGCCAGGTGATATAACAATCAAAGTTCTTGGTAAAGCTTCAGAGTGAACATTATTCTTGGATGCAAATGGATATGACATGAAGGAAAATGAAGCACCCGAATCAAACAAAACTTTTGCAGGGATAGAGTTAACTGGAAGGTTACCCAAAATCACATCAGAAGAAGTCTCCGCTTGCGCTGCATTCATCAGATTCACCCTTGCTGCCTTCAGATCATGCTTGACAATAGCGGTACTGACAGGTGGAGGAGGCGGAAGGCGCCTTGGGTTGTTGCACTTGTTGGAATAATGACCCTTCTGGCCACACTTGTAGCAAGTGACCTCAGAAAGTGGATGAGTAGGAGGAACACTTGGTCTTGGAGCTTGGAACTGCGACTTGGAATGCTTGCTTGGGTTGGGTGGGTGGGAGAAACCACGACCACCAGAGTTCTTGTTGTTGTTGTAGGGAGCTCGGGTCACTAGAGGAGGAGGAAGCCAAAAATTTTGTTGCTTCGCGACCACTTGAGAAGATGAGGAGGGGTGAACGGCATCTCGAATCCTCTTTTTGGAAGCCTCCATCTTGAGCTGGGCTGCCTCTTGCTTAAGCGCCATGTTATAGAATTTGTCAAACTCATCAGACTCGAACAAGGTGAGAGCAAGTTGAAGTTCATCCTTCAGACCACCGCGGAACTGATAGATCTTGCTCTTGGCATCTGGGATGTCTTGCTTTGCATAGCGGGCGAGGTTTTGGAACTTGACATTATACTGGTAGACAATCATAGAGCCTTGCTTCAGGTTGCGGAATTGCTGACGCATACCCTCGATGACACTTGTTGGAATGTGGTGAGAGCAAAAGTCCTTGCAGAAATCATCCCAAGAGATCACACACCCTTCTCTGGAGTCTTCGTACTGCTGCCACCAATCAGCTGCTAGGTCCTTGAGTTGGAAGGCTGCAAACTTCACATAGTCCTCAGGCCTTACGTTGCTGCACTCGAAATGCTTCTTGATATCAGTAATCCAATCTTCAGCATCGAGAGGGTCGACACAGTAACTGAAAGCCTTTGGTTGATTAGCCAAGAACTGGTTGAGCGTAGCATGGTGCTGTTGGTTGAAGAAATTGCCTTGGTTCCTTGGAGCACCCTGATTTGCTTGATTTGCTTGATTTGCTTGCATTTGCTGCATCATCTGCATCAGCATCTGGGTGTTCTGGTTTGTAGTCTGCATAATCGCTCTCCAGGCCTCAGACGGAGGAGGAGGGGAAGGAGGACGGTCTGGGACCTCTTCACCCTCTGGGTTAGCGTTGGGAACCCGTTTCGGAGCCATCCTGAAAGAGATGACCACCAATAAGCAATTGATTGAAAGAAGATATGAGCTGAAACAACGGATAGAAATGCAACATAGTCTTCACAAGAATCATTCGAACAAGAGGAACGAATGAAATTCTCAGATTAATGATAACAACAATCTTCACGAGAAGCCACTTGGAGATAAAAGGTAAATAAGAAAAACAACAAGGTACAGATGGAACAAACACAAGATAGGAGCTTCGTTCGACATCTTTGTGCTAAAAGCTTATGGAACGTGTTACGAAAGGGTTTTGCAATCCCCGGATCAGCATAGCCAAGGACCCTTTAAGATGCAACTCCCGATCGGAACATCGGCCATAAAACCACTTCACTCAATGTAGAACCCCGAACTCCGTAACCTGCATTCGTTGGAAGAATGCCTACGATCTACTGGATAAACCCACCTATTAATTTCCGAAAGTTTCCAGTTATGCAATCAGGTGTTGGGGATACAGGGGAAGCATCGCGCACTCAACTCTAATCCTACATCCAGCTGTATCCATCCTTCAACACATAACCAGTTGTTTTCGGAAACTGTCTACCTCGGACCTTCGAAACGCATCTACTATACAAGCTATGGCAATACTCCCGAACTACCTCCCCAGTACTGGGTGATGTCGGGGTTATCTTGCCACTAACCGCATAGGAGAGTTTTCGATGTCGGCCGTCTTAAGTATTCTAGAACTGCCGCGATATGTTTGTGACGACAATACCCCGAAGCTCAACTCCCCGGGACACTGCCACAACCCCTAATGTCAGGAGGCATCGAGAACAATATTCTCGTCACAAAGACATCGAAACAATCCAACAATACTCGCGAGATTCCTAAAAAAAATTTGGTGCAATTTTTGAGAGTAGAAGAGGCAAGAGTAAACGTCAGGAGTCCTCACCAGAGTGAAAAGAGATGAGGAGCAAAGAAATCCTACTCTCCGATATAAATATAGGACTCAAAACAATTTTAGTGTGTGCCTAGACTCAACCGTCAACGATTCGATCAATCAGTGGGGGCTTCTAGGTCGGAGAAGGCTCGAATACCAACTTGTAATGCCCAGGATGGGACTATATCTCCTACGTGTCGAGGCACGACTTAAAGATATAAGCCCATTCTGGAATGATCGCAAGTTTGGTACCTTTGCACATCTCATGTAAAAATAGGGATGAAAGCTGAAAAGATAGTTGGCTTACACTCGCCACGTCACACAAATTCATTACATATCCAATCATCATTCAAATAAACATCACAGCCCATCTAAGGGTAAAGATCCAAATGAAAGATACCAAACATAACTTAGAACCACAGGTCTGAAACGAATCCTAGTAGAAGCTCTACTGATCAACCGGATAGTTCATGTAGTAATGGCTACGCTCCTCGTCGTACTCCTAGTCTAGCTTAGTGCCATTGCCTGTGTAGCTCACCATCGTACCTGCATCTGGTGTGGTGAAGTAACTGTGAGCCACAGAGGACTCAGCAATCCCGTTCCCGGGTAACACGACTATTCAAGCCTTGGGTGTGGAACAAGGCTGAAGAAAGAACAGGTGGTTGCAGCAGCACTAGCACTAGTTTACGTAAAAGTGAGCGAGAAGAGAAGTGCCTCGGACGAGAGATGATCACGAAGTGATCCTAACTAAAGCAAGTCAAACATAACCCCACCGTGTTCACTTCCCGAATCCCTTTTCGGAAAATGACCGTCATGGTACTCACGCTGGTAGTGTATTGGAACATCGTGTCAAGTTTTCTACAACCGGATATTAACAAATTCCCATCTGCCACATAACCGCAGGCACGACTTTCGAAAGTTCATAACCCTGCAGGGGTGTTCCAACTTGGCCCATGACAAGCCCACGATCCGCGGAGTCGCAACTCCAAAGTGGGAAGGCCCGAGTATCCTCGGAATCCCGTGCTCAAGATACTCCGACTAAGGTAAGGCTAATCCAGCAAATCCTCCCGGCGTGCCGACACCCTGACAATAGCCGCGCGTATCTAGTCTCAGGCCACGACCGGATGGGACAAGCTACGGGTTTTTACCAATCCTCGAGTTCCCTCGTGGTGGCCCCGCAGGTTGCCCAGTTTGGACCAACACTCATGTGGAGCACTGGCCCGGGGTTGTTGATTAAGAACTCGGGTTTGCAAGACCCTATGCAAGTTTTTAGTTATTAGGCAAATAGTACCAATGTTGGGACTTGCTGGAAAAGACTTAGCACTTAGCGGTTTATCGAGGGGGTCCCATAACCCCAACCGTGTGAGGAACGCATAATCAAGGAACATAACACCGGTTTATACGGTTCCTAAGGCGGCATGAGTGGAAAAATCACCAAGCAAAAGGCTTAGCGTTCCACCCATCACCAATATATAGATGATTTCATTTAATAATTAATATAGTGTGATATCCCAACAAGCTTCAACAAGAAGCAAGAATCTTCAATCTTCACCTGCAGCTAACAATGCTATAAGAGGGGCTAAGCGAAGCCTACGTATAGCCTATCAATGGTTTGCATAGGTAGGGTGGTTAAACAGGTTCATGGTTACAATAGGAGGCTGACAGGAAAAACATGGGCATCGAGGCAAAACTATAGAGCGATACTTCTAGCAATAGGCAAAGATAGTAATGATATCCGGGTTCGGTCATCTTGCCTGAAGAGTTGTCGATGGGATCGTAAGCGAGCTCCTCGTTCTCAACCTCGGTAGTAACCTCGTTCTCGTACTCGTACTCAGCTTTCGGCTCTACTCAACACAAACACACAAGGCACGAAATCAACAAGATGCAATGCACAAAACTACTGGATGCATGGCTGATGCACTATGGAAGCAATGCAGATGCACTATGGAAGCAAAGAAAGTCTACATAGGAAGCACAGTGTTACAGCACAAGGAGCATGGCAATTTGCATTCAAGCAAAAATACTTCAAAACATGATAACAATAGGATAATATGAATCTACATGCAAAAACACACAAGTTACATATAGGACTTGCTCAAAACGGAGCAACGGGCTAAAAGTTACACCCAAAACAATAAACATGCACAAGCTGAAATTAACAGCCACATAGCAACTTCGGAGCAAGAGATAAATGGCCTACAGCACTCAAACATCATGGCAAGGAGCATGGACATAAACTAGACATATCCTACAGCAAACAAGTCCATTGGAGCATCCCCAAAGGAAGCATGGATCAATAGCAACAAGCTATGACATATTGAACTTGACAACAAAATCCTGACATCAGTAATTTGTTGCAACTTGGGAGCAAGATTTAAATATGCTACAGCCACTCAAATAAGCATGTGAGAGCATGAATGGATAGCCAACAACTTATACAACAAGGAATCATCAAGATTCACCCCAAAACTAGCATGGATTTGTCTAGAACAACAAGCAAACATGGCATCTGGAAATTACAGATTCCAGACTTAGTGAAATTTCACTAAGTGTTAAAACAGTAGTAACATCATGGCATCTTTGTGAGCAAGTTTAAGTCACCTCAAAGCATGGCATGGCAAGTGGTAAGCACCACAGCAAAGTACACATGATGGTGAATCCAAAACATCTAAGCATGCATCAATGGGACAACCACATCAATAGCAACGAGCTCCTCTACGAGGCATCTCATAACAAGTTTAACAACATAACAGCCACATAGCACTTTGCAAAGGAGATAAACATGGCAAGATGAAATCTATCATGCAAGCTAAGGCAACCAACATGTAGAGCATTTCATGATGAACATGTGGACATATCATTTACTTCATTTGGATAAACATGCACCATTATATCACATTGCAAAGATGGCATGAAAACAACTACAAACAGCAGTTTATAACAAGTAGCACTCTTCTCATGAAGATTAAGACATCTAGATGACCTCAAACATGCATGGCACAATGGAACAAAACGTAGTACAAGTCTCCACAATCATTTTGACATATCATTTGCTCAAATCGGACCATCACACAAAAAGTTATCCACAAAACAAAACAACATCAGGAACTTAAAACTGCCAGGGACTTAGGGAAGAAAACCACCTCAGTCAACGCGGTCAACTGGGCTGGAGGTCAAACGGGTCTCCGCGGGCTGGCGGATCGGGCCTCGGAGCAGGTCGGCGGAGCGGCTACCGGGCCGGATCTGAGCGGCTTCGGCCCGCTAGGCGCGGATCGGCTGGGGGATCTGGATCGACCGACCCCCCGATCCCCAGCGGCGACCGGACGTCGGGCTCGGGCGGCAGGCAGGGCGCGGCCCCAGCGGCGGAGGGAGGCAGGGGCCGGCGACGCTGGCCGGCGGGAGGTGGCGGTGGCCGGCGGAGGCGGCGCGGCGACGCCCGGCGGCGGAGTGGCGGCGGCGAGAGGAGCTAGGAGAGCGGCCGGCGGCGGGGAAGAACTCCGGCGAGGTGGCGAGCTCCGGCCGGAGTGGAGGAAGAAGACCGGCGCGGTGGAGGTAGGAGATGACCTCGCGGGCCCGCGCGTCGGACGGAAGCACGGCCGGCGGCCTTCGGAAGCACGACGACGAACTTCGGAAGCACGGATTTCTGGGACGTCGGAAGCACGGCGGCTCAACGGTGGAAGCACCGCGAATCAATGGTGGAAGCAACGGCGGCGAACTGTGGAAGCATTAGGGTTTCAGACGCGAAAATTGGGGGAGATGGACGTTTATATAGGCACAAGGAGCTAGGGTTGTCCAGATGAGGTGAGGTTTTCGGCCACACGATCACAAATGGATGGCCTAGATGAAGGGAGGGGTTTGAGTTGGTTTGGTGGGCTGTTGGAGGGGTGTCTTGGGCCTCAAAGAGGGGGGGGGGGTACTTACAGCCCACGAGAATAACTGTTGGAGCATCAAACGAACTCCAAACGCGACGAGATTTGACAGGCGGGTTACACACACCGAAACAACATTGCACGACAAGTCTCACGCCAAACCGGAAACGTTACACGGCCAAACACCAAAGTAGGCCTCGGGGATGCCACGGACACGTGAGAGAACTTCGGAACTCGAAACGGACAACGGGAAGGAACGCGTGGGACCGGATGCAAACGACAACACAAATGCAATGCGATGCACATGACTACATGATATGGATGAATGCCACACACGCACATAACAAAACGATGAAAACCCAAAAAATGAAGAACCCGGAATGGAATAGACGGAGCCAAAGATATTATATATTGCCCAAAAGGGTAAGTATTACATCCGGGGCATTACAACGAGGGAACGAGAGAGGCGGCCACGAGGGGGCAGGGCGCACCCAGGGGGCAGGCGCGCCCTCCACCCTCGTGGGCCCCCTCTGGTTCCCCCGGTGCCCTCCTTCCTCATATATATATATATATATATATATATATATATATATATATATATATATATATATCCTTGTACCCTAAAAACATCAAGGCAACAGAGAAAACCCTAATTCCACCGCCGCAACCTTCTGTTCCCGTGAGATCCCATCTTGGGGTATGTTCCAGAGCTCCGCCGGAGGGGGGATCGATCACGGAGTGCTTCTACATCAACACCATAGCTTCACCAATGAGTTGTGAGTAATTTACCACAGACCTTCGGGTCCATAGTTATTAGCTAGATGGCTTCTTCTCTCTCTTTGGATCAAAGTTATCCTCGATCTTCGAGGAGATCTATTCGATGTAATCTTTTTGCGGTGTGTTTGTTGAGATCCGATGAATTGTGGGTTTATGATCAAGATTATCTATGAACAATATTTGATTATTTTCTGAAATCTTTTATGTATGATTTTAATATCCTTGCAAGTCTCTTCGAATTATTAGTTTGGTTTGGCCTACTAGATCTATAGTTCTTGCAATGGGAGAAGTACTTGGCTTTGGGCTCAATCTTGCGGTGTCCTTTCCCAGGAACGTATTGTATTGTTGCCATCGAGGATAAAAAGATGGGGTTGATATCATATTGCTTGAGTTTATCCCTCTACATCATGTCATCTTGCTTAAAGTGTTACTCTGTTCTTATGAACTTAATACTCTAGATGCATGCTGGATAGCGGTTGATGTGTGGAGTAATAGTAGTAGATGTAGAATCCTTTCGGTCTACTTGTTACGGACGTGATGCCTATATATAATGATCATGCCTAGATATTCTCATAACTATGCGCTTTTCTATCATTTGCTCGACAGCAATTTGTTCACCCACCGTAGAATTCTTCTTTCATGAGGGAAGTCACTTGTGAAACCTATGGCCCCCAAGTCTATTCTCAACATATTAATCTTCCATCGACTTTACTTTGCATTATTTACTTTCTGTTTTTATACCAAAATACCAAAAATATTATCCTATCCTATTTATCAGATCTCACTTTCGTAAGTGACCGTGAAGGGATTGACAACCCCTTATCGCGTTGGCTGCGAAGTTCTTATTTGGTTGTCAGGTGCAAGGGACTCGCGCGTGGTCTCCTACTGGATTGATACCTTGGTTCTCAAAAACTGAGGGAAATACTTACGCTACTGTGCTGCATCAACCTTTCCTCTTCGAGGGAATACAACGCAAGCTTGAGAAGTAGCAAGAAGAATTTCTGGCACCGTTGCCGGGGAGATCTATGCAAAAGTCATATACCAAGTACCTATCACAAACCCTTATCCTTCGCACTACATTATTTGCCTCTCGTTTCCCTCTCCCCCACTTCACCATTGCCGTTTTATTCGCCCTTCTTTTTTGTGTGTTTACCGTTTGCCTTGCCTTGCCTTCATGGCTAGCACGTCTAACATTATAGAATTTGCAAAGGGAGGAAGAAAAATTATACAAAGGGAGGAAGAAAATTTAAAAGATGCCTGGTATAGAATTTGCAATGCTCAAAAAAGATCTACTAGGAAGCTTTCCACTTCTGTGCTTCTTCGCTATTTTTATATTGGCATAACTCCTTGGAATAGGCCTATTCTTGATACCATTACCGGAGGAAATTTCTTGGGTAGTCATACTCTTGATTCCTATAATGCTTTAATAGATTTGTTCGGGCAACACTGTACCCCGGAGGAGACACAAGTTTTTGATAAGATTTGTGACGTAACATTTTTTTTACAAAAGTCTCTTGAACCTCTTAAGAGTATTGGCGGAAATTTACATCGCATGAATATGTTGATCACCCTTTGCAATAAGCGGTTGGATTCTTTAGATCTGAAAATTTCTGAATATGAAGGAAAATGAGAACCTCCCGGATTCTAGCGTGATCCCGCTAAAAGAAAAAGAAAAACAAAGATGGCAATACCTAGATCTATTCTTGTATCTTGCCTAGCTAGGGGCGTTAAACGATAGCGTTTGTTAGGAGGCAACCCAATTTTATTTTCTTTGTTTTTGCTTCTGTTTGGGAAAAAATATTGCATCTAGCTTCTGTTTAGATGTGGTTTTGTGTTTTAATTAGTGTTTGTGCCAAGTAGAACCTTTGGGAAGACTTGTGTGTAGTTTATATGATCATGCTGTAAAAAACAGAAACTTTAGCGCTCACGAGATTGGCTGTAATTTTTTTACTGGAGAGTGCTTTTTAGTTTATTCTTTTTGCAGATGATTAATAGACAAATTCCTCATGTTTACCAATTTATTTCAATTTTTTAAGAGTTACAAAAGTATTCGAAAGTTACAGATTACTACATAATGTTCTGTTTTTGACAGATTCTGTTTTTCGTGTGTTGTTTGCTTATTTTGATGAATCTATGAGTAGTATCAGGGGGTATGAATCATAGAGAAGTTGGAATAGAGTAGGTTTAACACCAATATAAACAAAGAATGAGTTCATTACAGTACCTTTGAGTGGTGGTTTGTTTTCTTATACTAACGGAGCTCACGAGATTTTTGGCTAAGTTTTGTGTTGTGAAGTTTTCAAGTTTTGAGTATGGCTTTGATGGATTGTGGAACAAAGAGTGGCCAGAGCCTAAGCTTGGGGATGCCCAAGGCACCCCAAGGTAAAATTCAAGGAAAACCAAAAGCCTAAGCTTGGCGATGCCCCGGGAAAGCATCCCCTCTTTCGTCTTCATCTATGGGTAACTTTACTCAGGACTATATTTTTATTCACCACATGATATGTGTTTTGCTTGGTGCGTCATGTATGATTTGAGTCTTTTCTTTTTAGAATTCCACAATCATACTTGCTAGACACACCTTTTTGAGAGAGATAAATATGGTTTAGAATTTATTTGAATACTCTATGTGCTTCACTTATATCTTTTGAGCTAGATAGTTTTGCTCTAGTGCTTCACTTATATCTTTTAGAGCACGGTGGTGGTTTTATTTTGTAGAAATTGTTGATCTCTCATGCTTCACTTATCCTTTTGAGAGTCTTTTGTAACATCATGGTAATGTGCTTCTGTTATAAAACTAGCCCTAATATGATAGGCGTCCAAGATGAGTATAGTAAAAACTGTCATAAAATTGCAATGAATGATAGGAGAAGTTCGATACTTGATGATTGTTTTGAGATATGAGGATAATGATATTAGAGTCATGCTAGTGGAGTAATTGTGAATTTGAGAAACACTTGTGTTAAAGTTTGTGATTCCCGTAGCATGCATGTATGGTGAACCGTTATGTGACGGAGTTGGAGCATGATTTATTATTGAGTGTCATCCTTTGTGTGGAGGTCGGGATCGTGTGATGGTTAACTCCTACCAACCCTTCCCCTAGGAGCATGCGTCGAATACTTTATTTTGATACCTCGTAATTTTTTGCAATAAGTATATGAGTTCTTTATGACCAATGTTGATTCCATGGATTATAGGCAATCTCACCCTTCCACCATTGCTAGCCTCTCTTGTACCGCGCAACTTTCGCCGGTACCATACACCCACCATATACCTTCCTCAAAAGAGCCACCATACCTACCTATCATGGCATTACCATATCCATTCCGAGATATATTTCCATGCAACTTTCCACCATTCCGTTCATATGACATGCTTCATCATCATTCACATAGAGTCATATTTTGTTCTAGCTTCGAGTTGTAATCTTTGAGTTGTAAGTCAATAAAAGTGTGATGATCTTCATTATTAGAGCATTGTCCCATGTGAGGAAAGGCCAAAAAAAATATGACCCAAAAAAATAGAGAGAGGGACCAATAAAAAAAGAGAAAGCCCCTCCAAAAAAATGAGAGAAAAGAGAGAAGGGACAATGCTACTATCCTTTTCCACACTTGTACTTCAAAGTAGCACCATGATCTTCATAATAGAGAGTCTCTTGTTTTGTCACTTTCATATACTAGTGGGAATTTTCATTATAGAACTTGGCTTGTATATTCCAACGATGGGCTTCCTCAAATGCCCTAGGTCTTCATGAGCAAGCAAGTTGGATGCACACCCACTTAGTTTCTTTTGATGAGCTTTCATACACTTATAGCTCTGATACGTCCAAAACGTATCTATAATTTCTGCTTGCTCCATGCCTTTTTTGTGTGATATTGCTATGATATTTATGCACTTCCATACATTTTTGATCATATTTGGACTAACCTACTAATGGTTGCAAAAGTGCACAATGTTCTTGTTTTACACTTTATTGTGTAGGAATTAGTTGGAAATTGACAAAAACGCAAAAGGAGTCGTATTAGAGTAGGACTCTGACTTTCCTGAAATCTGTCTGAGAACGTTTTTTAAAGATGGTCATGTTCCGGCCCGAAGACGACGTCAAACGGAAAAAGTCTAGTTGCGAAAGTTGTGGGGAATTTTGAGGCGATGCTTCTGGATATAAAATTCGTCCAAATCGGAGTCCGGACGGCCGAATAAAGCCCGTTTTACTGATGCCCAAAATCTGATGACGGGAATCCGAGAGTCTATATAAACAGAGAAAACCTAGGTCACCAAGGGCCACGAATTTTCCTCCTCCCAAGCCGCCGTCTTGGAGGGGAGGACCAGCACCATTGCAGCACCATCTACAAAGAAGAAGGGGGGCCAAGGAGCCGCTGCCCCTAGGGCCGCCGCCGCCCCCAAGGGCCGCCACCGCCCCCTAGGGCCGTCGCCGCCTCCGTGGCCGCCGGCGGCCGCCGCCTCCTCGCGGGGCTGCACCTCTCCATCAACACCATCATCAACCTCCTCCTCACCATGTCCATGCGTGAGTAGTTTCCGCCGGGGCAGAGGGCTTGTACGTGTAGCTATGTGGTTATCTCTCTCTCCCATGATGTGATATTCGTTGTGATCATAGGCTATGTTAATCTAGGGTGATCCCATGATATTTCCCCTTCCTCTATGTATTGGATTGATGTACTCACTTGTCTTCATCTAGTATAATCCCCGAGACCAAGGTGACATCGGTCTATTGGACATAGATTAGAAAAAATATTTTAATGAGTGATTTCCTCTCTTGTGTGTTGATTGAAGATTGAGAGTCTCTTGGTGCTTGTCTTTGACTATCCTTTAGATATGTTGTGCTGATTGTGGAACTCTTTTTGGATGGCCGCGGTGACATTGGGAAATCCTTAGATTGAGAACTACGAACTTTGAGGTGTGCTTTTGTAGCCTACATAATTCTCGTCCTCTCTTGACCACGGAGGAATGACCTCCGGGTGCGTCTCCATTGTATGTTTTATGGGAAATATCATGTGATTCGATTATGTTAATGTTGTTGGGAGTTGCCACTAGTGAAAGTATGATCCCTAGGCCTTGTTTCCACCATTGCAATACCATTTGTGCTCACGTTTACCACTTGTTTGCTTGCTGCACTTTTTATTACAGATTTATATTACTTTGTTTTGCCATCCATATCACTTGCCATTTAACATCTTTTCGCCGAACTAGTGCACCTATACATCTAACAAGTGTATTAGGTGTGTTGGGGACACAAGAGACTTCTTGTATCTTAGTTGCAGGGTTGCTTGAGAGAGACCATCTTCAACCTCTACTTCCCTGAGTTCGATAAACCTTAGGTCATCCACTTGAGGGAAATTGCTGCTGTCCTACAAACCTCTGCGCTTGGAGGCCCAACATAGTCTACAAGAGTAGAAGCGTGTGTAGACATCAAGCTCTAGTGCATCTGTTGCATGGAAATCCCTACTCACTCACATTGATATCTATTGATGGGCATCTCCATAGCCCATTAATACACCTAGTTGATGTGAGACTATCTTCCTCTTTTGTCTTCTCCACAACTACCATCCTATTCCACCTATAGTGCTATATCCATGGCTCATGCTCATGTATTGCGTGAAAGTTGAAAGGTTTGAAATTTTTTGAGTATGAAACAATTGCTTGGCTGAAACCAGGGTTGTGCATGATTTAAATATTTTGTGTGATGAAGAGGGAGCATAGCCAAACTATATGATTTTGTAGGGACAACTTTCTTTGGCCATGTTAATTTGAGAAGACATGATTGCTTTATTAGTATGCTTGAAGTATTATTATTCTTATGTCAATATAGACTTTTGTCTTGAATCTTTCGGATATGAACATTTATGCCACAATAAAGAAATTACATTGCGAATTATGTTAGTTAGCATTCCACATCAAAAAAATTGTTTTTATCATTTACCTACTCGAGGACGAGCAGGAATTATGCTTGGGGATGCTTGAAACGTCTCCAACGTATCTATAATTTTTGATTGTTCCATGCTATTTTATATTCTGTTTTGGATGTTTAATGGTCTTTATTATACACTTCTATATTATTTTTGGGACTAACCTACTAACCCAAGGCCCAGTGCAAATTGTTGTTTTTTTGCCTATTTTAGTGTTTCGCAGAAAAGGAAGATTAAACGGAGTCCAAACGGAATGAAACCTTTTGGAGAGTTATTTTTGGAACCATATCTATCGAAAAGACTTGGAGTACACGTGAGGTAACGAGAGAGGCGACCACGAGGAGGCAGGCGAGCCCCCCACCCTCGTGGGCCCCCTCTAGCTCCCCGGTGCCCTCCTTCCTCCTATATATATCCTTGTACCCTTAAAACATCGAGGCAATAGAGAAAACCCTAATTCCACCGCTGCAACCTTCTGTTCCCGTGAGATCCCATCTTGGGGCCTGTTTCGGAGCTTCGCCGGAGGGGGGATCGATCACGGAGTGCTTCTACATCAACACCATAGCCTCACCAATGAGTTGTGAGTAGTTTACCACAGACATTCGGGTCCATAGTTATTAGCTAGATGGCTTCTTCTCTCTCTTTGGATCTCAATACAAAGTTCTCCTCGATCTTCGAGGAGATCTATTCGATGTAATCTTTTTGCGATGTGTTTGTCGAGATCCGATGAATTGTGGGTTTATGATCAAGATTATCTAGGAATAATATTTGATTCTTTTCTGAAATATTTTATGTATGATTATAATATCCAAGCAAGTCTCTTCGAATTATTGGCTTGGTTTGGCCTACTAGATCTATAGTTCTTGCAATGGGAGAAGTGCTTGGCTTTGGGTTCAATCTTGCGGTGTCCTTTCCCAGTGATAGCAGGGGCAGCAAGGCACGTATTGTATTCCCATCGAGGTTAAAAATATGGGGTTTATATCATATTGCTTGAGTTTATCCCTCTACATCATGTCATCTTGCTTAAAGCGTTACTCTGTTCTTATGAACTTAATACTCTAGAGGCTTGCTGGATAGCGGTCGATGTGTGGAGTAATAGTAGTAGATGCAGAATCGTTTCAGTCTACTTGTTACGGACGTGATGCCTATATATAATGATCATGCCTAGATATTCTCATAACTATGCGCTTTTCTATCAATTGCTCGACAGTAAATTGTTCACCCACCGTAGAATTTTGCTTTCATGAGAGAAGCCACTAGTGAAACCTATGGCCCCCGGGTCTATTCTCAACATATTACTCTTCCATCTACTTTACTTTGCATTATTTACTTTCTATTTTTATAGCAAAAATACCAAAAATATTATCCTATCCTATCTATCAGATCTCATTTTCGTAAGTGACCGTGAAGGGATTGACAACCCCTTATCGCGTTGGCTGCGAAGTTCTTATTTGCTTGTGTAGGTGCGAGGGACTCGCGCGTGGTCTCTTACTGGATTGATACCTTGGTTCTAAAAAACTGAGGGAAATACTTACGCTACTGTGCTGCATCACCCTTTCCTCTTCGAGGGAATACAACGCAAGGTCGAGAAGTAACAATATCCCACATTTAGACATAAGTAAACATAGATTAAGCATACTCAGGCATGCATAATAAGCGTACACAAGCATAGTTCAACCATAAGTATATAGTTCAACCGTCGTTAAGCATACTCAAGCGCATTTATAATTAAGACATTACATAGCCATACATAGTTTGATCCTACATCTCATCTCATCTGCCAGCAAAATCATGAAGCTTCTCCAAGTACTCGGCGTATGCGGAGTGTGCCACCCTGTGAGAATACTTCTGCTTGAAGGAGCCAACGGCTCGTCCTGTTGCATGCGCCAGAACACTTTGATACGCGTGATGAAGCTTTTGGTTGCAAAATGGGCATCGATAGCCCTAGTTCCAGGTCCTAATACGCCTGTTATGCATTCCCGCATAAAGATCCTTGAGGATTTGCCTCTTGTACCTCCACTGGCCATCTTCATCCTCGATGTCGACATCGTCAGATAGCACCTATACATATAGTAAAAACATGTGGCGTCAAGTTTGGAATACAAACTAATCTCTAGTGAACATTTGGCAGTTGCTAAAATTTGGCATCAAATCAATGTTTACATGCCGTAAAGTAGGATTACAAATTTATGGCTATTTTTCTAGACATATCCAGAGATTATGGTTCGATTTTTAAGCACAATCCTCTATGTACAGACCAATATTGAAGAAAATAATGGCACAAACATATATGTAGGTCATTCAAAATCAATTGTCAAGACCTGGCTAGGAATTATTAGCACGAACACTAACCCTAGTTGAATTATTAGTAGAAATCATTTTCATAGATGAAACAACTAATCACTTATCACTTGTACCATTCAAACAATCAATACACTACACGGATCTAATGAAACTTACTTAGATTTCATGGATTAGGAAAACATAACCATATGATTTCTACTCCAAAAAGGGGGAGGCAGGACACATGAGTAACCAAAGAAACCCTAGGATGTATTTGACACATAAATGGGTCCAAATGGCGAACCGATTCTCCGTCGTCGTCGGAGTTGTCACCGGAGTCGGTGTGGACCTCCGGCTCCGGTTGTGGAAGCACGACGCCGTCGACAATGTCAGGGTGCAGCGATACCATGCCGGCGCTACCGCCAACCTTTCTCTCCAATTCCACACCGTTCTCCAGTGCTTCAGTAGCCCCAGCGTTGCCACTCCCTCCGATGGGGCGCTTCGGCGGCATCCTCATACACGGACGGCTTTGAGGACTGAGAGCGGCATCGAGATGCAAGCGGAGAGAGAGGATTGCGTGTGTGGCGAGGAGGGGGGTGCGGCCGCTTGGGCGCGCCATTAATATGTGAGAGGATCGAGGAAGAGGTGTCTAGAGGGGGGTGATTAGACACTCAATAAGAAAAGTAGCAGTTTTTAAGTTCTTAGAGTTGAGGTAGAGTTTTTAGCATAATTTCAAACATTCACAATACATTTCAAGCAAGCATGCCAATAGTATATGAGCAGCAGAAAGTAAAGCATGCAAGTTGCAAGAAAGTAAAGGGATGGGATTGGAGTGTGCAAACGCAATTGGAGACACAGATGTTTTTGGCGTGGTTCCGATAGGTGGTGATGTCGTACATCCACGTTGATGGAGACTTCAACCCACGAAGGGTAATGGCTGCGCGAGTCCACAGAGGGCACCACCCACGAAGGGTCGACGAAAAAGCAACCCTGTCTATCCCACCATGGCCATCGCCCACGAAGGACTGGCCTCACTCGGGTAGGTCTTCATGAAGTAGGCGATCTCCTTACCCTTACAAACTCCTTGGATCAACTCCACAATCTTGTCGGAGGCTCCCAAGTGACACCTAACCAATCTAGGAGACACCACTCTTCAAAAGGTAACAAATGATGTGTTAATAATGAACTCCTTGCTCAAATGCTTCAAATGATAGTCTCCCCAACACTCAAACAGCTCCTCATAAATTTGGATATGGTGGGAGAAGAGATTGAGTGGAAAGCAACTTGGCGAAGGCTAGAGAACAAGATTTATGTGGTAGGAATAGAATATCTTGATCTCAACACTTGAGTAGGTGATTCTCTCTCAAAAACTGAGTAATGGAAGTGTAGGCATGTTCTGATGGCTCTCTCCACGAATGAAGAGTGGGTGGAGGGGTATATATAGCCTCCACAGAAAATCTACCTGTTACACACAGATTCCCAAACTCGGTGGGACCGAATGGTGAAACTCGGTCAGACTGATTCAAGTCAGAATATGAACGTTAGGCTTTTCGATGGGACCGATATGATCAACTCGGTGGGATCGATTTCATAAGGGTTAGGGCATAACGTAATCTCGGTGAGACCGATCACATCAACTCGGTGAGACCGATTTCTTTAATAGGCACATAGAGGGTTGGTCAGGCAAACTCGATGGGACCGATTCGCTCATTTCGGTGAGGCCAAAATGTTATGAATGGGAAACAGAAAGTTTGCATTGCAAACTCGGTGATACTGATTCTCACATCTCGGTTCGACCGAAATGTTTCGAATAGGAAACATAGAGTTTGCAATCACATCCCGGTGAGACCGAGATCCCTATCGGTGAGACCGAACTGATTAGGGTTTTGGCAGTGGCTATGTCAAATGAACTCGGTGGCGCCAGATAGATCAAATTGGTGGGGCCAAGTTTGACTTTTAGGTTTAGGACATATGTGGATGTGAGAAAGTGGTTGAGGGCTTTGGAGCATATCATTAAGCAATTTGAGCAAGCAAGCCATTAAGCAACACCTCATCCCCTTTTAATAGTATTGGCTTTTCCTATGGAGTCAATGTGATCTTGGATCACTAAAAGTGAAAAGGTAGAGTCCTGAGCTTTGAGCTTTTGCCAATCTTCTGTCCTTAGCATCTTGAAGGGGCTCCACATCCTCTTGTCCATGCCACTCCACTGTTGAACTCATCTGAAATATACTAGGTAAAAGTATTTGTCCAACAAGAGATATGTTGACATTAATTACCAAAATCACCCAGGGAGCACTTGTGCTTTCAATCTCCCCTTTTTGGTAATTGATGACAACATACATCAATGCTTTAGATAAGGATATAGAGATTAGCAAGTAAAGCTTGGGAAGGACATGTAACATTCATAGCCCCCCTACATGTATGCAATCATGTGAATGTGGAATATAGATGCAAGTGAATGCATAAGCATGTTAGAACAAGCAATGAGTTACATGTATCTTGGTTGTATGCACTAGAGCAAATGGATATAGGAAATGTACCTTCATGTTCATGAGTCCTTCTTGCAAACAATATGTACTTTAGCAAGAGATCATTATGTACATGAGTGTGATGCATATACTTACCTTGTGGTCTTGAGCTAGGTTTGGAAGAGATGCACCTGAGTAAACAAGGTTAGATAACACAGAAACATCTACTAAGCAGAGCAAGAGTAGCAAACCACATGAGTACCAAGATTGGGATGACATGTAGTGAGTAAGTACTAGGTACTCTATTGAAGTATAGACGTGTCCCCGGAAAGGTATGCAATGAATTTGAAGATTTCCTTCCCTTAGATGTCTTTATCCCCCTGAATGTTATATTTGATAATGGGAGAAGATAGGGAAAAGAAAATCAGAGCAAGACAAATAATCATAACAAATACTGACATGTCTTTCCCTTCTAGAAGACATGTGACTTCTCTCCTCTTTTAATACCAAGCATCTGGGAGGACTAAGAAATTTCTCTCTCCCATATGGTATCTCTCTCCCTTTGATGTAAGTAAGCTATGATGTGATCTCACTCTCCCCCTTTGACATCAATTTCCAAGAAGGGCTCTTCTGGATTATGAGTCAAGTAGGTTTGGTCCTTGAGTCACAGTACAAAGCAATATGTAGAATGTGATGCTGATAGAGGATAAGAATCATTGAGTGTAGCTGTAACAAATATGCAGGATGCAAATGACAAAGTGTCTCAGTATTGAAATCTATAACACCGAGTTGTTTTCTTCGGTGGCACTGAGATGGTTCGGTTTGACCGAAAGAGGCAAATCGGTATGTTCGAGTTCAATACAGAAAGAACAATTTTCATCTCAGCTCACCAGGCAAATAGAATCTCACAAAGATTTGCAAGGAATTAGCTGAAAGATTTGCAATGAATTGGATGTAGAGAGAATAAAAGAAATCTAGATGAAGTTTTTTTGAAAGGGGAAACAAGTATGCATGACACAAATGCAAGAGCAGAAAGAAACACTAGAGAACTTCATCTAGAATTGGTCGACGACAAAGTCACCTATGTTAGAGTATATTGACTTAGGAGTCAAGTGAGAGCACTTGATCATACGTCATACTCATCGTTTAAGCTCAAAATGGGGTTGCCATTTTTCCTTTAAGCATTTTGATGTATTCACATCTTGTTGAGCTGCTTTGACCCATGACATGGGGTAAAGCTTCTCTAAGATGGAATGACATACCTCGGGTGGTGGTGTTGATCTTGATCATGTAGTTGAACTTGTGTGGGATGCTCAAGGTTGATGTAGCTCATCAAGAATTGGGAGCACCACTTGTAGTTTGAGTTCATCTACCTATATGGGTTAGATTTGCAAGGAAGAGCACTTGTGTATCCAAAATGACAATCATGAAAATTTGATACCAAATGAAATTTGATATAGAGAAATTGTCAAAGGATATATTGAAAGGATTCATGCTTCCTTGACTTCAACCATCATATTGTAGAGACTTGGTGATGTAGAGATTGCTCAAGAAATGAGTGAGTTGCAATCTCATAGAGTTGGGCATATCCAAGTATATCCAAGATGTACGATCATCATCATAAGAGAAATATGAAGGATTAGTCAAAGGCTCATGCCTTGCATGTATCCAAATAGAGTTACTACTCCAAGTTTGAGGCATCAATAATGTTCAATTCACCTCTCAACCTGCAAAACATTTTCTCATCAAGTGGCTTTGTAAATATATCCGCTAATTGCTTATCCGTGCGAACATGTTTAAGATTGATATCACCCTTAGCAACATGATCTCGAATGAAATGATGACGAACTTCAATATGCTTAGTTCGAGAATGTTGCACAGGGTTGTGAGAAATCTTAATAGCACTTTAATTGTCACAAAGCAATGGAACATGTTTCACATAGATCCCATAATCTTTAAGAGTTTGGGTCATCCAAAGTAATTGAGCACAACATGAACCAGCAGCAATGTATTCCGCTTCGGCGGTGGATAAGGATACCGAGTTTTGTTTCTTGGAGGACCAAGACACAAGAGATCTACCATGAAATTGACAAGTACCCGAAGTAGACTTTCTATCAACCTTTTCACCGGCATAGTCCGAGTCGGAGTAGCCAACAAGATCAATAGAGCACCTCTTAGGGTACCAAATGCCAAAATTTGGTGTATGAATTAAGTATCTCACTATCCTTTTCACGGCCTTAAGATGACATTCTTTGGGGGCCGCTTGATATCGTGCACACATGCACACACTTAGCATAATATCGGGACGGGAGGCACATAGATATATCAATGAACCAATCATAGAGCGGTAAACCTTTTGGTCAACTGGTTCCCCATCCTTAGTCAAGTCAAGATGTCCACTAGTAGGCATGGATGTAGTCATACCTTTGCATTCTTGCATGTTGAACTTCTTGAACAAGTCCTTGGTATATTTCATTTGAGAAACAAAGATACCCTCCTTAGTTTGCTTGATTTGCAAACCAAGAAAGAACTTGAGTTCACTCATCATAGAAATCTCAAACTTTTCCGACATTAGCTTTCCAAACCTTTCACTAAAATGGGGGTTATTAGAACCAAATATGATATCATCAACATAAACTTGGCACACAAATAATTCACCATAACCCTATTAGTAAAAAGTGTGGAATCAATTTTCCCAATTTCAAAGCCTTTTTCAATAAGAAACTTGGTCAAACATTTATACCATGCTCTAGGAGCTTGTTTAAGACCATAAAGAGCTTTGTGAAGTTTGTAAACATGATCAGGTTTCTCGGGATTAACAAAGCCGGGAGGTTGTTTAACGTAAACTTCCTCCTCAGTTTCACCGTTGAGAAAAGCACTATTAATGTCTATTTGGTATAAAGTGATATCATGGTGATTGGCATAAGCAAGTAAGATGCGTATGGTCTCAAGTCTAGCAACGGGGGCATATGTCTCACCGTAATCCATACCTTCGACTTGAGTGTAGCCTTGGGCGATGAGACGGGCCTTGTTGCGTACAACTTGTCCATCTTCATCTTGCTTATTGCGAAACACCCATTTTGTACCGATGATGTTTTGGTTGTTGTCGGGCTTCTCAACCAATGTCAAAACTTGGTTTCTCTTGAAGTTATGCAGTTCCTCGTGCATAGCATTCACCCAATCCAAATCATCAAGAGCATCTTCAACCTTCATAGATTAAAGGTTAGATATGAAAGAGTAATGTTCACAAAAGTTAGCTAGGCAAGATTTAGAGCGAATGATTCTCCCGGTTTGGATATCATCGGAGATTTGATCTACAGGGTGATCTCTTGCAATTCCTGCTCTAACTCGTGAGAGCTTTTGCTTGGGTCGGGGGGGGCATCGTCTTCATCTTCTTCTTCTTGTCCTTCTTCATTGTTGTTGGTGTTGTTGTCCCCTTGTGGAGGTGGAGACGAAGGTCGATGAGGTTCATCTTGAAGAACTTCCTCGTTTCCTTCATCATGGCATGTCCCACTTGTGGATGCCTCCAAATCAACTTGTGGTTCACCTTGTCATGAAGATGAGGCTTCCACTTGAACGGATGAAGTATTCTCCTTCACCTCCGTTGGGCGAATCTTGCCAATAGACAAGTCTTGTATTGCCTCCAAAGGGTCTTTGTTCCCTACATCAATTGGCAATTGCTCTACTTGCGAGCCGTTAGATTCATTGAACTTTACATCTACTGTCTCTTCAACCTTTCGGGTGAAATTGTTGTAGACACGGTAAGTGTGAGAGTTTGAGTTGTAATTGAGTAGAAAACCTTCATGAGATTTAGGGGCAAATTTTGAACAACGATGCTTGTCAAGAATGTAAAACTTTGAGCCAAATACTCGAAAGTATACAACTTGGGGTTTGTTACCGGTGAGAAGCTCATATGCCGTATTGCTGAGAAGCTTGTGAAGGTATAGTTGATTTGTAGCATGATAAGCTGTCTCAACCGCCTCTGACCAAAAGTGTCTTGGTGTCTTGTACTCGTCAAGCATCGTTCTCACCATTCAGATGAGTGTCCGGTTCTTCCTCTCAACAACTCCATTTTATTGAGGTGTGTACGTATAGCCGAGAGCTCAAGTGAAATCCCTTCTTCATCAAGAAAGGTATCCATATTTGCATTCTTGAACTCCGTTCCGTTGTCGCTCCGAACCTTCTTGATTTTCACTTCAAATTGGTTCCGGGCCTTCCTAGCAAAATTGGTTATGATTATTTCTATGAAAGACTTGGCAATCAACATGAGTGAATAGCACATTTAAACCAAAATCAACTAATCTAGACACGGAAAGAAGATTATATCCGAGAGATTCTACAAGCATGACATTCTTGATAGAGCTATCGTTGGATATGGCCAGCTTACCAAGGCCAACAACTTTACCCTTAGAGTTGTCACCAAAGTTAACATAGTTTCGTGGACCATCATTTCTAGCAAGGTCGTCAAACATGTCCTTATCTCCAGTCATATGATCCGTGCATCCGCTATCGAGCACCCATTCCTTTCCTCCGGCTGCGTAACCACGAAGATTAGCCATAAGACCAAAATGTCTCATTTGTTCATCAAGGTCAAAGTCACTATCAGCATCCTCATCATAATAACCATGTTCAACATCGTCTTGTGATAGATCAACGCCTAGAGAGAGTGATTCATTAGTTATGTGATCATGACAATGTTCATCTTTATGAATTCTAATGACTTCCGAGATGATATTACTAATGATTCCTACATCTCCTTTGGCACGCATAAGATCACGAAGTTCAAATAAACATTCATCAAATTTGGGATCACTAGAGTTCATCTTATTTAAAGAAATGTACTTTTGAAGGATCACATCTAGATTTTTCAAAGAGTATTTCGGAAACCGTTCCTCAAGGAATCTCCATATAGTGTAAGCACATTCAAAAGGTGGCAAACAAACAAGCAAGTTTCTAGGCAATCCTCTAGTGATAAGACCAACAGTTCTAAGATTTTGAATCATGTCAAGTTTCTCATTGGAAGTAGGATTCGAAGCATCAATGGGGGGCACACAAGGACTAACAATATACTTGTTCAAATGATATTCATTGAAGATCTCAAGCATTACATTTTTTCATTCCTTATAAAATTCTCCATCAAGCATAGGCACTCTACGTCTAATACTCCCAACCGTAGACTCATCCTTCTTCTTCCAATGGTGATTAAACCAAAGCAATGGAGACCAAAGCTCTGATACCAATTGAGAGGATCCAAGAAGAGGTGTCTAAAGGGGGGGGGGGGTGATTAGACACTCAACAAGAAAAGTAGCAGTTTTTAAGTTCTTAGAGTTGAGGTAGAGTTTTTAGCATAATTTCAAACATTCATAATACATTTCAAGCAAGCATGCCAAGAGTATGTGAGCAGCGGAAAGTAAAGCGTGCAAGTTGCAAGAAAGTAAAGGGATGGGATTGGAGTGTGCAAATGCAATTGGAGACACGGATGTTTTTGGTGTGGTTCCGATAGGTGGTTCTATCGTACATCCACATTGATGGAGACTTCAACCCACGAAGGGTAACGGCTGCGCGAGTCCACGGAGGGCTCCACCCACGAAGGGTCCACGAAGAAGCAACCTTGTCTATCCCACCATGGCCATCGCCCACGAAGGACTTGCCTCACTCGGGTATATCTTCATGAAGTAGGCGATCTCCTTGCCCTTACAAACTCCTTGGTTCAACTCCACAATCTTGTCAGAGGCTCCCAAGTGTCACCTAACCAATCTAGGAGACACCACTCTCCAAAAGGTAACAAACGGTGTGTTGATAACGAACTCCTTGCTCAAATGCTTCAAATGATAGTCTCCCTAACACTCAAACAGCTCCTCACAGATTTAGATATGGTGGAAGAAGATATAGAGTGGAAAACCACTTGGGGAAGGCTAGAGAACAAGATTTATGTGGTAGGAATGGAATATCTTGATCTTAACACTTGAGTAGGTGATTCTCTCTCAAAAAATGAGTAATGGAAGTGTAGGCACGTTCTGATGGCTCTCTCCACGAATGAAGAGTGGGTCGAGGGGTTTATATGTCCTCCACACAAAATCTAGCCGTTACACATAGCCCAAACTCGGTGGGACGGAATGGTGAAACTCGGTCAGACCAATTCAGGTTAGAATATGAACGTTAGGCTTTTCGGTGGGACCGATAAGATCAACTCGGTGGGACTGATTTCATTAGGGTTAGGGCATAACGTAATCTCTGTGAGACCGATCACATCAACTCGGTGAGACCGATTTCTGTAATACACACAGAGAGGGTTGGTCAGGCAAACTCGGTGGGACCGATTCTCTCATTTCGGTGAGGCCGAAATGTTACGAATGGGAAATAGAAAGTTTGCATTGCGAACTCTGTGAGACCGATTCTCAAATCTCGGTTTGACCAAAATGTTTCAAATAGGAAACAGAGAGTTTGCAATCCCATCTCGGTGAGACCGAGATCCCTATCAGTGAGACCGAACTAATTAGGGTTTTGGTAGTGGCTATGTCAAATGAACTCGGTGGCGCCGGTTAGATCAAATCAGTGGGGCCGAGTTTGACTTTTATGTTTAGGACATATGTGGATGTGAGAAAGTGGTTGAGGGCTTTGGAGCATATCACTAAGCACTTTGAGCAAGCAAGCCATTAAGCAACACCTCATCCCCTTTTAATAGTATTGGTTTTTCCTATGGACTCAATGTGATCTTGGATCACTAAAAGTGAAAAGGTAGAGTCCTGAGTTTTGAGCTTTTGCCAATCTTCTGTCCTTAGCATCTTGAAGGGGTTCCACATCCTCTTGTCCATGCCACTCCACTGTTGAACTCATCTGAAATATACTAGGTAAAGGTATTAGTCCAACAAGAGATATGTTGACATTAATTACCAAAATCACCGAGGGAGCACTTGTGCTTTCAATATGGCGTTGTGGGTGAGAGGTGAGCGGCGGTCAAACCACTAGCCCGCCTCTCGGTGAGCTGATGTCTACTACGCAACTTTATTATTGTAGACATGTGTTGGGCTTCCAAGCGCAGAGTTTTGTAGGACAGTCGCAATTTTCCCTCAAGTGGATGACCTAAGGTTTATCAATCCATAGGAGGTGTAGGATAAATATGGTCTCTCTCAAACAACCCTGCAACCAAATAATAAAAAGTCTCTTGTGTCCCCAACACACCAAATACAATGGGAAATTGTATAGGTGCACTAGTTCGGCGAAGAGATGGTGATACAAGTTTAATATGGATAGTAGATATTGATTTTTGTAATAGCAACAATAAAAAACAGCAAGGTAGCACGTGATAAAACGGAGCACGAACGGTATTGTAATGCTTGAAAACAAGGCCTAGGGTCCATACTTTTGCTAGTGCAATCTCTCAACAATACTAATATAATTGGATCATCTAACCACCCCTCAAAGTGCGATGAAGAATCACTCCAAAGTTCCTATCTAGCGGAGAACATAAGAATAAATTGTTTGTAGGGTACGAAACCACCTCAAAGCTATTCCTTCTGTTTGATCTATTCAAGAGTTCGTACTAAAATAACATAAAGTTAATCTTTCCGTTCGATCTATCCTAGAGTTCGTACTAAAATAACACAAGGTATTCTTTCCGATCGATCTATCAAGAGTTCATACTAAAATAACACAAGCTATTCTTTCCGATCGATCTATCAAGAGTTCGTGCTAGAATAGTCACCAAAACAAATTCATATTCATAATGCTCAATCCAAGACAAATGACTTCAAAGAGTGCCCCAAGATTTCTACCGGAGAAACAAAGACAAGAACGTGTATCAACCCCTATGCATAGATTACCCCAATGTCACCGCGGGAATCCGCAAGTTGAATGCCAAAACATATATCAAGTGAATCAATACGATACCCCATTGTCACCACGAGTATTAAATTGCAAGACATATATCAAGTGTTCTCAAATCTAGAAAAATATTCAATCCAAAGAAATCTCAAAGGGAAAACTCAATTCATCACAAGATAGAGAGGGGAAAATACCATATGATTCGACTATATTAACAAAGCCTGTGATACATCAAGATTGTGCATCTCAAGAACACGAGAGAGAGAGAGATTAAACACATAACTACTGGTACAAACCCTTAGCCCCGAGGGTGGACTACTCCCTCCTCATCGTGGTGGCCGCCGGGATTATGAAGATGACCACCGGTGATGATTTCCCCCTCCGGTAGGGTGCCGAAAAGGGTCTAGATTGGTTTTTAGTGGCTACAGAGGCCTGCGGCGGTGGAACTTCTGATCTAGGTCTACCCCGAAGGGTGTCGGAATATTTGGGAATTTATAGGGCGAAGAAGGGGTGCGGGAGGCCACCGAGGTGGGCACAACCCACATGGGCGTGCCAGGGGGGCCTCGCGTGCCCTGGTGGGTTGTGCCCCCCTCGGGGCACCCCCAGGTGCAGCTCTGGCCCAATGGGTGCCTTCTAGCCCATAAAAAAATCTGCAAAAAGTTTCACGGAGTTTGGACTCCGTTTGATATTGATTTCCTGCGATGTAAAAAACATGCAGAAAACAGCAACTGGCACTTGACACTATGTCAATAGGTTAGTACCAAAAAATGATATAAAATGATTGTAAAACATACAAGAATGATAATATAACAGCATGGAACGATAAAAAATTATAGATACGTTCGAGACGTATCATGAGCCTGCGCACCGGACTGCTGTGTGACGCCCCGAGACCGATGCGCCAGGTGTCAACCAGTTATTTGTCGCCGTTGCCATGTCTTTTGCTTGCGTGTTGCATTTTTCCATGTCATCATGTGCATTTCATCGGCTTGTTTTCAAAACTTGCATCCGTTCATAGTTGCCTCGTCTTCTTCGTTGTCCGTTCTGAGCCCAGACACACTCGCACGCACCTGCGACACCTCTGAATATTTATTTTATAAGTGGCCGGAAAATGTTCTCGGAATGGGTTGAAACTTGGCGTGCGGTCTTATTATAGTATAGGTAGACCGCTTGTCAAATTTCATCGCATTCAGAGTTTGATAGCCCAACCGATAAACATATAGCGGCAATATAACCGGATAAACGTCAGACGTTTCAGTGCTCTGAAACCTGTTGCCGGGCTGCCATCTCTCTCTCTCTCTCTCTCTCTCTCTCTCTCTTCTCAGCCTCACATTCTACAGAGCCCACTTTTACTCCTCGACTGCACATCCGAAACTGCCCAGAACCCGACCCGGGTTTTCCTTACCGATGTGTCCGGATCAACCGCAAACATCCCTAAGACATTTGCGTTTTGGTTATTGGACTTCCTAACCTTTTTTTTCCCAGCCGTCCGATTACAATCGGAGGGACCAGATAGACCCTATCCAAAACCCACGTATATATAGACATACTAACCCTAATTTCGAGGACGTCTGTCCCATCCATCCACTCCATCGCCGCCACCCTCTCCCCTAATCCTCCTCGGAGTCCACATCAAGCCAACCATAGCCAAACCAAATCGAATCCAGCCACCCCCAAATTCATCCATCTCCGCCGTCTACGCCCCATCAGACAGCCAGGAAGCACCTGGACGCATCCGCCCCATGCCCCGCAGCTGACCCGCATGCATATCGAGGCGAGCTCGTCCCCGAGCCCAGGAAGCCGCCGGCCACCTCATCCACCAGGCCAGGCCACCCGCTCCTTCTCCATGTCCTCCTCTTCTTCTCGTTTCTCCTCTTCCCTGACCTCTCTTTCTCTATTGGAACATCACCTAGAGGGGCTCCACCGTGGCCATGGAGCCGCCTCTGTTTTTTTCCTGCCGCCGCCTGGTCGAGAAGGGAACCAGCCCCTTCGTTCGACACCGTGCCTGCGCCTCCCGAGGATTCCCTCGCCATCGACGCCACGTTCCCCTGCTTCACCGGAGTTCTTCGTGGTGAGGCTTGTTCGAGCCATGGCGCGCCAGATCCAGGGGAGATCAGCGCCGCCGCACCCGTTCCCGACCCCCCACGACCCTCTCCGTCTTCGCCTGCTTCGTCTCCTTCGAGGTCCGGACGCCAGGAAGCTGCCGCTGCACCTAGCCCCTGCCCTGCTTCCCCTGCATCCACAGCGATGCCCGTGCCCATTATGCTCCGCTCGCCCACTTTGACTGGTCCAGGGCCAGCGTGGCCGAGTGCAGCGTCGCCCGCGCGAGAGCCCTCCTCTGCTTCCTTCGCCGTGGGCCGCTAGATCCACCCGCGCCTGGGCCAATGCAGCGCCAGCAAGCCCAGCAACCGCCGCTTACACCCTCCACCGACCTAGGCCTCAGCCCATGGTGAGTAGCTCCCAGCCAGTTTCGGCCCTTGTTTTTTTTAAGGCTAGCGAATTTAGCTAAGTTCCAGGAAAAACAGTTTTACAGTTTAATCCTCCTAGTTCATGCATTTAATAACTCCTAAACAGTGCATCAGAATTAAACATGTTATATATGAAAACTGCTCAGAATTTTGTGTAGATTATTAATATGCAACTTTCATTCATGTTAAAAATGTTTATATTGCTGTTTGCATAAGTTTGCTTAAATAACATGCTAAAATGATTTAATTCATAACTAAATAACCGTAGCTCAGTCTTTAATAAACTTTATATGTAAATGGGGTGGAAAAATGTGTAGAATAACTTGGTGCTTTTACTTTTGCTGTTTAACAACTTTAAAATGAAGTAATAGGCATAAAAGTACCAAATTCATAATATGCACATGGGGATTTTTCGGAATTGTTGTTTATTGTTTCCGGCCCCATTTAAATTGCCTAGATAGGTAGATTAATTGTGCTTCAGCCCTTGACATGTTAATCAACATTTAATAGTGCTGTGGTTATGAACAAGAGTGAACTAAGAATTGGATGTGGTGCTTCGTTAATATGCAACTCGTTGCATATTGAGCTCTACTTAATTTCTAGTGTTGGTTGTGCACTTTGCCATGCCATGCTTATTAAACCGGACATGCATCATACTTGGTTGTGCATCATATGCCATGGTTATGATATGTGAGTTTACCATGTTGTTTGCTTCTTTCCGGTTTGCTTCTCTTGTTAGCGTCGGTTTCGTTCCGGAGTTGTGAGGAGTTGTTCGACTACTTCATGGTCTCGTTCATCTTCCTTGCGGAATCCCATGCAAGATGACCATTTCCTTGATATCACTTCTATCTTTGCCTATGCTAGTTGTCTCGCTCTGTAGATTACCTCGATGCATATTCCTGTTTGTCAGCCTCCTATTGTTGCCATGAAACCTATAACCTATGACACCATCCAAGCAAACCGTTGTTTGGCAATGTTACCTGCTTGCTCAGCCCCTCTTATAGCGTTGTTAGATGCAGGTGAAGATGAAGATTGCTCCACGTTGGAACTTGTTGTTGGAGTATCACAATATCTCTTAAATATATTAACACACCTATATACTTGGCAATGGGTGGAAGGCTTGGCCTTTTGCTCGGTGTTTTGTTCCACTCATGCCACCTTAGGACCCGATAAACCGGTGTTATGTTCCTGGATTTTGCATTCCTAACACGGTTGGGGTTTATGGGCCCCCCCCTTGATAACCCGCTTAGCGCTAAAGCTTTTCCAGCAAGGCCCAACTTTGGTTCTACATTTTCCTAACAACTAAAACTTGCATAGGGAGTAATTAACCCTTTTCTTAATCAACAACCCAGGCCAGGGCTCCACATGAGTGTTGGTCCAAACTGGGGAGTCTGCGGGGCCACCTCGAGGAAACTCAAGGGCTGGTAAAAACCTGTAGAATCGCCCATCCGGACGTGGCCTGAGACGAGATACGCGGGGCTACTACTAGGGTGTCGGCACGCCAGGAGGTCTTGCTGGATTAGTTTTACCTTAGTCGGAATATCTTGAGCACGGGATTCCGAGAATACTTGGGTCTTCCCACCTTGGAGTTGCGACTCCGCAAATCGTGAGCTTGTGATGGGCTAAGTTGGGACACCCCTGCAGGGTTTGATCTTTCGAAAGCCGTGCCCGTGGTTATGTGGCAGATGGGAATTTGTTAATATCTGGTTGTAGAAAACTTGACACTATGCTCATAATGCACTACCTGTGTGAGTTCCGTGATTGTCTCTTCTCAAAGGGGTTTCGAGAAGAAGAACACGGTGGGGTTATGTCTGACGTGAGTAGTTAGGATCACTTCGTGATCACCTGGCGATCGTTGGCACTTGATCTCTTCTCGCTCTAAACTCGTAAGCTAGTTGCTTAGTGCTAGCTGCAAACACTTTATTACCCCCTCCTCACCTAAAGGCTTTGTTAGTTTTGATACCCGGGAACGGGATTGCTGAGTCCTTTGTGGCTCACAGATTACTACACACACCAGATGCAGGTACATCGAGAACAGTGCAGGAGGTGGATCAGAACTTCAGTGGGAGTTCGATGAAGAGCTTGGCCGTATGTATGTGACGTTTTCGACAATCAGTAGTGGTTCCTACTAGGGGCGATCGGGACCTCTAGTTGTTTTATTTATGGTATCTTTCTTTTGGATCTTCGTCCGTAGTCGGACTCTGATGTTATTTGGATGATGCATGTTTATGTATTACATTGTGTGATGTGGCGAGTGTAAGCCAACTACTCATTTGCAATTTCATCCCCTCTTTTACATGAGACGTGCAAAGATACCATACTTGAGATCATTCTAGTATGAGATTATGCCTTAAAGTCGTGCCTCGACACGAGGTATAGTCTCATACTGGGCATTACAAGTTGGTAATCAGAGCCTTCTCAGACCTAGGAGCCCCTACTGATGATCGAATTGTTGACGGTTGAGTCTAGGCACACACATGAAAATGTTTTGAGTCCTATATATATATATATATATATATATATATATATATATATATATATATATATATATATATATATATATATATATATATATATATATATATATTGGAGTGTAGGACTTCTTTTACTCATCATCCCTTTATCACTCTGGTGAGGACTCCTGACGATATTCTATCTCTTCTACTCTCAAAAATTCACTAATTTGTTTTTAGGATCACGCGAGTATTGTTTGGATTGTTCCGATATCTTTGTGACGAGAACATTGTTCTCGATGCCTCCGGTCATTTAGGGGTTGTGGCAGTGTCCCGGGGAGTTGATCGCTGAGGTGTTGTCATCACAAATCTATCGCAGCAGTTCTGGAATACTTAAGACGGCCGACATCGAAAACTCTTCTATGCGGTTGGTGGCAAGATAACCCCGACATCACCCAGTACTGGGGAGGTAGTTCGGGATTATTGCCATAGCTTGTATAGCAGATGAGTTTCGAAGGTCCGAGGTAAACGGTTTCCGGAAATAACTGGTTATGTGTTGAAGGATGGATACAGCTGGATGTAGGATTAGATTTGAGTGCGCGGTGCTTCCCCTGTATCCCCAACACCTGATTGCATAACTGGAAATTTTCGGAAATTAATAGGTGGGTTCATCTAGTAGTTTGTAGGCATTCATCCAACGAATGCATGATATGGAGTTCGGGGTTCTATATTGATTGAAGTGGTTTTATGGGCGTTGTTCCAATCGGGAGTTGCATCTTAAAGGGTCCTTGGCTATGCTGATCCGGGGACTGCAAAACCCTTTTGTAACACATTCCATGAGCTTTCAGCACGAACATGTGGGACGAAGCTTCTATCTTGTATTTGTTCTATCTGCTCCTTGTTGTTTTTTGTTTACCTTTTGTTCTCCCAAGTGGCTTCTCGAGAAGTTGATATACCATTAAGCTACGGAATTCATTCGTCAATTCTCTGTTCAAATGATATTGTGAAGATTTCGTTGCAACATATCTATCCTTTGTTTTTGTTTTGATTCTGGTATTCGAGTTGCTTCGATGTCAAGTGTTGATTCCATACCTTTCCTAATTGGTGTTCTCATATTTCTATGGGAGTGCTAATCCTTCTTGGTCATCAAGATTGTCATGTTAGATTCTTCTCAACCGGCGTGCTTCTCTTCAAGTTAACCTGATTCTTTCAATATGTGTAAGATCAAGTCTTGGTTTTTTCTCAACGGTGTCTGTTTCATTCATCCCAAGTTGTCTTTGTTTTCCCCACCCTCCCAACCTTCTTCTTCTCGGAGCCAGAATTCTTAATCAAGTATCCATTTTATTCATGTGATGTTTCTTCATTCATTTCCTTCAATGTTCTTATCCGGTGATTTATCGTGAAGATGCTCAAGAGTTTCAAGTTCATCATTCTTAATTCCAATATTCTTCTCCGGTGGACTAAATCCAAGCTTCCGTATTGATCATATTTGTGCCTCTTGTTTCACATGTTTTCCAATGTGGGAATTTCTTATCCAAAGTCTCTCTTGATTATTCAACTCTCCCCAATTCTTATCCGGAGTGTACAAGAGATCTCAGAGGACTCGTGTTTCCATTTTCAACATGTTCATTATATTTTGAGATTGTTATCTCATCCAAGCCATTTAATTCAACCCGTGCAATATCTCCCAAGTAATCAATCCAACGGTGTTTCTTTTGAGTGGGACCTAACCCACAGGTCTTTTCCCAGGATCTTACCTAACTCTTCTATTTTTCCGGAGTTATTCTCAAATTCTTTTCAAGTTTGACATAAGAATGGGTCTCTCGTCGGTCAAATGTATCCTCCAAGATTGCTTTCATTCCTTGTTGCTTCAACCTTTATATTTTCATTCTTTCGGAGCATATCAAAAATTCTTCAAGGTGTATCTCATCATCATTCTAAAAATTGTGAAGACAGGAGAAGAGTTTCTCTTAAATCTTGGCCCGTTCTCTTGAAGATCCCTGGTTCTAGCTTCATACCATCCTCATAAGTGTTTTCGATTGTGAGAATTCTTTTTTTAGACTCATCCGAAGCATTTCATGAATCCTTTCCATTGTGATCCTCCGAAGGCCATCATTTCAGAAGATTTCTTTGTTCTCAGTTTTCAACTTCGCCCTCCAACTATTCTTTATTGATGCCTCTTCGTTCGTCTCCATATTCTTCCGGTGCTTTGTTCAAGTATTCTTTAATCAGTCCGCGATCTCTTCGTTCTCTTGTATCTAAATTTCCTCAAGTGCTTATTCTTCCCGGTGGATTATTCTTTTTCATCACCCGGTTTCAATTCTTACGGTGGTTCGTTCAAGATTTCTCTTCCTTTGTTATCTTACTAATTCATTTATTCTTTTCATAATCCTACCGGTGCTTCGTTGAATACTTTCCCAAGTTTGTCCGAGATCTCTCTTTAATTCTTTACAACAAGAATAAGTAGTATGCCAAATCCATTGGTTGTCATTAATTTTAATTGGTGAAGGATAAGCATGACATAATTCTTATTCTTATTTCATCCAAGTGCATTAATCCCTTTGTTTAGAGTTTATTCATGAGGAGTAAATTATAGGTTTCAAGTTGTTCGTCTTGTTCCCCAGTGTTCTAAGCTCTATCAATTATCTTGTCACGAAGCTTCATCTAAAGCATTGCAAGGCTTCAATCTTATTCTTTTCGTCCTTTCATTACCGGAGTTCATCTTGGTGGTTCATCATGATTTAATTCATGCTCGAAGTGTTCTTCAAGATTCTTGTTGGAGCTCGAGCATTCATAATCATGCATTCTGAAGTATCATTCTTTCTACCTTATCTTTTGAGATGGTGGTATGCCATTTTTGACAATTTCACTTCATGTGTCATGATTCACAAGTTGTCAGGAATGAGATATTTAAACCCATCATTTTCTTTGTTCAGGAGATCTTTCCAATCCTTCAATTTATTCGTTGGAGTTATCTTGGGTTGTATTTCACCTAAAAGCCTTCCATTGGGAATGTTACTATTGTGGTGCTTATAAATGACCCAAGTTCTTCATTTATCCTCTCGGTGATATTAATTTTTAATCTATTTGGTGCTCTCAATCAAATCAATTGTTTCCGTTAGTGGCAGAATTTCACTTAAAGTTTTGAGATGTTTTCCATAAGCCCACATCAAGCTTATTCTTTTTGTTGATTGATTATTCTCAACAACTGCGTTCAACCTTCTTCGTAAGGATGATTTTCATATTCATTCATGGGAGAAGTTTTCATTTTCTTCTCCGTTCCTTTATTTCCAACGATCTAGCATATATTCTTTCATTCCGTAGGCATTGTGATATTGCTCTCTTCGAACCATCATCTTGTCATATCAAGATCATGTTCTTTTCTTTTCTCGACTATTTAACCGGAGTGTTGTGTCCTCCATTCAAGTTCTGTCATCTTATCTAGTTTTTCCTCTATTTTCAACCGGAGTGCTGTCTGAATCCTTCTTACCCCTTGTGCCATTCTTTCAATTGTTTCAGAGGCAGTGTGTTGTTGATTTCATCAAGTATCAATCCATCTCCTCAAGTTCATGTTTATTCCTTCCATTTTCGGATGGAATGCTGTCCAAATTATTTTCGTTCTTATTCCTTCTCCATTTTGTTTTAACCGGAGTGGTTTTGAAATTCTTTCGTCATCCTTGAGCTCTTCATTTATGTCCTTGCAACCTTCAAATTCTCGTGGTGTCCCTTGTTCCTCCGTTTTACCGGAGTGCTCTTAACTTCGCTCATCTCTGTTGTATTCTTTCCTTCAAGATTGTTCAACCTCTCAAGGTTCGTGGATTCACTCGTTTGTCGAAGAAGCAACTTTGTTTTACCTCTTCCTTTTTCTCTTCCATCCGGTGCCATCTCCAGGATCTCGGGTCGAGTTCCTCTGTTAGTGTGGGAGAGTTGTGACGCCCCGAGACCGATGCGCCAGGTGTCAGCCAGTTATTCGTCGCCGTTGCCATGTCTTTTGCTTGCGTGTTGCACTTTGCCATGTCATCATGTGCATTTCATCGGCATGTTTTCAAAAGTTGCATCCGTTCGTAGTTGCCTCGTCCTCTCCGTTGTCCGTTCTGAGCCCATACACACTCGCACGCGCCTGCGGCACCTCCGAATATTTATTTTATAAGTGATAGGAAAATGTTCTCGGAATGGGTTGAAACTTGGCGTGCGGTTTTATTATAGTATAGGTAGACCGCCTGTCAAATTTCATCGTATTCGGAGTTCGTTTGATAGCCCAACCGATAAACATATAGCGGCATTATAGCCGGATAAACGTCGGACGTTTTAGTGCTCTGAAACCTGTTGCCGGGCTGCCATCTCTCCCTCTCTCTTCTCAGCCTGACATTCTACACAACCCACTTTTACCCCTCGACTGCACGTCCGAAACTGCCTACAACCCGACCCGGGTTTTCGTTACCGATGTGTCCGCATCAACCCCAAACATCCCTAAAACATCTGCGTTTTGGTTATTGGACTTCCTAACCTTTTTTTTCCCAGCCGTCCGATTACAATCGGAGGGACCAGATTGACCCTATCCAAAACCCATGTATATATAGACATACTAACCCTAATTTCGAGGGCGTTTGTCCCATCCATCCACTCCATCGCCGCCACCCTCTCCCCAAATCCTCCTCGGAGTCCACATCAAGCCAACCGTAGCCAAACCAAATCGAATCCAGCCACCCCCCAAATCCATCCATCTCCGTCGTCTATGCCCCATCGGACAGCCAGGAAGCCCCTGAACGCATCCGCCCCGTGCCCCGCAGCTGACCCCGATGCAGATCGAGGCAAGCTCGTCCCCGAGCCCAGGAAGCCGCCGGCCACCTCATCCACTAGGCCAGGCCACCTGCTTTTTCTCCATGTCCTCCTCTTCTTCTCATTTCTCCTCTTCCCTGACCTGTCTTTCTCTCTTGGAATAGCACCTAGAGGGGCTCCACCGTGGCCATGGAGCCGCATCTGTTTTTTTCCTGCCGCCGCTTGGTCAAGAAGGGAACCAGCCCCTTCGTTCGACACCGTGCCTCCGCCCCCCGAGGATTCCCTCATCATCGACGCCACATTCCCCTGCTTCGCCGGAGTTCTTCGCGGTGAGGCTTGTTCGAGCCATGGCGCGCCAGATCTAGGGGAGATCGGCGCCACCGCACCCGTTCCCGACCCCCACGACCCTCTCCGTCTTCGCCTGCTTCGTCTCCGTCGAGGTCCGGACGCCAGGAAGCTGTCGTTGCGCCTAGCCCCTGCCCTGCTTCCCCTGCATCCCCTACTTCAGGTCGAGATGCGCTCCACAGCGACGCCCGCGCCCGTTATGCTCCGCTCGCCCGCTTTGACCGGTCCAGGGCCAGCGTGGCCGAGTGCAGCGTCGCCCGCGCGCGAGCCCTCCTCTGCTTCCTTCGCCGTGGGCCGCCAGATCCGCCCGCACGTGGGCCAACGCAGCGCCAGCAAGCCCAGCAACCGCCGCCTACACCCTCCTCCGACCTGGGCCTCAGCCCATGGTGAGCAGCGCCCAGCCAGTTTCGGCCCTTGTTGCTTTTTTTAAGGCCAACGAATTTAGCTAAGTTCCAGGAAAAACAATTTTACAGTTTAGTCCTCCTAGTTCATGCATTTAATAACTCCTAAACCGTGCATCAGAATTAAACATGTTATATATGAAAACTACTCAGAATTTTTTTGTAGATTATTAATATTCAACTTTCATTCATGTTAAAAATGTTTATATTGATGTTTGCATAAGTTTGCTTAAATAACATGCTAAAATGACTTAATTCATAACTAAATAACCGTAGCTCGATTTTTAATAAACTTTATATGTAAATGGGGTGGAAAAATGTGTAGAATAACCTGGTGCTTTTAGTTTTGCTGTTTAACAACTTTAAAATGAAGTAATAGGCAGAACAGTACTAAATTCATAATATGCACATGGGGATTTTTCGGAATTGTTGTCTATTGTTTCCGGCCCCATTTAAATTGCCTAGATAGGTAGATTAATTGTGCTTCAGCCCTTGACATGTTAATCAACATTTAATATTGTTGTGGTTATGAACAAGAGTGAACTAAGAATTGGATGTGGTGCTTTGTCAATATGCAACTCGTTGCATATTGAGCTCTACTTAATTTCTAGTGTTGTTTGTACACTTTGCCATGCCATGCATATTAAACCGGACATGCATCATACTTCGTTGTGCATCATATGCCATGGTTATGATATGTGAGTTTACCATGTTGTTTGCTTCTTTCTGGTTTGCTTCTCTTCTTAGCTTCGGTTCCGTTCCGGAGTTGTAAGGAGTTGTTCGACTACTTCATGGTCTCGTTCTTCTTCCTTACGGAATCCCAGGCAAGATGACCATTTCCTCGATATCACTTCTATCTTTGCCTATGCTAATAGTCTCACTCTGTAGATTACCTCGATGCCTATTCCTGTTTGGCAGCCTCCTATTATTGCCATGAAACCTCTAACCTTTGACACCTTCCCAACAAACCGTTGTTTGGCTATGTTACCCGCTTGCTCAGCCCCTCTTATAGCGTTGTTAGTTGCAGGTGAAGATGCAGATTGCTCCATGTTGGAACTTGTTGTTGGAATATCACAATATCTCTTAAATATATTAACACACCTATATACTTGGCAATGGGTCGAAGGCTTGGCCTTTTGCTCGGTGTTTTGTTCCACTCATGCCACCTTAGGACCAGATAAACCGGTGTTATGTTCCCGGATTTTGCGTTCCTAACTCGGTTGGGGTTTATGGGCCCCCCTCAATAACCCGCTTAGCGCTAAAGCTTTTCCAGCAAGGCCCAACTTTGGTTCTACATTTGCCTAACAACTAAAACTTGCATAGGGAGCAATTAACCCTTTTCTTAATCAACAACCCGGGCCAGTGCTCCACATGAGTGTTGGTCCAAACTGGGGAGTCTGCGGGGCCACCTCGAGGAAACTCAAGGGCTGGTAAAAACCTGTAGAATCGCCCATCCGGACGTGGCCTGAGACGAGATACGCGCGGCTACTATCAGGGTGTCGGCACGCCGGGAGGTCTTGCTGGATTAGTTTTACCTTAGTCGGAATATCTTGAGCACGGGATTCCAAGAATACTCGGGTCTTCCCACCTTGGAGTTGCGACTCCGCAGGTCGTGAGCTTTTGATGGGCTAAGTTGGGACACCCCTGCAGGGTTTGATCTTTCGAAAGCCGTGCCCGTGGTTATGTGGCAGATGGGAGTTTGTTAATATCCGGTTGTAGAAAACTTGACACTATGCTCATAATACACTACCTGTGTGAGTTCTGTGATTATCTCTTCTCGAAGGTGTTTCGAGAAGAAGAACACGGAGGGGTTATGTCTGGCGTGAGTAGTTAGGATCACTTCGTGATCACCTAGCGATCGTTGGCACTTGATCTCTTCTCGCTCTAAACTCGTAAGCTAGTTGCTTAGTGCTAGCTGCAAACACTTTATTACCCCCTCCTCACCTAAAGGCTTTGTTAGTTTTGATACCCGGGAGCGGGATTGCTAAGTCCTTTGTGGCTCATAGATTACTACACACACCAGATGCAGGTACATCGAGAATAGTGCAGGAGGTGGATCAGAACTTCAGTGGGAGTTCGATGAAGCGCTTGGCCGTATGTATGTGACGTTTTCGACGATCAATAGTGGTTCCTACTAGGGGCGATCGGGACCTCGTGTTGTTTTATTTATGGTATATTTCTTTTGAATCTTCGTCCGTAGTCGGACTCTAATGTTATTTGGATGATGTATGTTTATGTATTACAATGTGTGACGTGGCGAGTGTAAGCCAACTACTCTTTTGCAATTTCATCCCCTCTTTTACATGAGTCGTGCAAAGATATCATACTTGAGATCATTCTAGTATGAGATTATGCCTTAAAGTCGTGCCTCGACACGTAGGAGGTATAGTCTCATACTGGGCATTACATGCTGGCATGACTACCATCATTTCACACAGCTACTCGCATGCCTCCCGATGGCACTACGCGGCGAGCATGCGTCCCATCAATTCATGCACCTGCAGGCACGGCTCACGGTCTACCTGCACGGCAAACTGCTCCCATGCGTCCCCCAACTCACGCTTGCTCGCATGACACACGGGTCATGTGGCGGCATGTATATTGTTTTTCTATTTTCATGATTAATGTTGTCACTTTATTGCTTAACCGAAGCATGGCACGTATCCATTGTTAGTCTAACGCCCACGTTTCGAATAAATAATCCGTTTGCGATATTGGTTCCCAATTATTAATAATCTCCCGTTTGTAAGAATATATTGATTACATCAAAACTTGTCTCAATTTTGACAAAAAGAAGTACAATATCACTGTGTATTGGTGTCCATATGAGACACATGTGTTTTTCCAATCCATTTAGGTGCACTATCGCGTGTGCATGTAGCTCCAATTTGATTTTTGCACATTATACTCCTAGAAAATCAATTAATGTACTAAAACGTCTTAATGATCTCTGGGTTTCTTTTTTCGAAATTAAAACGTCCCTCACTTGGTAACATATGTTCACTACGGGAAAATTTCACATGCATCGTAGTTGTGGTGGATGCATGGTGTGTGTGTGTGTGCGTGTGCGGGGTGGCTGGCAGTACACGTGAGCCACAGTGTGGGTTGGCCATTTTGTGAGGCAGGTGCCACATCAGATTCATGAATTCGTTATTGAAAACATTACACAAACCTTTCATACACACATGTTTTGGCCACATGCAGTCGGTGGTTGTCCTACACGACACTCACTCGCATGTGATGCTTTCTGTGGGCCCGCAAGGTCGTCTTTCAACAATTTGACTAACGGCTGGTAGAGAGGTTAATTTGACCAACGAGGTAGAATATTTTTTGTTTGTGTTATGGTGGGAGTATATAGGATGCGTTGAAGAGGTGCGAGGGGACTAGCATATATACTACGCACGTGTCCGTGAACATGTACACCTCACTCAATGTCGGGACTTTTCGGTTTCCGAGGCACGTGCCACATCAAAATTGTGCATTGGCTAGTCAAATATCACACAACACCTCTTTGGGCAACATGCATGCATGCGGTGGTTATCCTAGGACACTCACGTGTGACTATTCCATATGTGGGCCCGAGAGGTCAGCGTCGATGCATGTATCACTTTGACCTATATCGGGATAGGTTAATTAATTTCACCATCAAGGAGGATTCTTTTTGGGTTGTATTATGGTAGGAGCATATTGTAGGTGTTGAAGAGGGGGAAGGGGACCAGCATATGTAGTACGCTTCATGAACCTCGCTCTGTGTGGGTACTTTACGGTTTTCAAGGCATGTGCCACATCAAATGCATTTTGGGTATTCAACATATGTTTGTCCCACATGCAAAGCGATGTTGTTCTTCCTCTCGCACCCACTCATGCGGTTATCAGCGATATCGATGCTTTCCATCTATGGGCCCGCTTGGTCCATCGCCACTTTGCTTGACAATGAGAGAGGTTAATTTGATTTAGGACGGGATTATTTGTTTGTTTGCATTATGGTATATAGGTCATGCTCTGGGATGACATGATATAGTTTGAGCACACATGCATATGTACGCATGAATCCCTCCCATTGAGTCGGAGTGGCCAGTACCACGACTCGTGATGAACCGATCTCGCTCTGTGTGGGGACTGTACGATTTTCGACGCACGCACCACATCAATGTTGTGAATGGTATTCAAACATGCATGCACACATCACCTCCATACATACATATGCATGTAGTGGTTTTCATCGAACGTTACACTCCCTCGCGTGGTTATCGGCGACAAGCCTATATATTTGAGGGCCCGAGTGGACATCCATGAACACTTTGACCGACAACAAGATAGGTTACCATGGCGGATTCTTCCTTTTTGGTTCGCGTTATCGTAGTAGGTCATGGTGAGATTCAGACCTAATTAAGTTTGAGCGCATACTATGCATGCATTCATTCATGAATCCCCGTCATCGTCTTGAAGTGTGGTGTGACATACATATGTATCGTCAACTAACTCTTTCTCCGTGTGGGGATTTCTGGTTCCAAAGCACGGTGCCCCATCAAAGTTTTTCCATTGTGTATTCAAACATCAACACCTCCATAAATATGTTTGGGCCACACACAAGCAGTGGTTGTCTTCAAGGACTAGCTACTTGCGTGATTATTGGCGAGCTAGCCCATCTCTGGGGTCGCATGGACGGCCATCACTTTGACCAACAACAAGAGAGAGGTTGTACGACCAAGGTCGATTATTCTTGGTCCATTTTATGATACATCTTGGTAAGATGCCCTCTCCCGCCGACTGAAAGTGTGTGTGTGTGTGTGTGTGTGTGTGTGTGTG
>LR738715.1:332863120-332882306 GCA_902687465.1 Secale cereale
GGGGGGGGGGGGAGGAGGTGGAGGACGAACCAAGTGCTGTTCAAGAAAGAGAAGCTTACCGGAGAACGAACAGATTATGAAAGCTAAGTTACCAGAATTTGAGCAGTTCAAAATTTTAAATTTTAGTTATCTTCCTTGAACAACCACACTTTGTATGGAAAACCTGTGCGCGGAGGAACCTACCCGTGGCTGGCCGCACCCTTATCTTGTTTTCGAGTACGCTAAACGGCTTAAGTGAGCTGCGACAAGTGTCGCACCCTTACTTCGTTTTCGAGTTCGCTCAGCAAGCTAAGTGCGTTGCGACTAGCTGCGGCAAGGTTGCTTGCCGATAAGGCCTTTGCCAGCAGGCTGCTCAGAGTCCAGCACTCAGCGCTCGCGGCAAGGGTCCCTTGTCGGCAAGTTCCCTAAAACGTAGGGTAAAAAGCATACAAAGTAAAGGACCAAAAACAAGGGAGATAACACTGCATCAATTGCTCTGAAATAAGATAATATATTACAGAGATAACTTGTCGCAATGACTAATAGATTCATGTTCATGGCACACTTTGCAGCAGCAAAGGAAATAAGAAGAAAGAGGCCTAGTCTACGTGATCGCCTTCGCGCCTGGAGATCTTGTTCACCTTGGCGATGATGTGGGCGACCTGCGCCTTCAGCGCCTCCTGATCTGCGTCGGCCGGCAAGCTGCGGAGGACGTTGACAAGATTAATACCGGGGTTGCGGTAGACAATCTTGGTCAAGACACGCTCCAAGGTACCCGCGCAGAGTTGGCGCGACTCCTCGGCCAGCTGCGCGGGGAGCTTCTCCTGCAGCCGTGCAAGCGCCGGCGCGATCCCCCTGAAGAAGAGACTGAGCTTGGCGCTGTGGGGGAGATTTGGGTCCGGAGAGTACACCAGGTGTTCAACCCTCAGTGCCATTAGCTCCTTGTCGATGTTGGCGGCGGAAGTGACCAGCTCCTCCGTCCATTGCTCCACCGCCTGGCTGAAGATGTTCGCGGAGGTGGCAGCGCTCTCCACCAGCTCCCGCTCCTTGCGAACCTCCTCCTTCAGCTTGGTCTCGCGGTCCCGGGCGGCATCAAGTGAATCTTTCAAAGTGGAGACCTTCAACTCCAGATCAGCAATCGAGTCCTTGGCGGCTTTGAGCTCGTCGCCCTGCTTGGAGAGGCGTACCTGGAGGTCCGAGTTGGTATGGGCGTCTTTCTCGCGCTCTATGTTGAGCGCGGTGACCCTTTCCGTGCTCGCCTTCAGGTACTCCTCCAGCTGCGCCACCTTGGCTTCAAGGTCCTTCTTGGCGGTTTCCGCGGCGGCAGCGGCTTCCTTTGCCTCCTTCAGGGCCCCGCCAAGATCCTGCTCCCGGGCGGTGAGCTCGTCGTCATGGGCGTCGAGCTCAACCTTCCGCTGGTTGAGCGCTCCTTCTCGCCGGGACAGCTCCACACCAACTAGTCGCTGCTGCTCCTCGGCCTCAGCTTTCTCCAGAAGAAACTCCTGCTGCTCTCCGGCAAGCCTCTCGCGCTCCTCCGCCAAGTCGCAGAGAGCTGCCTGGTTGGCGGCGTGGAGCTCTGCGGCGCGTTTCTCCAAGTCCGCTCCGGCCTTGGCGGTGAGGGCTTCTCGCGACTCCAGTTTCGCCTGCCTGGCCCGGTAAAGGGCCAGGAGCTGGCGGAGAAGTTTCTCCTCTTCGGGCTCATCGCTCCCGCCAGGCGCTTCAACAATCTTCAACCCCGCGGAGGCGAGGACCTCTCCATCGAAGGTCTCTCCCTCCACGGGGGCTCGCGACGAAGACCCCCACGGCACTTGAATGAAGACGCCATTGGGGGCCTCGAGGTAGATGCCCGACTGCTCCTTGTCGGCGAAGGGGTCGGCGGCCGGCGCAGCGCTTGACGCTCCTGCCGCCTCCGGGCCGGCAGTGTGGTCGCCGTCCCCCTCCCCGGCCGCGGCGTCTGCGGACGGGGCAGTCTCCTCAGCGGCAGGCTCGTCGGCTCCTGCCATGTCTTCAACGACAGGGGCGTTGCCGCCGTCGCCTTGCGCGCCCTCCTCGCCGATGACCTCGGTCTCCATCCGGTCCGGCGCGGGAGGATCTAGCAGAAGAAGAAAAGAAGCTATCAAGCAAATATCCAAAAAGACAAATCCAAGAAGATAAAGCTGCAAAATTTACCTTCGCGGACGTCTTCGACGACTGGCTCCCTCGCCGGGGAGTCCTCCCTTGGCGGTGGAGCAGTGGCCCCTACTAGCGGAGGGCCGCCCGTGCCCTCCCTTGGCGGGGTGGCTGCCCTCGTCGGGCTGCTCGCCCTTGGCGGGGAGCCCGCCCTTGGCGGGGTGCCCGTCCTCGTCGGAACGTTCTCCCTCGCCGGGGAGTCTACCCTTGGCGGGGAGGGCGGAGCCGGTGGCTCGCCGGAGGCAGTCTCCGGGCGCTCCTGCAGCTGCGGCTCCGTTTCTGCACAAGACAAGCAAGACAACAAAACGTTAGTACCAAGCTGGAATCTCAAGCGCGCCCGACAAGTAGGAAGTTCAAAACCGGACTTACGCTGGGGGCTGCTCCTCGGAGCAGCGGTTGTGTCCGGCAAGTCCGTCGCCGGCGCGTCCCCTATCGCCGCGACGGGCGAGTCGTCCTCGACCTCAACCACGGGGATTTTGGCCCGCTTTGCCATCCGCTGGGCCAAGGTCCTGAAGTCAAAACAAGAACAAGATTAGAATCACGAAGAAAGATCAAGTCAGAATTGAAGAAGCTATAAGTTACAGATGCTTACTCCTCTTCCTCGTTGTCGTCGCTAAGGGCGGAGAAATCGAACTCCACCTGAATTGCTCCGGCGCGAGGAGCAGGAGGAGAAGGCTCTCTCGGGCGCTTGGCGGTCCCCGGGGCTGGGGGCTGCGACGACCCAGCCTCCGCCGACGCCGAGGCCCGAGGAGCAGGCGGAGCGGCCGCTCCGCTCTGAGAAGATCCCCCTCCGCTTGGCGCTGGTGCGCGGGGCGCCTCCTCCGCGGCTGGTGCGCGGGGCGCCTCCATCGCGGCTTGGCTCGCTCTGGTGGCGCGCGTCACCCGGCGAGCAAGCTGTTGTCGGGGCGCCTGCGTCCTTGTCGCTGTAGGCGCCTTGCGGAGACGCTTCAGCGGTGTTCGCTGGGGACTTGCCCGAGGCGGGGAGTTCTCCGAGGACGATGAGGCGTCGTCGTCGAGCCCCAGAGACCCACCAGAGTCCTCATCGGCCTCGGTGTCCTCCTCCTCCTCCCCGGCGGGCCCGCTGGGTCCGGCATCTTGCCCTGCGGCCCCGCTCTCTCCGGTGGCTCCGCTCCCTCCGGTGGCGCTGCTCCCTCCGGCACCTCTGTTTCCTCCGGTAACCTCGCTTGCCGCGGCCTCGCTCATGACTCCGGGAATCCCGGCGTGCCTCAGGGAAGGGACCCCGGCGAGCTCGTCGGGCGGAAGTTTGAGCAGTCTGCGGATTTCTGCCTCTTCTGCTTGGCACACCTCGTCCGCGGCCTCCACCTCGTCGATGGTGAATCCGAAGTCCCCTGCTGCTGCAGCTGCGGCGGCCTCTTCCATCCGGGAAGCGATGTAGGCTATGTCCCGCTCTGTGGTGGCCCGAGTGAGACCCTTGTTCTCCTCGGTGTTCTTCGGCACCTCGACCAGATTATCGAAGAAACTCATAATGGCATCCGGCGTGGGCACTATCCAGGTGGGGTCGACGCCATGAGAGTCACATGCGGGCATCATTGCGCGCAAGGCATCCCGGGCGGTGCTGTTGCACAGCGGCACCACTCCCCGGGGAGATCTAAACCACTCCGGATGGGCCGGGTCGTGCTTAAAAAGCTCCCGGACCATCCCCTTCAGCTCCAGCGCCGTGAAGTTGAAGTTCAATCCTGGGCGCAGCCTCATAATATCCGCCGCATTGCCGAACTCCCATGCTGGCCTTTTCCTCTCTTGTAAAGGGGCAATGCGGCGGCGGAGGAAATCTGCTCCTACCTCTCCGATGGTCAACTTAGCTACCCGGAGACGAAGTATCCTGACAAGGGCGACGTTGAGCTTGACATCATCCGGGGCCAACTCGCTCCAGTCCCTGCCGCGCACTATGGCTGTTGTGCGCGGCGCAGTGAAAGGCTCCGGCTGGTCCTTCACTATCCAACACCAGTCTGCGCGCCACTCTTCCCACTTGCCGCGGAGCTCTCCTTTCAGATATGACTCCTTCTTATTCAAGCGGAAGATCCAAGATATACCCCCGGAGAGGGGAGCGCCGGCCTCTACTCTAGGCATAAAAAAGTGGCGAAAAAGCGCTACATTTGGATAGATCCCTATATAGTTTTCGCACAGATGTGTGAAAACCGCCATCGTAAGGATGGCGTTGGGGGTGAAGTCTAGGAGATGGAGGCCGTACGTGTTCATGATGTCACAGAAAAACTCCGAGAACGGAGGGCACAAGCCGCAGTGAAAGAAGACAGCGAAGAAGAAGTACGCGCCGGGAAGCAGATCTTTGGCGACAGCGGGGTAGACTCTGGTCCGGGGATGAGCCTTGGTCTCCTTGGCCCAGAAGAGGTAATACTTGTTCCAGAGTTCCCTCGCGCTGAGCCTCGGCGCGAAAACTACATTCCTCTTCCGCAGGGCGGCGAGCTTCGCCGCCTGCTCGGATTTCTCCCTCTTGGCCTTCTCCGCTTTCGCCTTCTCGGCCTTCGGAGCCATGGCGGAGGCGGCGGGGGAAGGGGCGAGGTGAAAGTGCAACTAATCCCCGGGTGGTTTTGGTAATTAATAACAACATATATATCATTGAACTAATATTATCTTGAGAATCATTTCAGAGAAGTTCGATGATATGGGTATGGAAATGTCTGAAGAAGTGGACCCCTCAAAATGCTAAGACAAGCATTGGCAAAAGCTCAAGACTCCATTTTTGGTTTAGTGATCAAAGATCACATTGAGTCCATAGGAAAAGCCAATACTATTAAAAGGGGATGAGGTTGTGTTAATGTTCTTGTTGCTCAAGTGCTTGGTGATCTAACTCCCTCAACTATCAGCACTATTCACTACTTAACACACACCCATAAGTAATCTCGGTCAAACCAACTCTGTCTCACCGAGATGAAGTTATCTCTACAAACCCTAACATCTCGGTCACACCGATTTCTCCAACTCAGTCCCACCGAGATGAACCACTTCAGTTGTTTCTCCAAACCCTAGCTTCTCGGTCAAACCGATTCTGAGTTTCGGTCTCACCGAAAAAGGGCTGCCAACCTTCTGTGATCAGTTGACATCAATTCAGAATATCCGAGTTTATATTTTCGGTCTCACCGAGATGGCAAACCCTAACCTTTGACTCACTTCTGTCTCACCGAGATGGTATTTTCGGTCCCACCGAAAATCCCAACGTTCACTATATTTGAACTTTCGGTCTGACCGAGTTTTCACTTCGGTCTGACCGAGATTGGTCAAATGTGTGTGTAACGGTTGGATTTTGTGTGGAGGCTATATATACCCCTCCACCCCCTCCTCATTCGTGAGGAGAGCCATCAGAAAGTACTACCATTCCTACCATACACTTTCTGAGAAGTGAACCACCTACCCTTGTGTTGAGATCAAGCCATTCCATTCCTACCATATGAAACTTGATCTCTAGCCTTCCCAAGTTGCTTTCCACTCAAACCTTTCTTCCACCACAGCCATATCAGTGAGGAGAGTTGAGTGTTGGGGAGTTTATCATCTGAAGCACAAGAGCAAGGAGTTCATCACCATCAACACCGTCTATTACCTTTTGGGGGGTGGTGCCTCCTAGATTGGTTAGGTGTCGCTTGGGAGCCTCCGTCTTGATGATGTGGAGTTGAACCAAGAAGTTTGTAAGGGCAAGGAGATCGCCTACTTCGTGAAGATCTACCCCGAGTAAGGCTAGTCCTCCGTGGGCGTAGGCCGTGATGGAATAGACAAGGTTGCTTCTTCGTGGACCCTTCGTGGGTGGAGCCCTCCGTGGACTCGCGCAGCCGTTACCCTCCGTGGGTTGAAGTCTCCATCAACGTGGATGTACGATAGCACCACCTATCGGAACCACGACAAAAATCTCCGTGTCACCAAACTGCGTTTGATCTTCTCCATTTTCTTTTTCTACATGTGCAATTTACTTTCCGCTGCATATACTCTAGAATTGCATGTGTAGGGTGTTACTTGAATTGATCTTGTTTGTGAAACTGCCAAAAACTTTGCATGATCTAAAGGCAGATTTTTTATATTGTCAAGTAGTCTAATCACCCCCCCTCTAGACCTACTTCGATCCTACAAGTGGTATCAGAGCTTTGGTCTCCATTGCCTTGGTTTCCATTGCATTGGACTCCATAAGCTTGGTTTCACAACCTAGGAGAGTATGGCGTCTAGTGAGGGTAATTATCGTAGAGGTCCTTACTTTGATGGTACAAATTTTGCTAGTTGGAAGCATAAAATGAAAATGCATATTCTTGGTCATAACCCAGCCGCATGGGGCATTATTTGTGTTGGCATGCAAGGTGATTTCTTTGAAGAAGGAAAAGTTCCGGATCGCGAAGCTACACCCGAAGAGTTGCAGATGTTGCAAAACAATGCTCAAGCTTGTGACATTCTCTTCAATGCTTTGTGTCCCGAAGAGTTCAACAAAATCAGCCGTCTTGAGAATGCTAAAGAGATTTGGGATACTTTGGTTGAAATGCACGAAGGTACTGAATCTGTGAAGGAATCAAAGCTAGATATTCTTCAAGGTCAACTTGACAAGTTCAAGATGAAGGATGGTGAAGGAGTCGCTGAAATGTACTCTAGGCTTGCTCTCATCACAAATGAGATTGCTGGCTTAGGAAGCGAAGAAATGACCGACCGATTCATCATTAAGAAGATTCTCAGAGCTTTGGATGGAAAGTATGACACCGTGTGCACTTTGATCCAAATGATGCCAAACTACAAGACTCTCAAGCCAACTGAAGTCATTGGAAGAATTGTTGCCCATGAGATGACACTTAAGGATAAGGAAGAGCTTCACAACAAGTCAAGTGGTGCTTACAAAGCTACAAGTGATGCTCCTACTACCTCAAGTGACAAGCTAGTTTCCAATGAAGAGATAAGCCTAATGGTCAAGAACTTCAACAAGTTCTACAAGAATAGAGGCAAAGAAAGAAGCTCAAAGTCTAGATCATATGATGGAAAGAGATCTTCTAGTCGTGATCGAAACTGCTACAATTGTGGAAGACCCGGACACTTCTCAAATGAGTGTACGGCTCCCCACAAGAGAAGAGAAGAATCTCCAAGAAGAAGAGCAAGAGATGAGTCACCTCGGAGAGAGAGAAGGAGTAGAGATGATCGTTATGAACGAAGACCCTCTCGGAGAAGCAAGGATTCGGAGAGGAAAGACAAGTCATCAAGGAGCTACACAAGAGGAAGACACCGGAAGAATCAAGGGATTGGTTTTGAGCGAAAGTTCAACGCCGAAGGTGTTGAGTGGGAAGAAGGTCAATACCCTACTCCACAGTTTGTCTCACAAAAGGAGAAGTATGATCCTACTTCTTCCAATGTGGAACAAGCTCAAGATGACCTTCCACCACAAGACCACAAGCTAAAGGCCAAGGACAAGCTTCAAGAGGAGATTGATGCATTCATTGAAGCACCTCAAGCCATGGTCAAGTGGGTTCCCAAGGACACATCAAGTTCTACTTCGTCAAGCTCAACTACAACACCAAGGATTCTCATCAAGATGATGTGGATCCCAAAGAAGAAGAACTAGTAGGTTCTTGAGGGTGACTCCGCCAACAAACTTCACTCATATTCATTTTGGCAAGAACTTGTGCAATCAACTTCCACATCATGCACTAGTTCATGGAGTCACAAACCCTCTTGTTGGTAAGTCAAGGGACAAGGTAATCATTGCTTTCATGGACATCATCTCTTGTGTACTTCACTCTATGTCCATGGATATTCTTGTTTGTTCCTTGTGGGACTAACCCATGTAGGTATTGAAAGTGCCCTAATCCAAGGATAGCTCTCAACTCTTCATGATCTACATCAACATTGAGCATCCACATCTTCAACATCTACATGAAGTCTTCTACGACAACCCAAGGTTAGTTTGACCCTTTAAAAGGGGTTCTCACATCTAGGGGGAGCTTTACTCTAAAAATTGAGCTAAAGCATCTCCAAATGATGTGAACACATAAATGCTTTATGTAAAAGTGGCAACCCCACTTGTGCTTAAACGATGAGTATGACCTATGATCAAATGTTCTCATTTGGCTCCTAAGTCAATATACTCATATATAGATGACCTAGTCATCGACAATTTGTGTGCTAGTAGCTAGAGTTTTGGTTGTGCATGTTTGACACATATTTCAGTTGCTATCTTATTGTGTGAGCATGATGAATGCATGATTCTATTCATTCAAGGACATCCATTTGTGGTTTTGATTGTTTTGGTTTCTTTTTCTGGCCAAATGGATGGAAAAGAATGCCTAAGCACCTTCCCTAGCTATCTATGCTATCTTGTCTCAAATTCTATTCATGCTTATATCACAACTTTGAACAAGTCTTTTTCGGACAGTCCGAGTGAGGAGCACTCGGAACCACCGATTCGTCTAAGGCTGACTTCCAAAACCTTCTAAGTCCATTTCGGTCTGACCAGCTTCCCAATCTCGGTCCAACCGAAACACTTAGATTGATCTAGGTTTCATCTCGGTGAAACCGAGTTCAAAATCTCGGTCTGACCGATATGCGTAACTGCACTGCAATTATGCATCTCGGTGACACCGAGTTTTTCAACTCGGTCCCACCGACAGCACGGGGTTATATATACTGAGGGCTGCGCGCGATCTATTCCTTTCAAACGTTCGCCCTCCAAGACCCCTGCTGCCGTCGCCCTGATCTAAGGATCGTCGCCGTCGTCACCTGTGCGCCCTCGCCACAGGTCTCCGCCGCCGTCAACGGTAATCTTCTCCGCCGTTGCCGCCGTAGAGGGACACCACCAAGTTAGGGTGTGTCCCGATCCCTTTCATGCTCCACTTCTGATTCTTGCATGATAGGACTGCCCTGATTCAATCCACGTTTGATATGATCCCAATACATTGTTCAGATCTTCTAGTTTCGAGGAAAATTCTTAGGTTTATGTTTCCACGGAATGCATCTCGGTGAAGCCGATTCCTGAAACTCGGACTGACCGATTTGGTCTCTGACCATTGCACTACACAGTTCGGTCTGACCGAGTTGTGGAAATCGGAATGTCCGAATTGAAGTTTCTGTGAAACCCTAAGTTTTCGGTAGGACCGAAACCCATTTCGGTCTGACCGAAAGTGGTGTGTAGGTTCTGTTGAACACTTCGGTTGCACCGAAACTTGAAATCGGTTTGACCGAAATACATTCTGTGAAAACTCAAAACTAAGTTTTTAACTCATTTTCTTTTTTCAAAAAAAAAAACTTCTGCAGTTGTGATAACTCTTCTACTCTGCCTACACCTTATCTTTTCACAGGTTTTTCAGCCATGTCAGATGTCAGTGACAGCCAGAACAGGTCTGAATCACCGTTTGCTGAAATTCCAGAGGCAGATACAAGTCCTGCTAGCAGCTCTAGTGATGATGGTGAGAGGAGCACCCCTAGTGGTTTGCCTCCCGCAGCTACGAGAACCAGGAAGAAGAGAACTTCTGATGATGAGGATTCCGACTTTGTTGCTGAGGAAGTTACCTCCAAGCCCAAGAGGAATGTGGTTGCCAAAGAGCACCAAGGGCAGCAAACAAGGAAAGGCACAAGTAAAGTGAAGCAATCAGCAGTTGCCAAGAAGCTCAACTTGGAAGAGCCAGCTCCAAGCAAGGTGAAGAAGACTTCCAAGAGGAAGAGAGTTGTTTATGCTGAACCTCAAGTTGATGCTGAAGAAGAAGAAGAAGAAGATGCACCCCAGCCTCCTCCTCAGAAAGCTAAGTTCATGGGTGATGCCATTCGGGCTCAAGCCTCCTCCAAGCCCAAGAAGCCTGCTCCAGTCAAGGCAGCTCCAGCCAAGCCCAAGACGACAACCAGAAGCATTCCAGCTTCTGAGAAGAACAAAGGTGAGATGCCACCTTCTGAGTCAGATGAAGAGCATGTGTTGCTCAAGCTCCGTCCCAAGTTGCCACTCCACAATGATGCTCATCCTCAAGCTGAGGACATGAAGGCAAGGAAGGACAAAGGTCTCAGGCTATGGAGACAGTCTGATCCATATGCCGTAAGAAGAAGGACTGCTGTGGACCCCAGATTCCACACCAGAGAGCAGCAGGATTTCTATGAGACCGTGCTAATGGATAAGAAGCCCATTGTTGCTGACACCAGGTATGTTGACTGGAAGTACATTGACAGTGAAGAGCACCGGGACTTCTTTCCCCATGTGCATGAGAGCTTTACTGCATGTGGAGTTGCTGATTTTGTGGGTCAAGAACTGACAGCATGGAATGATGAGATGATCATGCAGTTCTATGCCACAGCCCACTTCTATCCTGATGGCAAGATCACCTGGATGACTGAAGGTCAACGGTTTTCTTCAACTGTTGAAGAATGGGCAGAACTTCTGAACGCTCCTGTGCAGAGAGAGGACGACATTGATGTCTATGGGATTCCTAAGAAGAGTCATGATTCTATGAAGAATATGTATAAGGAGATCCCAGCTGCTGATTTAGAGGGATGGAAGCTCGGCTCAGTGTATTATCTCCAGGCAGGTCTGACCACCACTAACACTATTCTGAGGCATACTTTGATGCCTAAGTCAGGTGACCACCGGATGATACGAGGCTATTCTATCAACATGCTGCACATTCTCGATGAGAAGGCACCTTTTAAGGTGATGGACTTGATGGTAGAAACCATTAAGAGGACTGCAGCTGACCAGAAGAGGTCGTGTGGGTTTGCTCCGCAGATACAGATGCTCATCAACGCCAAGTTTGGCACGGGCAAATTCATGTTGGATAGGAAGCACTTGCCACTGCAGCCAGAGCATGAGGACAACGTAGTTGTGATGGATGAAGAGGATCCCACCTCAGTTGAAGGGCAAGCCAAGATCGAAGCTGCAAAGAAAGCCAAAGCTGACAAAGAGGCAGCAGCAGCAGCAGCAGCTAAGCCAAAGAGCTTTGGACAACAGATTCTTGAAGCAACCCAGAGAATTGAACAACGCCTGGCCAGCATTGAGCAATCTCAGGAGAGCCTTGAGAGGATTGTCGAGGACAAGATCCACGCTCTAGACGTGAAGCTGACTGAGATTCAGGTGTCTGTCAACAAGCTTGAGGCAGACATGGAGGAGACTAGGCAGGAGAGAGCAGAGCTTATGCAGGATGATCTAGTCCAGGACTCTCATCGCCAGACTGCTCCGGTTCCCAGAGGATCCAGATCTGCAGCTATCCCAGTGACAGACTCCAGGGCTACCACTTCAGCACCAGCTACAGCTCCAGCAGTTCCTACAGCTCCAGCATCCACTCCTCCACCGCAGACATCAGCAGAGATCTTCGCAGATGCAGCTATCTCTACACCGACATCGACCCAGACGGGAGCAGCCAGCCGAGCCCGCAGTGACGTTTAGCTCTATACCTTTTCGAACTTTTTGGTAACTTGTTGCCAAAGGGGGAGAAATTGTTATAGATCATAGGGCTTCGAGAGAGAGAGTGCTCTTTCGTCTTTCGTCTTTTTCGTCTTTTGCCGGTTTTCCTTGAGATACATTGGTTTCTTTTGGTTCCAGATACTTTATGTGTGCTTGCTACTACGTTTGATGCTACCTTAATGAGTGCTTAGTCATACTATGTCTTAATGTGTGCTTATTGCTTATCATATGCTATTTCTTATTGTATGGCTATTTACTCTTGTCTTGGTGATTAAGTGCATGTTATTCATTCTTATCATTTTGTGCGTTCCACCAAGATGTATGTGACATGGAAGAGTGACCCATAATCCTAATCGATTGTGCATTTGCATTCAAACGCAAATTTTAAATAATGCACAAATTTAGGGGGAGCTCTTGTTTATCACATACTTCTCAAAGCGACGATATTATTCTTTGATTATATCTTTTGTCGAAGCTTTGATCTATATGTTGTCATCAATTACCAAAAAGGGGGAGATTGAAAGTGCAACTAATCCCCGAGTGGTTTTGGTAATTAATAACAACATATATATCATTGAACTAATATTATCTTGAGAATCATTTCAGAGAAGTTCGATGATATGGGTATGGAAATGTCTGAAGAAGTGGACCCCTCAAAATGCTAAGACAAGCATTGGCAAAAGCTCAAGACTCCATTTTTGGTTTAGTGATCAAAGATCACATTGAGTCCATAGGAAAAGCCAATACTATTAAAAGGGGATGAGGTTGTGTTAATGTTCTTGTTGCTCAAGTGCTTGGTGATCTAACTCCCTCAACTATCAGCACTATTCACTACTTAACACACACCCATAAGTAATCTCGGTCAAACCAACTCTGTCTCACCGAGATGAAGTTATCTCTACAAACCCTAACATCTCGGTCACACCGATTTCTCCAACTCAGTCCCACCGAGATGAACCACTTCAGTTGTTTCTCCAAACCCTAGCTTCTCGGTCAAACCGATTCTGAGTTTCGGTCTCACCGAAAAGGGCTGCCAACCTTCTGTGATCAGTTGACATCAATTCGGAATATCCGAGTTTATATTTTCGGTCTCACCGAGATGGCAAACCCTAACCTTTGACTCACTTCGGTCTCACCGAGATGGTATTTTCGGTCCCACCGAAAATCCCAACGTTCACTATATTTGAACTTTCGGTCTGACCGAGTTTTCACTTCGGTCTGACCGAGATTGGTCAAATGTGTGTGTAACGGTTGGATTTTGTGTGGAGGCTATATATACCCCTCCACCCCCTCCTCATTCGTGAGGAGAGCCATCAGAAAGTACTACCATTCCTACCATACACTTTCTGAGAAGTGAACCACCTACCCTTGTGTTGAGATCAAGACATTCCATTCCTACCATATGAAACTTGATCTCTAGCCTTCCCAAGTTGCTTTCCACTCAAATCTTTCTTCCACCACAGCCATATCAGTGAGGAGAGTTGAGTGTTGGGGAGTTTATCATTTGAAGCACAAGAGCAAGGAGTTCATCATCATCAACACCGTCTATTACCTTTTGGGGGGTGGTGCCTCCTAGATTGGTTAGGTGTCGCTTGGGAGCCTCCGTCTTGATGATGTGGAGTTGAACCAAGAAGTTTGTAAGGGCAAGGAGATCGCCTACTTCGTGAAGATCTACCCCGAGTAAGGCTAGTCCTCCGTGGGCGTAGGCCGTGATGGAATAGACAAGGTTGCTTCTTCGTGGACCCTTCGTGGGTGGAGCCCTCCGTGGACTCGCGCAGCCGTTACCCTCCGTGGGTTGAAGTCTCCATCAACGTGGATGTACGATAGCACCACCTATCGGAACCACGACAAAAATCTCCGTGTCACCAAACTGCGTTTGATCTTCTCCATCTCCTTTTTTACATGTGCAATTTACTTTCCGCTGCATATACTCTAGAATTGCATGTGTAGGGTGTTACTTGAATTGATCTTGTTTGTGAAACTGCCAAAAACTTTGCATGATCTAAAGGCAGATTTTTTATATTGTGAAGTAGTCTAATCACCCCCCCTCTAGACCTACTTCGATCCTACACGAGGAGTTCGACGGCGCCGCGGGTGCGGAAGAGGGCAGAGGAGGTGTGGAGGCAAAGCGCAGCGGGGGATTTCTGGAGGTTGAAGACGAAGTGAAAGCGGAGGAGGGAAACTGCCCCTGTTCCCTCTGCTTTTAAGGGGGGAGTGGGGGACGTTTCGCGTTTTCCATTAAAGAACGTGGCCACGATCTCTCCCACGATGCCGCAATCGACGCGTGCCGTTAGGGAGGGGCGCGGCGGATGCGGAAGGGGATTCAGCGTGCCGTGGGCCGCGTGTGCCCGTGCACTGTTTTGGGCCTGGCCCAACAGCGCTCGGCACAGTGTGTGGCCCAGGCCCGGGGGCTCCTGTCGGTGTACTAAGATAGGGGTACCTTAGTACCCCAACTTGTGCACGGGCAGTAGCAGCTTCCCGCGGCAGGGCTCACCACGTGCTCGCCGGAGACCTTTCTGATCCTTATAAAACCATTCAAAAACAAAGTATACAAGACAGAAGATCAAGGCCCCGGCAAGTGGAGCTTGCCGGGAAGGCCGTCCCAGGCTCAAGACTATCACATTTAGCACAAGACCCTGGCGAGAGGAGCTTGCCAGGAAGACCAGAAGACTGCATCCCAGAAGACATGCCTTGGCGCAGCATGCAGACATGCCTTGGCGCAGCATGCGCCCCGGCAAGGGCCCGGGGAGCGACAAGCTTCCCAGCCCGGCAAGATCAAGACCCCGGCAAGGTGCTTGCCGGGGGAACCTGCGCTGTGTGCCCGCGCTCCAGCTCATCGGCCCACGCGTCACCCTGGGGCCCTTCCAGGGACGCGTGGCGGATGGCTGTGCAGCCTGGGGGGGCACGGTGGCACTCCACGGTGACGAGGCTATCACCGTGGCGAACGGAGACGCATGGACGGGTGCTTTTGGGGTCGACGGTGACGGGCATTTAATGCCCTTGTCCCCCACTGTCAAGTTAGGTGAAGACCACTGTTCACGCACTGTTCATGCACTGTTCCCGCACTATTACAACTACCACCAAAGTTACATTTTTGCCCTTCTTCTACGTTGGCACCTGTCGGTGACCCCTTGAGCTATAAAAGGAGGCCCATGCACAACGTAGAAAGGGTTCGGAACCTAGACAGCTCTCTTGCTCGGTGTAGCTAGTTCTTCAAGCTCCCGAGCTCACAAACTCAATACAAATCAAGCAGGAGTAGGGTTTTACGCGTCCGCGCGGCCCGAACCTGGGTAAACTGCCCGCGTGCGCCCCTCGATCCGCTCTTTGTGCTCCCTCCGCTCCCTCACCGCAACGACAAGGGGCTCCGGTCCCATAGGTGTTCGTGGTGGACAGTTCCCCCGACAGGGATGAAACTTCACGATGATTTTTCTTGGACCAGAAGACACCCTGGAGACTTGAGAACCAAGTCAGAAGAGCCACGAGGTGGCGACAAGGGGGGAGGACGCGCCCCCACCCTTGTGGGCCCCTCATGACTCCACCGACCTATTTCTTCCTACTATATATTCGCATATATTCCAGAAACCCTAGAGGGGCATCAAAACCACTTTTCGACCGCCGTAACCTTCTGTATCCACAAGATCCCATCTGGAGGCCTTTTCCGCTACTCTACCGGAGGAGTATTCAACCACGGAGGGCATCTACATCGACACCATTGCCCTTCTGATGAAGTGTGAGTAGTTTACCATAGACCTACGGGTCCATAGCTAGTAGCTAGATGGCTTCTTATCTCTCTTTGATTCTCAATACCATGTTCTCCTCGATGTTCTTAGAGATCTATCCAATGTAATAATCTTTTGCGGTGTGTTTGTCGAGATCCGATGAATTGTGGATTTATGATCGGGTTATCTATGAATATTATTTCAGTCTTCTCTGCATTCTTATATGCATGATTTGATATCTTAGTAATTCTCTTCGAACTATCGGTTTGGTTTGGCCAACTAGATGTGTTTTTCTTGTAATGGGAGAAGTGCTTTGCATTGGGTTCAATCTTGCGGTGTCCTCACCCTGTGATAGAAGGGGTAGCGAGGCACATATGTATTGTTGCCATTGAGGATAAAAAGATGGGGTTTTCATCATATTGCTTGAGTTAATTCCTCTACATCATGTCATCTTGCTTAAAGCGTTACTCTGTTCTTCATGAACTTAATACTCTAGATGCAGAATAGTTTTGATCAATGTATGGAGTAATAGTAGTAGATGCACGCAGTAGTCGGTCTACTTGTCATGGACATGATGCCTATATTGCATTATCATTTCCTTATATATCTTCATAACTTTGCGCTTTTCTATCAATTGCTCGACTGTAATTTGTTCACCCACCGTATTATTTTCTTTCAAGAGAGAAGCCTCTAGTAAAACTTATGGCCCCCAGGTCTGTTTTCCATCATATTAGTTTCTGATCTACTATCTTGCAATCTTTTACTTTCCAATCTACAAACCGGAAACCCAAAAATATTTTACCTTTTGTTTATCTATCTCTATCAGATCTCACATTTGCAACTATCCGTGAAGGGATTGACAACCCCTTTATCGTGTTGGGTGCAAGTTGTTTGATTGTTTGTGCATGTATTGATGATTTGTGCGTTGTCTCCTACTGGATTGATACCTTGGTTCTCAAACTGAGGGAAATACTTATCTCTACTTTGCTACATCACCCTTTCCTCTTCAAGGGAAAAACCAACGCAAGCTCAAGAAGTAGCAAATATCTTGCTGTAATTATTTTGTGTTTACTTTATTTAGCTTTTTACTTTAGTTTTAAATCTATCTCTATCATATCTCACTCTTGTTCGTGACGTTGAAGGGATTGACAACCCCTTTTTCGTGTTGTGTGCAAGTGTTTGTTAGTTTGTGCAGGTGCATATATTGGAGACATGCTTGTACCTCCTACTGGATTGATACCTTGGTTCTCAACTAAGGGTAATACTTATGTCTACTTTGTTGCATCACCCTTTCCTCTTCAAGGGAAAAATCAACACAAGCTTAAGAAGTAGCAAGGGTAAGCAATACCGTGCGTTTTTAGTGATAGGTGCCACATCGAAGTTGCATTTCATATTTGAACATCAACCCACCCTTTTCATACGTATATTTGGTCTACATGCAAGTGTGTTCATGTTTTGACCCTTTCTCGCGTCATTTTCGCCAAATTTATGAACATTAGAGAAGTCGGATGACGCAACATACACAGTTCATTCGCACTAACTGTGTCCCACGCCAGTGCCCGTGTCACGCCCATCAGCACAGTACATTGGGCTCCACGAGGCATCCCATCTCAAAAATATCTACCCGCCTGTAGGTTTTTTCTGTTTGACAACACATAGTTATTATGTTTCAACCATGTGTGATGTTTGTTGTTCCTGCTCCCGCCCGCATCCCTCGGAAATATATGCTCGGCTTTAGGGTTTTTATTTTTCGTAACACACAGTTGTTATTTTCGGACCATGTGGGATGCACCATCATCCACATTTTCAATAGCCTAGCATTTCACTCCCGCGTTTGACTCCCGCATGGTAAAATTTTCAGTAGCCGCATCATTTCCTTAAAGACACCCCTCCACACACACACACCCCAAAACCTCCTCGGGTGTGAGCGCACATACACACACCTCAACCCCTCCCTCGCTCGAAACCCTAGCAAGGTCGCCGCCGCCGCCACAAGGCCTCCATTATCAACATCTGCCGGTTTGCATGTGCATCTTACCCACCGATCACCATACCCAGGCCGCCTTGAGTTTCTTAGATGACACCAACCAAACGCCCCCTTTCCCACAGATCCCCATCACCATCCCCCACTTTGGAGCATCACAGCCTAAGCCCGGCTATGCTTCCCATGGAGCTCGAAGAGCGACATGCCCAAAAGAGTTGTATCGTGGCCTCTTCGCCTGACGTCGCCGAGGTGGCCGCCGAGGAAGCTGACGACCATTACTGGACATAGACACTCAATCAGCGGGCTAGAGTATGCGGGTATGTCGCGGACGCCGGCTACGACATCGAGGTCATCGACAGGGATGGCCTGACGCGGGCTATGTCAAGTGGCCTACCCCCAACCCCTCGGGCTAAACCTCAATTGGTATCATCCATGGCCCCGCCGCTGATCTGCTCTCACTCGTTGTCAAGAATTTGCCATCCTACATCGCCATCGAGCCCCTTTTTTCATTTCTGAAGGACACGTTCTGTGATGCTGGCTTGGGATCCATAGCTTCCAAGTCAAATTGATGGTGACCACGAGGAGGGCACCCTATCCAGCTCTTCCAAGGGGAAAGAGCCCATCTACTCTTCTAAGGAGAAAGAGCCCGTCTGCGACATGAGGGAGGGCACCCTACAGCCGTGCTCTTCCAAGGGGAAGAGGCCCATCTGCGACAGCGTGGAGTGCACCCAGGGAATGTGCTCTTCCCACGGGAACGAGCCCATCTGTGAGAAGTGAGGAAACCCATGATTTGTTTTTCCGTGCCTTTTCACTGGGGGGAACCCATGATTTGTTTTGTCGACTCCCTTTTGTAGTCTAGTGAGAATATGTCCAGTTTTAATTGCTATATTTGGCTGTTTGCAGTATGCCTTGTTTATTTTAGTTGGTCACAATGTGATGCTCTATATGTGAAACTATTTCCCGTGCAGTACATTTTCATCAATACCAGTTTTAAACTTATCGATAGGAATGTATATATTTGCTTGTTGTTAAGCCTATTATAGCTAGCATATGCCTCTTTTAAAGTTTTTTGGTTGTTCGGTTGTTTGTAGTTAGCATATTTCCAGTTTCAAATGCTATCTTTTGTTGTTCGTAGTATGCCTTGTTTATTCCAGTTGTTCACAATGTGATGTTCTATGTGTGCAAGTATGAACTATGCAGTTCAATTTCATCAATACTAGTTTCAACAATACCACAATGAATGACTACATTTGGTTGCTGCATGTTGTAGTTAACAGGCCTTTCCATTTTTATTTAACAATAACTAGTGTACTTAGATCGGCACAATACCAGTTTGAATGACTATGTTTGCTTGTTGTTAAATGTTAGGCTTGTTGCAGTTTACACACCTTTCCACTTGTTTTGCTTAACTAGCATGCTTAAACCTACACACTGAAGCTATCTTTTGGAGATTACTTTGTCTGCCATGGATATATTTGGTTGATGTTTAGCCTGTTGTGCTTAACATGCCTCTCGATGTACTTACACAAGAAAATTTCGGGAATGAATGTTGTTTTCCATCGAGGTTAGTTTCATCCGATGGCTTATATATACTCACTGTTCAGGATATCGGTAGCTGGTACCATATAGCACTACTAGGGAAATGCTTATCGGTAGGACATCAGTAGAAGCACTGGAAAATAGCAAGTGTTGCTGCTAATTAGCAGTAGCACTGTTCTGGGGTAGTGCTACAAGTAACTCTTCAGAAATAGCGCTGGAAAAGGAAAAAGCACTACTACTAAGTGGGCCCCAGCGAGCCGACCGACGCTAGCTGTAGTAGCAACACTGTCCAGAAAAGAGCGCTATTACTAAGATTTTAGGAGTAGCGCTTTATTTCATAGCACTGCTACTTATAATGGGCTCCAGTTAGTAGTAGCGCTTTTCCTGGAAAGCGCTACTACTAAGTACCATAGCAGCATCGCT
>LR738715.1:332889093-332900686 GCA_902687465.1 Secale cereale
AAGACCAAACAAGCTCGGCATCGGACAAATTGTGGTCACGGAGATGTACCCCAAGAAAGGATGCATCCTCTGGGAAACCGCCAACATCAACAACGAGAAGTTGAAAAAAATACCACATATGGAGCACATACTCCTAAAGAAGTTGCACAATAGGTTCATGTTCCCCGGCCGGAATGAAAGCAAAGATCCGTTGGACGACAAGACCATGACAAAGATAAACAGCCACGCGATGGTGACATTCACCAATGACTTTTCGCCTGGAAAGTTCGGGTGAAAAAAGAGATTGCAAAGAATGAACCGTGGTCTGAGATTCATGCTGACAATCCATCAATAAAGGAAGTGCACTTTGAAAAATTCAAGGAGAATTGCACTAAAGAAGAAGTCAAGCAAAGGTCGGAGAAAATGAAGGCGCTCCAAGCCAGGAACACGCCTCCCCACTGCCTCGGAAGCCGTGGTTACGAGGGGAAGAGGCACGTATGGGCCAAGGAGGATGCCAAAAGTGAAAGTCGCGGAATCCCTGACCCCTTGGGGGAGTTCACCGACCAGCTGGAGCGTGACTGAATCAGGGCCCGGTACAAATGGGACTGCGTCAATAAGATATTTTACACGGATCCGAACACAAGGGAGTTCATTAGACTTCTGGTAATTGTTATATTACGACCTTATTATATTAGCTTCCAATAAATTCGAGTACATGTTTTGTCACACTAGTAAACCATCCATGTTCCTTTTGTAGAAAGAGCAGTACCAAAAGGCAGCCAAAAGTGACAAGTCATCACAGTCGTTGGTGAGGCCCAAGTGGGACACCCCTTTCAACCGGGCCCTGAACATATTGAAAAAGGTCCCGGAGGACAAACCGCCGTCCTATGACGTGTGCACGGCATTGGAGATGGCGCCTCGTGGAAGATGTGCTATGACGAGCAGCCAGAGGAAAGAAGGAAGAGACAATTGCTTACTCAACAGACCATCGACAAGAAGGTCTAGATTGTGGTCAATAAGACCAAAGCTGAGACCAAACAAGAGTTGCTCGGGGTAGTCAATGCAGCGGTCGTTGAAGCGGTGGCTAGCGTCATGGCTCACTTCCAATCTTCAATTATTACTAGCTTGATTCTCGTAATTATCGATTGGTCGAGGAGCAATCCAAATAAAGCGCCAGCGGACTTTCCCCTTCCCAACTACGTCGGGAGCAATTCGGTGAACACCACCAACACCTGCTCAAGCAACCGCAAAAGGTCCCACTCCTATTCATAGCAGCCCGACCTTCGTGTGTGGCATGCTCGGCGGGACTTCATCTATGGCCGAGCTCGACACCCTCACGATAATTATGTGTCATACACTTTACACCATCATGTCAATAGTCTTCCGTTTCAGTTGCCTTTCGGATGTTTGACATCGCAGACATGTCTTCGTAGGCCGACGATACCCCGTGCACCCTATTGTACGGCATAACCTGCCAGAAGGTGGTCATGGGAAAGGCAACGACCGTTAAGCTGAAGGACCGCATGTTCCACAACCGAGAGAGGCTCAATGGCGTATTCAAGGTTAACATGTCCATTGTCTTAGCAGGCTTCGAAGATTTGCCTCCTTCGGTACCATTCGATGAAGAGGAGACCCCTAAACAGATTGGCGCATGCAAGAGTTGGTTATTGCCTTTGCCGAAGACTCTTCTTCGTGTAGAGGCGCCCATTATTACACCAACGACAAGTTCTCAAGAAGGTATGAACACCACCCCACCTACCAAATTACCTGCACCTGCCGTTGCGAGTGATAGCGGAGGACGTGAGGGAGAGTCTCCAATAGTGCCACATGACGTCGCCCACATCGAAGAAGCAAATGCTGATGGTTTCATGGAGGAGGATGATGATGACCCTCTCAAGTATATCAATACCGCCTATGTCGATGGAGGATTGATGGCTCCGGACTATGACTCAGGCTATGAGCGTGGAGATGATGACTTGATGCTGCCTGATTTGCCGGAGCCGGAACGTCCTAAGGCTGATTGCGAAAAGTCTCACTTTATGCAATCATCATAGGAGATGCCTCTAGATGCCCCCTCTACCCAGCAACAATAGCCCCAGGGCCGTCCACTGATTTGCCTGACGACACTGGGAGTGGTGGTTAGGGAAGGTATGCTGGGCTCACTACCGCCACCCGCCAAGAAGCAAAGGAGGAGACCAGACAAGAAAGGCCCTAAAGGCGCCAGAGCTACTTCAAGCAGCGAGCCGCCTATGAAGCCCCGGGAGGTAGACAAAATACCTGTCAAAGGTGCGAATCATTTCCATGTCGCCGGCCACCCGATCCTACCTCTAAAAGCGCTAGAGCACATACTGAACAATGATCTAAGGAGACTTCCTGAAGATGTGTTGGCCAGAGAGAAAATCCTTCTCATCTCAGAAAATCTAGGATACCCACTTTACGCGGCTTAGGTGTCGGGTGGGAGGGTGTTCGTCGAGAAATGGCCCGCGGATAAGTTCATCCTACAATTTGACTACATCTACGACATGTTCCACATGACCAAGCTGGATTTTTAGTTCATCTGCATGTTTGCGCTGTATCTCAACTACATCATCAGGTGCGAGAACATAAGATATATCTGCGTCGCGGGCCCGTTCTATATGCACGAGGGCTTCTTGGCAGTCTGCAAAGAGCATCGTGACTATGTGAGCAAGTACCTCAGTGAGTTCATGATCTCTAATAAGGACAAGGAAGCGTTTCTCCCACCTTATCATCCCACGTAAGTCATCCGCAGATATCCTTTCATAAGTTTTAATCATTCCTTTGCAAGCATGGAGGCTAATTTGAGGTGTGATTATTTTGCGCAGCGGGGGCGGGGGGCGCCGTCCTCATCTGTCTGTACCCAGAATACTCCCATGCTCTATACTTGGACTCATTGAAAACCATCAGGAAAAAGGACTACACGCACATCAATAGTGTTCTCGATAGTGCCATATTAACCTTCAACCTGTGTGGTGGATATATCAAGGTGAAAAAGTACTGGAAGAATATGCTGGCTTTCGGCCATATGACCGACTTCTGCTGCATCCAGCAACAGCACACCAGTAAGGCTGATGGATTCTACATGATGCATCACATGATCGAGTACAGAAGGATAATCAACGCCTTCGCATGTCAGCTACTTCTAACGATTCCAAGATTGTCAACTGGGCCACAAGCATAGGAAAGACACCGGATCATCGACTCCGACCTGAGTTTTATCACGTATAGTGTGAACTTGCCCAAGTGACCATGAAGGAGGTCCTCGAAAAAATAGGGATGTTCTACCATGGGCCAATGACACGGGTAGATGTCCGAGAACTGCTACTCGCTCAACGTCTGGACCTGAAGCCTTTTATGAAGCTCGGTGCTTTCTCCCTGACTATGAAGATTGGACTGCTGACATGGACGACTCATTGACGACTGACAATGTGTCAGTACTGTCTTTCCATGGCAAAACTTTGAATTTATTCACGGCGAAACTCTGTGATGTAATTAAACCGTCCTCCTGAACTAGCGCAGATCGCTCTAGTTAATTAGTTTGGGTATGAGGAACTTCGTTATTTATGTTTACTATAGGTTGCTTGTATTTTGCTAATTATGCCTCTTTGTTTTCTTAAGTACATTATGTTGCATATTATCATTGAGTTCATCAACTAATGATGCAGGTACATAGATCAGAAATGGCAAAGGACTGCTACGTCATGTTCGTTTGGAGGGTTCCACGAGTGTACGCCCACTGGCCAGACGCTCAGGCCCGGGTGGACAAGTACCCGGGTGGTAGCCATAGAGGATTCGACAGCAGAGCCGAAGCAGAAATTAGCTACTTGAGATGGACGCGCCGGTAAGAGCGGGAGAGAAACCGTCGCTGCCTCAAGAAGTACTACATGGTCATGCTCTTGCTCATGTTGATTGGTCTTCTATTCTACATCATGGTTTAGATAGATATGATGAAACTTGTGTGTGTCCATGACCATGCAGTTGCATTTATTTGACACATGATATGACTTGTGTCTGGCTATTTTCGAGATGTGATGATATTTGTGTTGAACGATGGCGATGATGATGGTATGATGATACTACTGTATGTGTATGATATGATGAGAATAGTGTATGTTTATTATGATCAGATGAAACTACTGTATAGAGCATGCACAAATACATCATAAATACATAAATGGGAAATAAATCTATGAAAGCAGGAATATTAGCAGTAGCGCTGGTTGGTATCTAGCGGCAGCACTAGATTAGCGGTAGCGCTTGCTTTGTTGCAGCGCTACAAATAGTTAGCAGTAGCGCTGGTCTCGGCAGCGCTACTTCTAACCATACTTACCAGTAGCGCTGCCCGGTCCAGCGCTACTGCCACAACTTAGTTGTAGCACGTTAGCAGTAGCACTGGACCCAGTGCTACTGATTTAGGTATTTCAAGCGCTACTAGTAGGCTTTCTCCTAGTAGTGTAGGTCGGGGGCTGTGCTACTTCTCGAGTTTGCGTTGTATTCCCTCGAAGAGGAAAGGGTGATGCAGCACAGTAGCATAAGTATTTCCCCCAGTTTTTGAGAACCAAGGTATCAATCCAGAAGGAGACCACGCGCGAGTCCCTCGCACCTGCACAAACAAATAAGAACTTCGCAGCCAACGCGATAAGGTGTTGTCAATCCCTTTACGGTCACTTACGAAAGTGAGATCTGATAGATAGGATAGTGTGATATTTTTGGTATTTTTGGATATAAGAACAGAAAGTAAATAAAGCAAAGTAAAGTAGATAGGAGATTAATATGTTGAGAATAGACCCCGGGGCCATAGGTTTCACTAGTGGCTTTCCACATGATAGCAGAATTCTACGATGGGTGAATAAATTACTGTCGAGCAATTGATAGAAAAGCGCATAGTTATGAGAATATCTAGGCATGATCATTATATATAGGCATCACGTCCGTGACAAGTAGACCGAAACGATTATGCATCTACTACTATTACTCCACACATCGATCGCTATCCAGCAAGCATCTAGAGTATTGAGTTCAGAAGAATAGAGTAATGATTTAAGCAAGATGACATGATGTAGAGGGATAAACTCAAGCAATATGATATAAACCCCATCTTTTTATCCTCGATGGCAACAATACAATATGTGCCTTGCTGCCCCTGCTGTCACTCGCAAAGGACACCGCAAGATTGAACCCAAAGCCAAGCACTTCTCCCATTGCAAGAACTATAGATCTAGTAGGCCAAACCAAACCAATAATTCGAAGATACTTGCAAGGATATTATAATCATACATAAAAGAATTCAGAAAAGAACCAAATATTTCTCGTAGATAATCTTGATCATAAACCCACAATTCATCGGATCTCGACAAACACACCGCAAAAAGATTACATCGAATAGATCTCCTCGAAGATCGAGGAGAACTTGGTATTGAGATCCAAAAAGAGAGAAGAAGCCATCTAGCTAATAACTATGGACCCGAAGGTCAGTGGTAAACTACTCACAATTAATGGTGAGGCTATGGTATTGATGTAGAAGCACTCCGTGGAAGACCCCCCCCTCCGGCGGAGCTCTGGATCAGGCCCCAAGATGGGATCTCACGGGAACAGAAGGTTGCAGCAGTGGAATTAAGGTTTTCTCTGTTGCCTCGATGATTTCAGGGTACATGGATATATATAGGAGGAAGTAGTACGTCGGTGGAGCAACGTGGGGCCCACGAGGGTGGGGGCGCGCCCTGGACCCTCGTGGGCACCACATTTCTTCTCTGGCTTAGTGCTCAAGTCTCTCGTGAAGATATCGTTCCAAAAATAACTCTCCCGAAGGTTTCATTCCGTTTGGACTCCGTTTGATATTCCTTTTCTGTGAAACCCTGAAATAGGCAAAAAAACAGCAATCTGCACTGGGCCTTGGGTTAGTAGGTTAGTCCCAAAAATAACATAAAAGTGTATATAAAGGCCCATAAAACATCCTAGAAGGATAATATAATAGCATGGAACAATAAAAAATTGTAGATACGTTGGAGACGTATCAAGCATCCCCAAGCTTAATTCCTGCTCGTCCTCGAGTAGGTAAATGATAAAAACATAATTTTTGATGTGGAATGCTATCCAACATAATTCTCAATGTAATTTCTTTATTGCGGCATGAATGTTCAGATCCGAAAGATTCAAGACAAAAGTCTATATTGAAAAAAGAATAATAATACTTCAAGCATACTAACAAAGCAATCATGTCTTCTCAAAATAACATGGCCTAAGAAAGTTATCCCTACAAAATCATATAGTCTGGCTATGCTCCCTCTTCATCACACAAAATATTCATATCATGCACAACCCCGGTTTCAGCCAAGCAATTGTTTAATACTCAAATTTTTTCAAACCTTTCAATTTTCACGCAATACATGAGCGTGAGCCATGGATATATCACTATAGGTGGAATAGTGTGGTGGTTGTGGAGAAGACAAAAAGGAGGAAGATAGTCTCACATCAACTAGGCGTATCAATGGGCTATGGAGATGCCCATCAATAGATATCAATGTGAGTGAGTAGGGATTGCCATGCAACGGATGCACTAGAGCTATAAGTGTATGAAAGCTCATCGAAAGAAACTAAGTGGGTGTGCATCCAACTTGCTTGCTCATGAAGACCTAGGGCATTTGAGGAAGCCCATCGTTGGAATATACAAGCCAAGTTTAATAATGAAAATTCCCACTATTATATGAAAGTGATAAAACAAGAGACTCTCTATCATGAAGATCATGGTGCTAATTTGAAGCACAAGTGTGGAAAAGGATAGTAGCATTGTCCCTTCTCTCTTTTCTTTCATTTTTTTGGAGGGGCTTTCTCTTTTTTTAGGCCCTCTCTATTTTTTTGGGCCATCTCTCTCTTTTTTTGGCCTTTCCTCACATGGGACAATGCTCTAATAATCAAGATCATCACACTTTTATTGACTTACAACTCAAAGATTACAACTCAATACTAGAACAAGGTATGACTCTATATGAATGCCTCCGTCGGTGTACCGGGATGTGCAATGAATCAAGAGTGACATGTATGAGAAATTATGCCTGGTGGCCTAGCCACAAATACGATGTCAACTACATGATCATGCATGGCAATATGACAATATGAAGCGTGACATATGAACGGAACGGTGGAAAGTTACATGGCAGTACATCTTGGAACGGCTATGGAAATGCCATGATAGGTAGGTATGGTGGCTGTTTTGAGGAAGGTATATGGTGGGTGTATGGTACCGGCGAAATTTGCGCGGTACAAGAGAGGCTAGCAATGGTGGAAGGGTGAGAGTGCGTATAATCCATGGACTCAACATTAGTCATAAAGAACTCATATACTTATTGCAAAAATTTACGAGTCATGAAAACAAAGTAATCAACGCATACTCCTAGGGGGGAGGTTGGTAGGAGTTAACCATCGCGCGCCCCCGACCTCCACACAAAGGATGACACTCAATAAATACCTCATGCTCTAACTTCGTCACATAGCGGTTCACCATACGTGCATGCTACGGGAATCACAAACTTTAACACAAGTATTTCTCAAATTCATAATTACTCCACTAGCATGACTCTAATATCACCATCCTCATATCTCAAAACAATCATCAAGTATCAAACTTCTCATCATATTCAATGCACTTTGTGTGAAAGTTTTTACTATATTCATCTTGGATGCCTATCATATTAGGACTAGTTTTATAACCAAAGCACATTATCATGCTGTTCTACAAGACTCTCAAAAGGATACAAGTGAACCATGAGAGATCAACAATTTCTTCAAAATAAGACCACCACCGTGCTCTAAAAGATATAAGCGAAGCACTAGAGCAAAACTAGATAGCTCAAAAGATATAAGTGAAGCACATAGAGTATTCTAATAAATTCTAAACCATATTTATCTCACTCAAAAGGTGAGTACAGAAAGGATGATTTTGGCAAACTAAAAAGCAATGACTCAAATCATACATGACGCTCCAAGCAAAACACATATCATGTGGTGAATAAAAATATAGTCCCGAGTATAGTTACCGATAGATGAAGATGAAAGAGGGGATGCCTTCTCGGAGCATCCCCAAGCTTAGGCTTTTGGTTGTCCTTGAATGTTACCTTGGGTTGCCTTGGGCATCCCCAAGCTTAGGCTCTTGCCACTCTTTATTCCATAGTCCATCAAAGCCATACTCAAAACTTGCAAACTTCACAACACAAAACATAGCCAAAAATCTCTTGAGCTCCATTAGTATAAGAAAACAAACCACCACTCAAAGGTACTATAATGAACTCATTCTTTGTTTATGTTGGTGTTAAACCTACAGTATTCCAACTTTTATATGATTCATATCCTCCAATACTACTCATAGATTCATCAAAATAAGCAAACAACACACGAAAAATAGAACCTGTCAAAAACAGAATAGCCTGTAGTAATCTGTAACTTTCGAATACTTCTGTAACTCCAAAAAAATGAAATAAATTGGTAAACGTGAGGAATTTGTATACTAATCATCTGAAAAAATAATCAACTGAATAGCACTCTCTAGTAAAATCTGATGACTAATCTCGTGAGCGCTAAAGTTTCTATTTTTTACAGAAGGATCATATAGACTTCACACGAGTCTTCCCAATGGTTCTACTTGGCACAAACACTAACTAAAACACAAAACCACATCTAAACAGAAGCTAGATGCAATATTTATTCCTAAACAGAAGGAAAAACAAAGAAAATAAAATTGGGTTGCCTCCCAAAAAAGCTATCATTTAACGCCCCTGGCTAGCCACGATAATTCAATGATGCTCACATGAAAGATGAGAATTGAAGCACAAAGAGAGCATCATATAGCATGTGAAAATCACATCTAAGTCTAACATACTTCCTATGCATAGGTATTTTATAGGAAAACAAATTAGCAAGACAAGCAAGATCTAACATGTGCACGGAAGCAGAAAGAAACAATAGCAATATCAACATAACGAGAGGTAATTTAGTAACATGAAGATTTCTATGACCATATTTTCCTCTCTCATAATAATTGCATGTAGGATCATAAACAAACTCAACAATATAGCTATCACAAAACATATTCTCAATATGATCCACATGCATATGAAGTTGACACTCTTCCAAAATAGTGGGATTAACATTAACTAAAGTCATGACCTCTCCAAACCCACTTTTATGAAAAAAATATCATAAGATTGAACATTCTCCAAATATGTGGGATCTAAAGTTAAAAATCTTCCAAACCCAATTTCAATATTATTGCAAGCATTATCAATCTTACATTCATCATGGGGATTAAATAATTTTTCAAGATCATAAGAAGAATCACCCCAATCATGATCATTGCAAAAAGTAGTGGTCATAGCAAAACTAGCATCCCCAAGCTTAGGGTTTTGCATATCATTAACACAATTGAAATTAATAGAATTTATAATAGAATCATTGCAATTATGTTTTTCATGAAAAGAGCTATCGTGAATCACTTCATAATTTTCTTCTTTCAACACTTCATCACAATTTTCAGACTCGCAAATTTCAAGCAAAACCTCATAAAGATAATCTAGTGCACACAACTCACTAGCAATTGGTTCATCATAATTGGATCTATTAAAAAGATTATCAAGTGGATGAGGATCCATAATTTAGCAAGTGAAGATGCAAGCTGATAGAGGGCACATAGCAACACAAGCAAACAGAAAGGCCAACGGAAAAAGGGTGGATAAAAAGGCAAGGGTGAAGTGGGGGAAAGGAAAACGAGATGCAAAAATGTAATGCGAAGGATAAGGGTTTGTGATAGGTACTTGGTATATGACTTTTGCGTAAGCCTCCCCGGAAACGGTGCCAGAAATTCTTCTTGCTACTTCTCGAGCTTGTGTTGTATTCCCTCGAAGTGGAAAGGGTGATGCAACATAGTAGCGTAAGTATTGCCCGCAGTTTTTGAGAACCAATGTATCAATCCAGTAGGAGACCACGCGCGAGTCCCTCGCACCTGCACAAACAAATAAGAACTTAGTAGCCAACACGATAAGGGGTTGTCAATCCCTTTATGGTCACTTACGAAAATGAGATCTGATAGATAGGATAGTGTGATATTTTTGGTATTTTTGGATATAAGAACATAAAGTAAATAAAGCAAAGTAAAGTAGATAGGAGATTAATATGTTGAGAATAGACCCGGGGGCCATAGGTTTCACTAGTGGCTTCTCTCATGGTAGCAGAATTCTAAGGTGGGTGAACAAATTACTGTCGAGCAATTGATAGAAAAGTGCATAGTTATGAGAATATCTAGGCATGATCATTATATATAGGCATCATGTCTGTGACAAGTAGACCGAAACGATTCTGCATGTACTACTATTACTCCACACATCGACCGCTATCCAGCATGCATCTAGTGTATTAAGTTGATAAGAACAGAGTAATGCTTTAAGCAAGATGACATGATGTAAAGGGATAAACTCAAGCAATATGATATAAACCTAATCTTTTTATCCTCGATGGCAACAATACAATATGTGCCTTGCTACCCCTGCTGTCACTGGGAAAGGACACCGCAAGATTGAACCCGAAGCCAAGCACTTCTCCCATTGCAAGAACTATAGATCTAGTAGGCCAAACCAAACCAATAATTCGAAGATACTTGCAAGGATATTATAATCATACATAAAAGAATTTAGAAAAGAACCAAATATTTCTCGTAGATAATCTTGATCATAAACCCACAATTCATCGGATCTCGACAAACACACCGCAAAAAGATTACATCGAATAGATCTCCTCGAAGATCTAGGAGAACTTGGTATTGAGATCCAAAAAGAGAGAAGAGGCCATCTAGCTAATAACTATGGACCCGAAGGTCTGTGGTAAACTACTCACAACTCATGGTGAGGCTATGGTGTTGATGTAGAAGCACTCCGTGGAAGATCCCCCCTCCGACGGAGCTCCAGAACAGGCCCCAAGATGGGATCTCATGGGAACAGAAGGTTGCGGCCGTGGAGTTAGGGTTTTCTGTGTTGCCTCGATGTTTTCAGGGTACATGGATATATATATAGGAGGAAGAAGTACGCCGGTGGAGCAACGTGGGGCCCACGAGGGTGGGGAAGGGGCGCACCCTGGACCCTCGTGGGCACCACGTTTCTTCTCTGGCTTGGTGCTCAAGTCTCTCGTGAAGATATCGTTCCAAAAATAACTCTCCTGAAGGTTTCATTCCGTTTGGACTCTGTTTGATATTCCTTTTCTGCGAAACCCTGAAATAAGCAAAAAAACAGCAATCTGCACTGGGCCTTGGGTTAGTAGGTTAGTCCCAAAAATAATAAAGAAGTGTACATAAAGGCCCATAAAACATCCTAGAAGGATAATATAATAGCATGGAACAATAAAAAATTATAGATACGTTGGAGACGTATCAGGCTGATAAGGGACTAATCGGTGAATCAGACTTTTAACTGAATATATGTGTAACCCATTTATCATTAGATTAACTAGGGCCATACGTAATATATCTGTGGCTACATAGCAACATGCATTGTACTCAATGTCTAAATATGCAATCCTAAGGTACATAGCAACAAGCAAGAGTGTTACCTTAATGTTC
>LR738715.1:332910162-332939103 GCA_902687465.1 Secale cereale
ATTTTTCCAGAATCATTTCCTTCACAAATAATTATCAAATGCCATTATTTCATTTTCTGTGATGAACTTTAGAAAATCACAGAGAGCTCAAATTTGATCCAAATGCAGTGGTTCAAATTCCTAGGTGCTTGTCATATCCAAACTTAGTTTTGGAACATTTTTATTAATACTTTCTGTGCCCCACCAAATAACGAGCCATTTCTTCATATTTATCAACTTTGCAAAATCCTAGGAAATTCATTTGAACTCCAAACCCAGTGAAACCAACTCCTAGATGCTTCTAAAATCATGACTTGTTGATGGGTGCCTTTGCTCATCATTCAAGAAAATATTTCTGTACACTTCTTTCAAATCCATAAACCCCTTGGTTCCATCATATTAAAATGATCCAAACTATCCATTGATCCAATACCTATGAACCACCTTGATTATTTTTCATATGACCAGAGGTATCCTAGAAAAGTCCAACTCCTATTTTTAGAGCACTTTTATTTTTGCCTTGTTGTGTTGCTTATTATGATTGTTTCCGTCGTTAGTTGAAGAAATAAACGGAATACTCGGAGATGGACCAGAAGGTTTGAAGACTCGGAAGGATAAGGCAAGCAGCCCTTTGACCATGTTCGAGAAACCTTTTTATGCATGTCTCATAGCACCTTATTATCAATGCATCGGAATCATGTAGAAGAGGTGACCACCTTGGTTGGTACCTTTGTTACTTTGCTATTGAACTTGCATCAAACATGACCCTACCTTCCTATGAGGGTTATGTGGGTGGGAGTAGATAGATATATGCTATAGTAGTTGGCTACGCAAAATGGGTCAGGGTTATGCATTGAGTGAAACAAGTGTGGTTTGACATACTTGCAAATAACCAAGTGGGTGCCACTAATGCCCCTGGGAGTTGATGAGGAACTAGGGCACTACGTGGTGAAGAAGTAGTGTACCGAGGCTTGATGAGAGTGTTGTTTACAGAGATGGATTAGATTTATGTGTGACTACCGTCCCAACCAAACATGCGCAACCACTCTACCCTTATATGGGAAAGGGCATTATTGATTACCTAGGTCGATACTAGCATGGTGCCCGCATTACTAGTGACGGGGGTGACATGAGGTCACTCTCGGGACGGGGTCGTGCTTGGATAGGCGGCCATGACTGTCTTTACAGGGCACCGGACACACCGTTGGTACCCCGTGCTTGTGGTATGTGATGAATATGGGAGCGAGTCTCCACAATTATTAAGATGTGAAATGTGGGGCACGGGGGTTGCTACCAATCGAGTGGACTCTGTGTTAGTATCGTCTAGGGAAAGATAGTGATCGGGTGCTTACCCCGGGTACTTGAGGTACCGCGGGTCGTGGATGTCACGGAAGTTCCCCGGATCTAGTGGGTAAAGTGTGCAACCTCTGCAGAGTGTCAAACTATTCGAATAGCCGTGTCCGCGGTCAAGGACAGTTGGGTGGTGCTACTTAGACTATGTCCATAAGTTTCTGGGAAACAACACGGTTTGGGTAAATCTGTTGATGTGATTGTGAGAAAGTCGCAATGAGCTTAAGCATGAGTTGATTACAACTCTTTCTCGATAATGATGTCTGTAACCTCCTGATACTTGTTGCAGACACATACATGTCCATGTTATATGTTGATCATACTTGCATATGAAAAACTAGCTTTCTGCAAAACTGCCAATTTAGCAGTAGAGCCTTGCATAATTATTCTGCCATCACACTTGGGTTGCTTGCGATACATTCAAAGTACTCATTGGCTTGCCACTGGTTATTTTATTGGTCAGGCAGGAGAAAACAGGATATGATTAAGATTTCTTGGTGGCGAGCATGCGAGCTAGGATGCTTCCCAGTCAGAATGCCTGTAGGTTTAAGGCAGATGGCATGGGCCCAAGTTGTCATTGAAGATTTCCGCTGCGATGATATACTCAAGACTTGACCATTACGGTCCTATTTATGTAATACGGTATGTATGGATGTAAGACTCTTGTTATTCAGCTTCTGTGTGTTCAGTGAGCATTGATCTCTGGGATCACTGTACACGTGCATTCGGTGATCACGACTTATGAATCGGGGCCCCCACAGAGCTGGTATCAGAGCCATCCTGACTGTAGGAAGCCTTAGTTAGCATGGTCGTTAGTTAGGGTAAAACTATTTTCAAAACTATTACTAGTTTTCAAAACTATCTATACTTCTCTTCCCTTCTCATTTTTTCGAAAAAACTAGGCCATACCTAATCTCTTCCCCCTTCAAAACTGTTGGTCGCTAGAACCCCTATGCCCCTGACCACTGGATTTTCTGTAATCCTCGTGGAGTGCACCTTGCCAAACACTCACCCACCACTTCTGCACACAAGATTGGCGACACCACGACATGACGATGCCAACAAAAAATCCATCCTCGAGGAATAAGGACATGAAGACCAGAAGATGGTGACACCCTTGACAGAGCCCTAAGATGATGCAACATTGGCCTATGATGACCAGGGAATAGGTTATGCAAAATCATGATATGCATCACTAATAGAGTAATCCTGTCACTACCGTTGTTGTCTCGGCAACCACTGGCGGATGAGAACCTCGCCATTTGGTCTGCCTCGCTATAGTGAGCAGGAAAATGGTTCTCTTCGTCCCCCGCTCTTGGTGTCGATGTTTTCATCAACGAAACTGACATGTTGGACCTCTATTATGCCTTGTTATTGTCATTGCATACGGATTGCCTACCTGGTACCCTCGACATCCAGAAGGCACAAGGGGTCGTCATGATTAAAGAGACAAGAAAAGACCAAGTCAACGCCACATACAAGGAGGCACCTTCACCACATCACCTCATCAGGCGAGAAGTTGTTGAAGATTCTTCAGGCTCAACCAGGATCGTTTATCAAACAACTACAAGGGACATAGCAACACCGGAGGAAAACTCAGGTGTCGGTGTACTAAAGTAGGGGTACCTTAGTATCCCGAACTTGTGCACGGGCAGTAGCAGCGTCCCGTGGCAGGGCTTGCCGCGCGTCCGCCAAGGCCCACTGAGGTTCTTTTGGAGCCATTCAAGAACAAAGTATTCAAGTTAAAGAAACAAGCCCCCGGCAAGAGGAGCTTGCTGGGAAGGCCACTCAAGGCTCAAGACCACCTCTTTGGTACAAGACCCTGGCAAGAGGAGCTTGCCGGGAAGGCCAAACATGGCATTTCAAGAGACTTGCCGCGACGCGCCGCGCGTCCCGGCAAGGCCCGGAAAGCGGCAAGCTTCCGGGCGCGGCAAGGTAGCGGCCGCGGCAAGGCGCTTGCCGCGGCAGGCTCCCACTATGTGCCCGCGCTCCAGCTCATCCGACCACGCGTCGCCCTGGGGCCCTTCCAGGGGCACGTGGCGGAAGGCTATGCAGCCTGGGGTACATGGTGGCAAGCTGCGATGACGAGGCCACCATCGTGGCGGTCGGAGATGCCCTGACGGACGCTTTTGGCACTGTTCGGGGTGACGGCGACGGGCATTTAATACCCTTGTCCCCTGCCGTCAGGGTTAGGTACAGAGCACTGTACATACACTGTTCCAACTACCACCTTTTTTACGTTTTTACCCTCACCTACGTTGCCACCTGTCGGTGACCCCTTTGACCTATAAAAGGAGACCCATGCGCAACGTAGAGGAGGTTCCGATCCTCGATCACTCTCACGCTCGGTGTTGCTAGCGACAACCACTGTAGCTCTTCTTGCTCCCGAGCCAAGAACGCAATACAAACCAAGGCAGGAGTAGGGTTTTACGCATCCGTGTGGCCCGAACCTGGGTAAACTGCTCGCGTGTTCGCCTCGATCCGCTCTTCGTGCATCCTCCGCTCCCTTGCCGTACCGAAAAGGGGCTCCGGTCCCATAGGTGTTCGTGGGCGATCAGTTTCCCCGGCATCTTTGGTGCGCCAGGTAGGGGGGCATCCAGGTTGTGTGAACCCGATCCGGTGTTCACGCGAGCGAAATCTCCATCAACCTCATCAACTTCATCAACTTCACCAACATGCCGCCAAAGAAGAAGGCTTCGGAGGTAGCAGACCCGTCCACGTCGATCCCACCACCGCCGGAGCCAACGGCTGGTGGGGTAGACGCCGGCGGAAGGACGGACGCCGGCGAGGAAACTCACGGCGCCGCCAAGTCCAAGGATAAGACGGACGACCGAGCGCACTCCAAGACCTCGGCGTCCGTGCATGCTCCGCGCCCGTCTCAGGAGGCGCCGGACCGGCAACAATGTGGTACACAAGGTACCATCCGCTTGCTGGGCCAAGGTCAAGTTGGCGGGTCGCGGGACGCTCAAGGCAAACGTGCTGGCACGAGCAAGGCGCGGTCGCCGGGACGAGACGTTGCTCCTTCTAACGCTGTTAGAAGTCCGAGCATATCTCGCTCCTCGCACCGCTCGCCACCGCTCCCCTCCACTCCAGCAGAAGCTCTAGCTCGAGCTCAGCTACTCCTCGATTTCCCTCCAGTGGCAGACAAGGCCGACGACTGGAGGGCCACCATCCAAAGCCTCATAGCCTTCGCCAATATAGACACTCCGCAGCAGCCGACGACGTCGCGGCCGCAGCAAGTTAGCCTGGCGCGGGCTGATGGCGACAAGACCGCCGGGGGTGCAACTACCGTGCACTCCCCGCCCCGAAGGCCAAAATCGCCGACTCGCCGGATCAACATCGACGACGACTCCACGGCGTCGTCGGATCCGCGAGCTCGCCGCGATCAACGCCAAGTCCTTGACGACAGACGACAAGAAGACGCTCGAACTCGCATCGAGCGTCGAAGAGAAGCGCGGCAACAATCCGACCAGCGCGCTGGGCCCGCTGTCGACATGCACGCGCCCGGAGAACCAGGCGACTTGCCGTACGCGGCGGGTTGTCCTGTGTTCACCCGTGAGCTGCGGCAAGTCCAGTGGCCCAGCATGAAGAACTTGAAACCCGACGTACCCGAGAAGTACGACGGCAAGACACATCCGTTAGAGTTCCTCAGCATCTACACCATCGCGGTGCAGGCTGCCGGGGGACGAGACGAGAAAATACTAGCAAACTACTTCCCGCTCGTGCTCAAGCCGAACGTCAGATCTTGGCTCATGCACTTGCCGGAGAACTCCACCTCTTCTTGGGCCGACCTATGCCACCAGTTTGTCGGCGCCTTCACGGGCGGCCACAAGCCCCATGGCCAGGAAAGTGATCTTCATATACTTGCCCAGAAGGAAGGACAGTCCCTGCGAAAGTACATCCAAAGATTCAGCCGCGTCCAGCACAACATCCCAGACGTCCACCCTGCCGCGGTTATTAGCGCGTTCCACCAGAATGTGCGTAACCGCTGGATGAGGGAGGAAATGGTGATGTGCAAGATCCGAGACGTCAGTGAACTCTATGCCCTGGCCGTCAAGTGCTCACGCGCTGAGGAGGGGAGGAGACTCCCCGGAGAGGATACTGGAGCAGGAGGAACAGATAGTGAGGATGCCGCCCCGGCAAGGAAGAACCGGCGGCGGAACAACAAGAAAAAGAAGAGCAAAGAAGTACTGGTCGTTGAGCAGTCCGGCAAGGAGGCTGGCGCCAAGAAAGCCCAGGCTGGCAGCTCCGGCAAGGAGACTGTGGCGGCCGCCGACAAGCAGGACGGCTCCGACAAGCAGTACTGCAAGATCCACCGCACCAAGGGCCACGATCTCCAGAACTGCAAAAGGGTCGAGTACCTCGTCGAACAGCAGAAAGCTGAGTACGAGCGACGCGACAAGGAGAAGGCCTAGGGAGGTGGTGGAGAGTCCGGCAAGAAGCGGCCGTTCAATGGCCAGGGAGGACGCCGCGGCAAGGCCAAGCAGCGGCAAGGAGACAGACCTCCCCGCGGCCGTGACAAGGACGAAGGCGAAGACGACGATGAAGACGTGGACGACAGGGACAACAGCGAGCAGGAATTCCAAAAGGTCACAGAAGTTATGTGCGTCGATGGAGGTGCCTCTCTGCATACTTCCCACCGCCAACTCAAACAATGGGTGCGGGAAGTTAATGCAGCAGAGCCGCCCGTCGAGTCGCGCAAACTTCTGAAGTGGTCCAGCACGCCCATCATCTTCGACATTGAGGACAACCCTGACCGTACAACTGCGGTCGGGTGTTTGCCGATGTTGGTTTCACCAACCATCCGCAACCTCAAGGTCACCAAGATGTTGGTTGACGGCCGGGCCGGCCTAAACCTGATCTCCTCTGCTGTCGTCCGGAAACTCCAGATCCCCGACAGCGAGCTCGAGGAAACCGGCACATTCCAAGGGATCAACCCGGGAAGGAGCAAGCCGAAGGGGAAAATCACACTGCCAGTGACTTTTGGCGGAGAGCTGAACTTCAGGACCGAGAGGATCACCTTTGACGTTGCCGATATCCCATTGCCTTACAATGGGATACTTGGCCGTCCAGCACTCGCCAAGTTCATGGCAGCCTCCCATTATGCCTACAACATGCTCAAGATGCCCGGCCCGATAAGCGTCATTTCTGTCCCCGGCGACAAGAAGGACGCGCTTATCTGTGCCGACAAGATTTACCGGGACGCAGCAGCCGCAGCAGATAGCATGACACTTGCCGCTGAAGCTCCCGGGGGGAAGAACAAGACCAAGTCCGGCAAGAGCTCTGGGGCCCACTCCGGCAAACGCACCTCCTCGGAGTGCTGCGCTGCCGTCGAGAACGCACCATCGAGCTCCACCGGCAAGTCCAAGAAGGCGATGGCAGCTCCACCCACAACCAAGAAGGTGTCCGCCAAGGAGGACGGCACTGGTGGTACTTTCACCATCAGTGCCACGCTCGACCATAAATAGGAAAGCGCGCTCGTTGCTTTCCTGTGGGCGAATGTCGACGTGTTTGCATGGCAACCGTCTGACATCCCCGGTGTTCCCAGGAAAGTGATTGAGCACAAGCTTGCCATTTGTCCTCAGGCGCGACCCGTCAAGCAGAAGGTCAGAAAGCAAGCGGTGGAACGCCAAGAGTTTATTGCGGAAGAAATCAAGAAGCTGGAAGCGGCAGGCCTTGTCAGAGGTGTACTTCATCCGACATGGTTGGCCAACCCTGTTGTCGTGCGCAAAGAAAATGGGAAGTGGAGGCTTTGTATAGACTTCACCGATGTGAATAAAGCTTGTCCCAAAGATCCATTTCCCTTGCCGCGCATTGACCAGATTGTTGACTCCACGGCTGGATGTGAGTTGCTTTCATTTCTTGATGCCTATTCAGGATACCACCAGATATTTATGGCTGAAGAGGATGAAGAGAAGACCGCATTCATCACTCCATGTGGCACTTATTGCTTCATACGCATGCCCTTTGGATTGAAGAATGCCGGTTCAACGTTTGCGAGGGTAGTCCACACTGCTTTTGAGCCACATATACACAGGAATGTAGAAGCTTACATGGATGATATAGTGGTCAAGAGCAAGGACAAGAATACTCTGATTCAAGATCTAGATGAAACTTTTGCGAATCTGCGCAAGATACAACTCAAGCTTAACCCCGAGAAGTGCGTCTTCGGAGTCCCCTCCGGCAAGCTTCTCGGGTTCTTTGTGTCCCAGAGGGGGATTGAAGCCAATCCAGACAAGATTAAAGCCATTGAGCAGATCGAAGCTCCGAAGCGCGTCAAGGATGTACGAAGGCTCGCCGGCTGTGTGGCTGCACTCAGCAGGTTCATTTCTAAGTCCGCAGAACGCGCCCTGCCGTTTTTCAAAATCTTGAAAAAGGCGGGTCTAGTGAAATGGACTCCGGAAGCGGAGGCAGCGCTGCAGGACTTGAAAAGGTACCTGTCCTCCACTCCAATACTTGTCGCACCTAGGCCACAAGAGAAGTTGCTGCTATACTTAGCAGCAACCAATCAAGTGGTTAGTGCTGCGTTGGTAGCGGAAAGGGAGGCAGATGAGGAGCCCACAGCCCCGGCAAGCACGTCCAGCGACAAGCAGGGGGCTTCCCCGGCAAGCTCTGGCTCCGACAAGGATGGGTCCGCGCAGATGCAAGAAGAGGTACGGAAGAAGATGGTGCAGCGCCCAGTTTATTTTGTCAGTTCCCTCTTGCAGGGGGCTAGATCAAGATACTCTGGGGTGCAGAAGCTGCTTTTCGGCCTCCTCATGGCCTCGAGAAAGTTGCGCCACTACTTCCAAGCACATGAGATAATAGTGGTCACTCGTTTTCCGCTGAAAAGGATACTGCAAAATCCAGAAGCAACAGGCAGGATTGTCGAGTGGGCACTGGAGCTATCAAGCTTTGGCCTCAAGTTTGAAAGTACTTCAACTATTCAGAGCAGAGCATTGGCAGAATTCATAGCAGAATGGACGCCAACACCAGACGAAGAGAATCCAGAGACGAGCATCCCCGTCAAAGAAGCAAGCAAGGAATGGATAATGTACTTTGATGGAGCCTTCTCGCTGCAAGGCGCCGGTGCCGGCGTGCTGTTTGTCGCACCCACCGGAGAGCACCTCAAGTACGTCGTCCAAATGCACTTTCCCAAGGAGCAACCAACGAACAATACTACAGAGTATGAGGGTTTGCTTGCCGGCCTCAGAATCGCAGCGGAACTTGGGATCAAGAAGCTTATTGTGCGGGGTGACTCGTAGTTGGTCGTCCGACAAGTGAACAAGAGCTACCAGAGCCCGCTGATGGAAGCATACGTCGACGAAGTGAGAAAACTTGAAGAACACTTTGAAGGCTTGCAGATGGAGCATGTTCCAAGAGCTCAAAACGACATCGTAGACGGTCTGTCGAAGTATGCTGCACTAAAGCTACCTGTGGAACCAGGGATCTTTGTGCTCAAGTTAACTCAACCATCCGTAACACCATCGGCTGGGCAAAGTAAGAAGAGAAAGTTGATTTCCGGTGACTACTTGCCGGCGGAACTCCCTGAAGCCGCCGCCAACAAGGTCCCCAAGATCAATGATAAAGTTGCTGAGGAACAGTCTGCTCCTGCAGACCCTAGGGTTTGTACAGTTGAAGCAGGTGTTCCCGACAAGCTTTGCCCCGGCAAGCTTGCCGGGGAACATCAAGCTCCGGCCGAGTCACAGGTTCTTGCCGTAGAAGCTGACGTTCCCGCAGCGGCACTGATGCCTTTAGTCCTTGTTGTTGAGCCTCAGGCTCCAGCATGGGCACAGCAGATTGTCCGTTTCCTTCAGACAGGAGAACTTCCCGAAGAGCCAGAAGAAGCAGAAAGAATAACCCGGCAGTCAAGTATGTATCAGTTTGTCGGCGATGAACTATACAGAAGAAGACTCAACGGTGTCAAATTGAAGTGCATTTCCCGGGAAGATGGGCAAAAGCTGTTGGCAGAGATACATGGAGGCATATGTGGTCACCACATTGGCGCAAGGGCACTTGCCGGCAAGGCGTTCCGGCAAGGTTTCTTTTGACCAGAAGCCCTCCAGGATGCAACTGCACAAGTAACCAAGTGTGAAGCGTGTCAGTTCCATGCCAAGCAGATACACCAGCCAGCTCAAGCTCTCCAAACGATCCCTTTGTCCTGGCCATTTTCGGTCTGGGGGCTCGACATCCTCGGCCCCTTTCCCCGCGCAGTCGGGGGCTTTGAATACTTGTACGTCGCCATCGACAAGTTCACAAAGTGGCCGGAAGTGGAACCAGTGAGAAAGGTGACCGCACAGTCAGCAGTCAAGTTCTTCAGGTCGATTGTTTGCCGTTTCGGAATCCCCAAAAGGATCATCACCGACAATGGCACACAATTCACAAGTCGCACCTTCATGCAATACGTCCAAGTCCTTGGCGCCAAGGTCTACTTCACTTCTGTTGCTCACCCGAGGAGCAACGGTCAAGCGGAGAGGGCAAACGCTGAAGTGCTGCGCGGACTCAAGACAAGAACTTTCGACAGGCTGCACAAATGCGGAAGAAACTGGATTGAAGAGTTGCCAGTGGCTCTTTGGTCAATCAGGACGACACCAAATCGAGGCACTGGACAGACACCCTTTGCTCTTGTCTATGGAGCAGAGGCAGTTCTCCCCATGGAACTCATATACGGGTCGCCTCGAGTGCTCGCTTACGATGAGCTCGAGCAAGAGCAGCTGCGGCAAGATGACGCACTGCTCCTTGAGGAGGACCGTCTTCAGGCTGCTGTACGAGCTGCTCGATACCAGCAAGCTTTGCACCGCTACCATAGCCGCAAAGTTAAAGCCAGAAGTATCAAGGAAGGCGACCTTGTTCTTCGGCGCGTTCAGTCCGCCAAGAATTCCAACAAGTTGACGCCGAAGTGGGAAGGCCCTTATCGGGTAAGACATGTCACAAGGCCCGGCGCTGTCCGCCTTGAGACCGAAGAGGGCTTACCGGTGAGCAACTCCTGGAACATTGAGCACCTTCGCAAGTTTTACCCATAAGGCGCGGTTGCCGTGATCCGCTCCGGCAACCACCTTTTGTACAAGTCTTGCCACTATTGCATGTAAACCTTTGTACAAAGCCGGGCGCAGACCCCGTGCATCAGTAAAACTCATATGCCTCACACAACTTGTCGGTTCATGCCTTTACATTTTTCTTGCATGTACTATCTGACACTTTGTGCAGCACGCATCCCCGGTAAGCAATAACGAGCCGCAAGGTTCCATATCTATGTTTCCTCCCTTTTCTTTTCTCTCAAGCAGAAGATGTTTTCCTCGCGCACAAGTTTGCCGGGGGGAAGGAGACAGTGGTATGGACCAAGCGCCGTTCAAGAAAGCCTCGCCTTGCCGGGAAGCAAACGACACAAAAGCTAAGTCGCCAAAGTTTGAGCAATCAAATTTTTAAAATTTTAGAGTTATCTTCCTTGAACGACCGCACTTTGTATTGAAAACCTGTGCGCGGAGGAACCAACTCGTGGCTAGCCGCGCCCTTACTTTGTTTCGAGCACGCTCAACGGCTTAAGCGTGCTGCGACAAGTGTCGCGCCCTTACTTCGTTTTCGAGTTCGCTCAACAACCTAAGTGTGCTGCGACTAGCTGCGACAAGGTTTCTTGTCGGCAATGGCACTGCCAGCAGGCTGTTGAAGTTCCGCACTCAGCGCTCGCGGCAAGGGTCCCTTCGCCGGCAAGTTCCCTAAAAGCATAGGGTTAAAGCATACAAAGCAAAGAAGTCAAGTAAAGGAAATAACATTGCATTAACTACCCAAAATAAAGTTATGTTACAAAATGACTTGTCGCAGCACTAACAGATTTTTGTCCATAACATGGTTGGCAGCGACAAAGGAAGCAGAAGGAAAACAGCCTAGTCTGCGCGGTCACCATCAACTCTCTTGATCTTGCCCACCTTGGCCACGATGGGTGCGACAAGGGCCTTAAGCGCCTCCTGGTCGGCGTCGGGCGGCAAGGTCCTGAGGACGTTGTTGAGGTTGAGTCCTGGGTTGCGGAAGACTATCTTCATCAGCACCTTCTCCAAGACGCCCGTGCAGAGCCTGCGTGCCTTGTTCGCCAGCTGCGTGGGGATCCTTTCCCGGAGCTGCTGGAGGGCCGGCGCCACTCCCCTGAAGAACAAGCTCAACTTGGCGCTGTGGGGGAGAATCTCGTCGGTGGAGTACCCGAGGTGCTCCGTCCCCAGCCCCGCCAACTCCTTGTCGAGATCAGCGGCGGCGGCGACAAGGCCCTCGGTCCAGTGCTCCACGGTCTGCCTGAAGTTGTTTTGAGTGATGGCGGCGCTGTTCAACAACGCCTTCTCGGCCCTGAGCTCCTCCTTCAGCTTTGTCTCCCGCTCTCTGGCGCCGTCAAGCATCGCGGTGAGGGTGGACAGCTTCAACTCCAAGTCTGCAACGGAATCCTTGGCGATGGCGAGCTCTTTGCCCTTGTCGAAGAGGCGGACCTGCAGCTCGGAGTGGCTGTGGGCGTCCTTCTCCCTCTCTGACACGAGCGCGGCAACCTTCTCCTCGCTCGTCTTCAAGTGGACCTCCAGTTACGCCACCCTCGCCTCCAGGTCTCTCTTGGCGGTCTCAGCAGCTGCAGCAGCGTCCTTCGCTTCCTGCAGAGCCCCGCCAAGAGACTGTTCGCGCGCGGCAAGGTCGTCCTCGTGGCTGTCGAGGTCGACCTTCCGCTGCGTCAGTTCACCTTCTCGCCGGGACAACTCCTCGGCGGCGAGCCGTTGCTGCTCCTCTGCTTCGGCCTTCTCAAGTATAAACGCCTGATGCGCCTCGGCGAGCTCCTCCCGCTCCTCCGCCAAGGATCGGAGAGCCGCCTGGTTGGCGGCCCGGAGCTCTTCAGCACGCTTCTCCAAGTCGACGCCCGCCTTGGTGGCCAGAGCCTCTCGGGACTCCAGCTTGGCCTGCCTGGCGCGGTACAGGGCCAGAAGCCTCCGCAGAAGCCGCTCCTCCTCGGGCTCGCTACTGCTGCCGGGCGCGTCGACGAACTTCAGCCCGGTGGAGGCGAGGACTTCCCCGTCGAAGACCTCTCCCTCCGCGGGCGCTCTTGACGAAGACGCCCACGGGAGCTGAATGAAGACCCCGTTGCCAGCCTCCAGGTAGGTGCCTGTTTCGGCCGCGGCAGCAGCAGGTTCGGCAGTCGGCGCAGCGTCTGGCGCTCCTGCGGCCTCTGGGCCGTCAGTGCGACTGCCGGTCCCCTCCTCAGCTGCCGCGCCGGCGGCCTTGGCTGCCTCTTCGACTGGGGGCTCGTCAATGCCGACCGCCTCTTCGGTGGCTGCGGCGTCGCCGGAGTTGCCGCGCGCGTCCTCCTTGGTGGCGGCCTCCGTCTCCATCGGCTCTGCGGCGGACGGATCTGAAGACATGAAAAATAAGAAAAAAGAAGAAAATAACAGTCAAGCAAATATCCAAAAAGAAAAATTCAAGAGAAGAAAAGTCCAAGGGTTACCTGCGCGGGCCTCTTCTTCGATGGGGTTCCTTGCCGGGGAGTTCTCCCTCGGCGGCGTGGTGGTAGCCCCCGCCGGCGGAGGGCCGCTGGCGCCTTCCCTTGGCGGAGTGCCTTCCCTTGGCGGGGTGCTCGCCCTTGGCGGGGTGCTCGCCCTTGGCGGGGTGCTCGCCCTTGGCGGAGTACTCGCCCTTGGCGGAGTATCCTCCCTCGCCGGGGAGCTCCTCCTTGGCGGAGAGGTCGAGACGTGCGGCTCGTCGGGAGCAGTCTCTTGGCACTCCTGAGGCTGCGGCTCTGCTTCTGCACAAGTCAACAAACAAACAAGACGTTAACAAGGATAGGAAGCCCATGCGCGCCCGACAAGCGAAGAGCGAACAGAAGACTTACGCTGGGGGCCGCTCTGGAGAGCAGCTGGCTGGTCCGGCAAGCTTGACGTGGGCACACCCCCTGCTGCCGCGACGGGCTCGTCCTCAATGACGATTACTGGGACTTTGGCCCTCTTCGTCGCCCTCTGGGCCAGGGTCCTGGAAGAAAAACAAGATCAGAATCAGGCAAAGAAGATTCAAGACAAGATCAACAGAAAATCAAAGAGAAACACGAGTTGCTAGTACTTACTCCTCCTCCTCCTCATCGGAACTGAGTGCGGAGAAATCAAAGTCCGCCTCGCGCGTCCCGGCGCGAGGAGCTGGAGGAGTAGGCTCCCTCGGACGCTTGGCGGGAGCCGGAGCGGTGGTCTGAGAAGGCCCCGCTCCGGTTGTCGCCGAGGCACGGGGGGCGGGAGGAGCAGTAGAGCCGGCGCGGGAAGATCTTCCTCCGATTGTCGTCGAAGCACGGGGCACTCCCTTGACCGCCCTGCTTGTCGTGGTGGCGCGCGTCGAACGGCGCCGCGGCTGCTGGCCCGCCGGCCGCTCCGCCACGTCTGCGGCTTTGCGGAGGCGCCTCCTCACTGGAGCCGGAGGGCTTGCCGGTGGCGGTGAACTCCTCGAGGACGAAGAAGAAGAGTCGAGGTTCAGCGACCCGCCTGAGTCTTCGGCAGGATCGCTTGATCCGACGCCCTGCTCGGCGGGCCCGCTCGACTCTGTGCCTTGCTCGGCGGCCTCGCTTGTCCCGGCGGGTTGCTCGGCAAGCTTTACCACTTTGAGGAGCTCTTCCTCCTCGGCCAAACTTACCGCCTCCGCTGCATCCGCCTCCTCCAAGGTATATCCAAATTCGCCCGCAGCCCTGGCTGCGGCTTCCTCCTCCAACCTGGTGGCAATGTACGCCATCTCTTGATCGGTGGTGTCGCGTGTGAGGCCCCTCTTCTCGTCGGGCTTGATTGGCAGCTCCACCAGGTTGTCGAAGAACGTCTGCACGGCTTCGTCAGAAGGTTCCCGCCAAGTGGGGTCGATCCCGTGGGAATCACACCACGGCATCACCGCGCGGATGGCGCTGAGCGACGCATTGTTGCACAACGGAACTACGCCCTGCGGCAGCGCAAACCACTCTGGATGGGCGGAGTCGTACTTGAATAGCGCTCGGAGCATTCCGTTGAGCTCCATGACCGTGAAGTTGTAGTTGAGGCCCGGGCGCAGCCTCATGATGTCCGCCGCGTTATCGAACTCCCAAGCATGCCTTTTCCTCTCCGGCAAAGGGGCGATGCGGCGGCGAAGAAAGTCTGCCCCGACAGCTCCTACGGTGAGCTTGGCTTGCCGGAGGCGAAGAATCCTAGTGGTGGCTATCTTCAGCTTGTCGTCCTCAGGGGCCAGGTCACTCCAGTCATTGCCGCGCACTACTGCAACTTGGCGCTGGGAAGTGAACTACTCTGGGGCGTCCTGCATGATCCAGCACCAGTTGGCCCTCCACTCATCCCACTTGCCGCGGAGCTCCCCCGTCAAGTAAGCCTCTTTCTTGTGAAGCCTAAAGATCCAAGAAATCCCGCTGGACAGAGGAGACCCAGACTCGACTCGAGGAATGAAGTAATGGCGGAAGAGGGCTACATTGGGGTAAACTCCGACGAAATTTTCGCACAGATGGGCGAAAACGGCCATGGTCAAGACGGCATTTGGGGTGAAGTCAAGAATATGAAACCCGTAGGTATTCATGATATCGCAGAAGAATTCGGAATACGGCGGGCAGAGCCCGCAGTAGAAGAACAGAGAAAAAAAGGCATAGCCGCCCGGGAACATGTCGCAGGCTATGGCGGGGAGTACCTTGGTGCGTGGATGCGCCTTGGTCTCCCTCGACCAGAAGAGATAGAAGGTGTCCTTCAGCTCCTCCGGGCTTAGCTGCGGCGGGAAGACCGCCATCTTCTTCCGCATTGACGCTAGCCGCAGCGCCTTGGCAGTCTTCGCGGCCTTCGCCTTGTCGCCCTTCAGGGCCATGGCGGGGGCGGCGAGGGAAATCGACGGCGCTGGGAATGCTGGCGGCGGCGGAGGAAAGGCGGAGCGCTCCTCTCTTTCAACCTTCGGGGAAGAGGGGAGCAGCGGGGGTTTCTGGAGGATGAAGAAGCAGCGGGCGAATGGAGGGAACTGCCCCTGTTTCCCCTGCCTTTAAGGGGGAGAGGGAGGGCGTTCCGCATTTCCCCATTAAAAAAACAGGCCACGATCTCTCCCACGACGCCGCAATCGACACGTGCCGTTAGGGAGGGGCGCGGCGGATACGGAGTGGGATGCGGCGCGCCGTGGACCGCATGTGCCCGTGCACTGTTTTGGGCCTGGCCCAACAGCGCTCGGCACCGTGTGTGGCCCAGGCCCGGGGGCTCCTGTCGGTGTACTAAATTAGGGGTACCTTAGTATCCCGAACTTGTGCACGGGCAGTAGCAGCGTCCCATGGCAGGGCTTGCCGCGCGTCCGCCAAGGCCCACTGAGGTTCCTTTGGAGCCATTCAAGAACAAAGTATTCAAGTTAAAGAAACAAGGCCCTGGCAAGAGGAGCTTGCTGGGAAGGCCACTCAAGGCTCAAGACCACCTCTTTGGTACAAGACCCTGGCAAGAGGAGCTTGCCGGGAAGGCCAAACATGGCATTTCAAGAGACTTGCCGCGACGCGCCGCGCGTCCCGACAAGGCCCGGAAAGCGGCAAGCTTCCGGGCGCGGCAAGGTAGCGGCCGCGGCAAGGCGCTTGCCGCGGCAGGCTCCCACTATGTGCCCGCGCTCCAACTCATCCGACCACGCGTCGCCCTGGGGCCCTTCCAGGGGCACGTGGCGGAAGGCTGTGCAGCCTGGGGTACACGGTGGCAAGCTGCGATGACGAGGCCACCATCGTGGCGGATGGAGACGCCCTGACGGACGCTTTTTGCACTGTTCGGGGTGACGGCGACGGGCATTTAATACCCTTGTCCCCTGCCGTCAGGGTTTGGTACAAAGCACTGTACATACACTATTCCAACTACCACCTTTTTTACGTTTTTACCCTCACCTACTTTGCCACCTGTCGGTGACCCCTTTGACCTATAAAAGGAGGCCCATGCGCAACGTAGAGGAGGTTCCGATCCTCGATCACTCTCACGCTCGGTGTTGCTAGCGACAAGCACTGTATCTCTTCTTGCTCCCGAGCCAAGAACGCAATACAAACCAAGGCAGGAGTAGGGTTTTACGCATCCGTGCGGCCCGAACCTAGGTAAACTGCTCGCGTGTTCGCCTCGATCCGCTCTTCGTGCATCCTCCGCTCCCTTGCCGTACAGAAAAGGGGCTCCGGTCCCATAGGTGTTCGTGGGCGATCAGTTTCCCCGACATCAGCAGACTGCACGAGGCACAAGTCACGACACTGAGTCCGAGAACCCCTAGGGTAGGATGAGTCATGTACCCCCTATGCGCAGTCGAGTCCGTATGATGGTTCGAATAGAACCATGATTGTGCGTTGCTTGATTTTAATTTTTTGTGTTTTGATATAAGTCGCACGTTTGCCCTAGGCAACAAGTGCATGGCTATATCATCTTCCTTGCCTTGTTTCTTTGTTTCGGCCTTTTGCACCTGTTTGTTTGAACCTGCACTTTAGAACCCCCCCCCCCTTTAGGCATTTCCCTCCTCTACGCTACTTTTTCCCTCTCTTCTCTCTCCCCAACTGAAGACCCGCAAGACAAGATGCACCAAGGATTCTACCTCGGCAACCAACTGGCACTGAAGACTTCTGCTACAACCTCCGTGACCAAGTACAACCCCGTAGAATTATGTTTAACCCTCCAGACTAGTAACCCATTCTTAGACCCTTTGAGACTCCACGAGACACTCTAGCACGAATCCTTAACCATGTGCTTAACCCATAGAATTGCAAGAGAACCTGTTAAGCCTTTGTAACCTTGCACAACAGTGGGTTTGTAATGGAACTAGTGGACACAGTGAGTGAGCACATTTCCATCCTAATATAGCACAAGAACTGACGATGCCATATATAGACCAATTTGGGGATATAAGACAGATGACTTGGTGGCTTTACATGAGTGACTTCGAGGAATTATCTGAGACCTTGATGGATTGTGAGGTTTTCATATTGGTGGGATCATGACTTTGGGGAAGCATGTAGGAATTCTCGACAGGTGTGAGATTTGGATGTAAGTAAGTGGTTCTCGTTGGGTATAAATGCTAGATATGTCTGCATGGTTCGGAGTAAATTGGATTTAGACCGATGATCCTGATCATGATACCATGCTTCTCGGTGGACAATAACCTAGGAGATTGGATTATTTGTCGAAGTTGATTTAGGGATCTATATAATCATGACCTTGGAGTTTACTTGACCCGGACGTTGGGAATTTGGTGGACTTACTATCGTAATGCATAGACCTTCCAAGTATTGGGTATTATAGGGACTTGAGATCTTGTGGAACACCGTAGACATCGGATTCGTAGAATTGTTGGGTTATGTGGTGATTGATGGAAATTACCGGGCTATTGGAGTTGATCTATAGGAAGGAAACAAAATCTTGGAGTGGCATATGACGTGTTTCCTTAGAATAGAGATGTATTATCGTGAGCCTTGCAAGAATAGGTTGAGCGCTTGGATTGTGGTGTTTAATTCAAGCCTAGCAGCTTGTATGACCTACCCATGGATTTTAGGGGTAGACATGCATATAGATTTGGGGATCGTAGGCAAGTACAATTTTGTTAGACCGCCTCTTGAGAGTCATGAGGTTATGTATGGCATGAGTGGTGATTGAAGCTGGTCTATGCGAGAAGATGCTTTTTTGTTCGGAGTACTAGATAGAGCTATTGGCATCTCAGAGAGCGTGCTTAAGGATAAGATAATAAACGTTCACTCACTCACTAGAATCCTTGAAACCCTTAAGCCCCACCAAGCCACAACCTGGTCAGATTCCGACCATGGGCCTTTGCTCTAAGTCAGGAAGACCTTGCAAATACTCAACGGAGACCACCACCAATACCCCACCCTACCTTGCGTACCCCATAGACCTCATGGAGTAATTGGACAAGTTGGGTAACATCGTTATTTGATGGCCTACTTGTCTGCCCGAAGGCAAAAGATGAGACAGACAGCTGGATAGAAGATATTTGAAGACCGCCCTGTCAAGAAGGAAGAACTACACCGACCACCGTCATCAAGAAGTGAACTCCTGCGTCCAAGACCGGGCGTATCTGCAAGCCACTCCTCTCTAAGGGACCGAGCATTTCCGTGTCGAAGGAACGCTCACACCAAGGTTTATCGACCCTTCTTCAAGTTCACTGCCAGTCAAATAGTAGACGGCTCCCAGCTAGACTTACCACCTGAGTTACCCTCCGTGCACCAAATCTTCCACGAGTCACCACTCTGGAAGTACTTCTTACTTCCTAACTAGCCCGGTGCCCGCAAGGACATCACCAAGCCTTTGACAGCTAACCCAACCTAACCTATACACGAGACCCCTCAGCAACCGGCATCAAAGTGGGCAACAAGCAAGAAGCCACACCACCAAGTACTTCAAGATTCCATGGAGCACTGCCCGGAAGCGGAACCAACAAGAAGAAGTGAAGACTACCCCGTATCCAAGACTCCGTATTTCTTTCCACGCCTAGTCTGGGAATCTCGGGGACGAGATTCTTGTAAGGGGGTAGGTTTGTCACACCCTGATTTTCATGCCACATTGCTTAAGCTAATAATCATGCTAAAAATGTGGTTAGACAAAAACTTTTGAGTGTTTTTGACCTTGCTTGATTGATTTTCTGTCTGTTGTTTGCTAGTGCTCTAAAAATCAAATAAATCATCCAACTCTTATACTTCATCTCCTAGATCCAAAACCTTTTCCCAATGATCATGCCATGTGTATAGACCAGTATAGTATTTTCTTATAAAAATATTTTGGCCAAATAGCATTTTCTAAAATTAGTTTTCCAAAAACCCCTGAATTGAGGTTTGCACTACAAGTACCTTATTTAGGGTGTGAAAAATCTTTCAAAAAGTATATTTGAATCCTATTAGGTATAGGACTCCCAGAAACCACAAAATTATAATTTTAAAAGTTATTTTTATTTTTTATTTAAAAGCTTTTCCTTAAGGCCAGAAATGGTCTTTAATAGGGAAAAATTATTTAATAATTTCAAAAATATTTGCCAAAATTCAGGGAAACTCGTAGGACATATATTGTCCATATATAAGAGTTTCAACACCTGGTCATGTTCAAAATATTGGACAAATCCTTCAAAACCCTTTGTGGATATTTCAAGCTTTTGAAATATTTACAAAGGAAATATTCTCCAAAAATTCCAGGGAAATTCTATCATGTCATATATGACAGATTTGATGATCTTACAAAGCCTTATGCCTTGAAGATCAAGGAAACATCATCTAATCCCCTCAAAACCATTTTTGTCCATTTTGAAGTTTGAGCAACTTTACATTGCCAAACTTGTCCAAATGCTCTCAAACTTGGTGGACATGCTAAAAAGATGTAATTATGCATCTATGCCAAATGGCACAAGTTTTGGAGAAGCATAACTTGATCTAAGTGCCCCAAAACCATTCCTGTTCAAATTCAAATTTGAACAACTTTACATTATCAACTTTTTACCTGGGGCTTCAAACTTTGTGGGCATGATCATAACCCCAAATGATGATACTACACCAAGTGGTGCATCAAGGGGAGATGATTAGCTTAACTCAACATGGTGAAACCATTTTTGTTGATTTCTAGGGTTCACCAAAGTTACATTGGCAACTTTGTCCAAATGAGCTCAAATTTGGTGGAAGGGCCTAAATGTATGTGACATTTAATCCTGTTAAGTGTCATAGCCAGTGGAGATCATTTGCTTGCCCGAAACATGATCAAACACCTTCTGCCAATTTACCAAAACCATTGTTTTGACCCCTTTTACTATTTCCCTTTACCTCAAATTCTTACCACAGGTGAACCTGATCATCTTCTACCTCCAGTAACTTCCCCATGTCCACAGCTCAATGATTGAGGGGTGAAAACCCCATTTTTACATTTCTGGACAGCAGCTTTCTTCTCCTCTTTCACCTCCCTCCTCACTCCAGTGGCCTCCAGGGCATCCCAGGCCGTCTGGACAATTGTTTACTAACCCCTAGCACTGCTGGACATAAGGGGACACGCAATGGCACTTTGTTTATGCCATGGCATGCAGAGTTCGCGCTCTGGAGCGCGCTACAGTGCCCTGGCGCACTGTAGCCTCGCCCAATCAGCTGCACCCGACAGCCTGGGGCGTTGGGATCGTGTCTCCCGAGGTGCCCTCGACGTCCGTGACCTGCAGACCTATCGGCCCTATCCTCCCCTGCCCTCCTTCTCCCTCCGTGAGCTCGCCCGAGCGCGTCCATGGACGTTGCTCACGGTGCACCGCGGCCACGTCTATTTAAGCCACCCCCGACCCTCTCTCTCGTCTTGGTTAGGACCCCCTTTCTCCCGTGAACCTCCCAGACGAGCCCCCTCTCCCCCTGGTGCTCTCTTCCTCACTCCATGGCCGACGTGTCGTCGTCGGCCTCCTCCTAAATTCACCCCCTGTGGCCTCCCCCTCCCATTTTTGACTCCACTAGGACACCTGCAACCTCACCGCAGGTCCCTCCCGAGCTCCATTCGCTCCTCCCGGCGGCCGCAGCGCTGAACCCATCGTCGGCAGCACCATCTTCCGCCATGACCGTGGCTCTGCTCGCCCCTGTCCTCCCCTGGACGTGCAGGCAGTCGGGCCAGGTGCGGCGCCGTTCCCCAAGCTCGCCCATGCCCCCGGCGCGTCCAACGGTGGCCGGTGGCACCGACTGTCAACGCCGACATCGCCCATGCCTCCTCCTCTGCGTCGGGCGGGGGGAGGACGCCGAACCCGCCAGGCGGGCCCCGCCTGTAAGCGCCACGAGGCCGGTGGGAGCAACTGACGGGTGCCCCCCCCGATAAGTGGAAGCGAACCAGCCAGGCTACACCTTTCTGTGGTGGTGACGCCCGCCGTAATTATGCCTTCGGCGTCACCACCTCCTTCGCGCCGCTGAGCCGATGGGCTGAGCCCAGTAGGCGATGTTTAGCTGGGCTTCGCCCAGAGCACATTATAAGGTTGAATTCTTTTTCCATATTCTTTTTACAGTCAACTTCAAAAACCCATAAATAATTCATATTAACTCCAAATTTGATGATTCAAATTTCTGGTAGTTTCTAAAATCATGATCTACCACATGGTGCAACATGCACATTTTTCCAGAATCATTTCCTTCACAAATAATTATCAAATGCCATTATTTCATTTTCTGTGATGAACTTTAGAAAATCAGAGAGAGCTCAAATTTGATCCAAATGCAGTGGTTCAAATTCCTAGGTGCTTGTCATATCCAAACTTAGTTTTGGAACATTTTTATTAATACTTTCTGTGCCCCACCAAATAATGAGCCATTTCTTCATATTTATCAACTTTGCAAAATCCTAGGAAATTTATTTGAACTCCAAACCCAGTGAAACCAACTCCTAGATGCTTCTAAAATCATGACTTGTTGATGGGTGCCTTTGCTCATCATTCAAGAAAATATTTCTGTACACTTCTTTCAAATCCATAAACCCCTTGGTTCCATCATATTGAAATGATCCAAACTATCCATTGATCCAATACCTATGAACCACCTTGGTTATTTTTCATATGACCAGAGGTATCCTAGAAAAGTCCAACTCCTATTTTTAGAGCACTTTTATTTTTGCCTTGTTGTGTTGCTTATTATGATTGTTTCCATCGTTAGTTGACGAAATAAACGGAGTACTCAGAGATGGACCAGAAGGTTTGAAGACTCGGAAGGATAAGGCAAGCAGCCCTTTGACCATGTTCGAGAAACCTTTTTATGCATGTCTCATAGCACCTTATTATCAATGCATCGGAATCATGTAGAAGAGGTGACCACCTTGGTTGGTACCTTTGTTACTTTGCTACTGAACTTGCATCAAACATGACCCTCCCTTCCTATGAGGGTTATGTGGGTGGGAGTAGATAGATATATGCTATAGTAGTTGGCTACGCAAAATGGGTCAGGGTTATGCATTGAGTGAAACAAGTGTGGTTTGACATACTTGCAAATAACCCAGTGGGTGCCACTAATGCCCCTGGGAGTTGATGAGGAACTAGGGCACTACGTGGTGAATAAGTAGTGTACCGAGGCTTGATGAGAGTTTTGTTTACAGAGATGGATTAGATTTATGTGTGACTACCGTCCTAACCAAACATGCGCAACCACTCTACCCTTATATGGGAAAGGGCATTATTGATTACCTAGGTCGATACTAGCATGGTGCCCGCATTACTAGTGACGGGGGTGACATGAGGTCACTCTCGGGACGGGGTCGTGCTTGGATAGGCAGCCATGACTGTCTTTACAGGGCACCGGACACACCGTTGGTACCCCGTGCTTGTGGTATGTGATGAATATGGGAGCGAGTCTCCACAATTATTAAGATGTGAAATGTGGGGCACGGGGGTTGCTACCAATCGAGTGGACTCTGTGTTAGTATCGTCTAGGGAAAGATAGTGATCGGGTGCTTACCCCAGGTACTTGAGGTACCGCGGGTCGTGGATGTCACGGAAGTTCCCCGGATCTAGTGGGTAAAGTGTGCAACCTCTGCAAAGTGTCAAACTATTCGAATAGCCGTGTCCGCGGTCAAGGACAGTTGGGTGTTGCTACTTAGACTATGTCCAAAAGTTTCTGGGAAACAACACGGTTTGGGTAAATTGTTGATGTGATTGTGAGAAAGTCGCAATGAGCTTGAGCATGAGTTGATTACAACTCTTTCTCGATAATGATGTATGTAACCTCCTGATACTTGTTGCTGACACATACATGTCCATGTTATATGTTGATCATACTTGCATATGAAAAACTAGCTTTCCGCAAAACTGCCAATTTAGCAGTAGAGCCTTGCATAATTATTCTGCCATCACACTTGGGTTGCTTGCGAGTACATTCAAAGTACTCATTGGCTTGCCACTGGTTATTTTATTGGCCAGGCAGGAGAAAACAGGATATGATTAAGATTTCTTGGTGGCGAGCATGCGAGCTAGGATGCTTCCCAGTCAGAATGCCTGTAGGGTTAAGGCAGATGGCATGGGCCCAAGTTGTCATTGAAGATTTCCGCTGCGATGATATACTCAAGACTTGACCATTACGGTCCTATTTGTGTAATACGGTATGTATGGATGTAAGACTCTTGTTATTCAGCTTCTGTGTGTTCAGTGAGCATTGATCTCTGGGATCACTGTACACGTGCATTCGGTGATCACTACTTATGAGTCGGGGTCCCCACAAAAGGATAATAAAGGCTATCATTACTGCGAAGTGAATGCCCGACCGTTGCTGACCTTATGAGACCTTTGACATTCAGGAGTCGAGTGGTTTCTTGTACGGTCGAGTGGCTTCATCCTTTCGAGTGGAGTTGAGTTATCCGAGTGAGGTAAGCTGTCGAGTGAATTGCTCTCTTGGGCCATATCAGTCGGCAACTTCCGTCATCTTTGGAATGTCTTTGAGCTTATATGACAGTGACCTTGGGTAGGGTACCTAGGTCAGGCCTGTGACCCTACCCTAGGTCTGTGGTATCATCAGTAGCCCCCGAATGGACTGAGGTCCGAGTGAAGAAGGGGGTTGAGGTCAATTCTGATCCAAGTCCGATGCTTTAGGGGCATCTTTCTCGAACTGGGAGATCGGGCTGGCCCTTCAACCTTAACTCAGTCGCCTTAAACGATTCAGAAACCGTCGAGTGAACTTTCGTGTATAGTCTCGAGTGCTGGCGGGGCGCGTGGCTTTCGGCGCAATTGGCTGTTCTGTGGTCTCCGAATTTCGCGGGATTCAAATTTCAGGGAAGCGCACGGGATGGAGCGAGCCGCGGTAATCGGACTGGAAATACCCGGACGTCTCGATTTCTGCGCCGCCTTATTCGCCATGTACCGGGCGTGCGTCTGTTGCGAGATTTGATAGGATCGCTTGGGTCCACAAATCAGTCACTCGACCGTCGGGCTATAAAAGAGCGCCGCGACCGATGCGAGGGCACTGTGCGCCCAAGTTCTTCTTCCTCCTCTGCTCCTCCACTGCATCACCTCTCCTCGCTCACCGCTGCTCCGGCCGCGCGCGGCTCGCCCCCCATGGGTAAGGACAAGACGGCGGCTCTGGAGCGTGCGAAGAAGGCACCGGCGATGGGGAAGGGCAAGAAAACCAATCGAGGGTCGACATCGAGGTCCGGGCTTCCGCCTGGCTGGATCCAAGGGGATTGGATCGGGTCCACGATGCAGGTGGAAGATATGGAGGAGCTGGCGAAGGGGGGCTGATCACCCATGATTCCTGGAGACTGTCGGGGGATGAGCTCGAGGCGCAGCTGCAAGAGGGTGAATGCGTCCTCCTCGTGACCCACGTCGACCAAGGTTTCTCTCTGCCCCTGCATCCTTTCTTCCGAGGCTTCTTGACTTTCTATGGCGCTCAGCTGCACCACATCTCTCCCAATACCATCACGTACCTCGCTGCTTTCGTTTCTTTGTGTGAGAACTTCCTGGTGTGTCGACCGCACTAGGGTTTGTTCAAACACATTTTCACTTGTTGTTCCCAATCCGTCAAGAAGGAAAATCCGAGTGACGAGAAGACACACGTGATCCAAACTAGGGGTAGGAGTACTTTTCCTACCATGGTCCTTCTTGAGTCGATCAGAGGATGGCAGTCGACCTGGTTTTATTGCAAGGACATCCCGACTCCTGGTCAGTCGACCAGACTCCCTCCTTTTACCCTAGAACGAGTCAGTCAGCCTCCCCCGTTGCTTGTGAGTCAAACCGAGAAAGTAGAGGTAGACATGCTGGTCGAGCGAGTGGTTTAGCTGTCCGCGAGGGAGTCACTGGGATGGACTTGCTGGAGGTGTTCTTCAGTCGATGGATTCAGCCTCTGCAAGCTCGAGACCATCCGATGTCAATGTACTCGGGCACCAATGACACCTCTCGGGTTCACCTGGAGGAGATCGCCGATAAGGTGGTGGAGCAGTGTTTGAAGAGCATTACTAGGAACAAGGATAACCCTTGGGGGACCAGGAGAGTCCGCCCGTTCGACGCAGATCACGAACCAGACAAGGTTTGGCTCTGATTCCCGAGTGAATTTTCTGATTCGTCTTTGCAGGTGTTTGTGAATCTGATTGATGTTTGATCAACCCTTTGCTTTGCAGATCTATACTGAGATATACTCGGTGCCCAACGGAGAGCAAATCCAGGAGGAGGCGGAGGGCATCGGCGAAGCCACCGAGTGAAAGTCCGATGAGGAGACCGAGAAGGAGAGCGAGGACTCGAGCAGCGGCGAGGAAGTCGAGTCACCGGCTCGCACCGAGAAACATTCTAAGCAGACTCATGATCCAGAGAACGTGCGCGCCAAGACGGTTCCCTCCAGCTCCCATGTACAAAAGCACACTTGGACGTCCTCCCCCGACCCGACTGAGAAGGCTCCGAAGCAGCCCAAGGTTGCTGCTTCCAAGCCTCGAAAGGCCCTGCCCAAGATCAAGGTGCACGTTTCGATTGCTTCCACGTGAGTGTCGTTTTGATCTGCTCTTCTTTCATTCAAGAAATCTGGTGTGTCTTTGTCGATTCACCAGTCTATTTTACCGAGTGTTTTCTGAAATCTTCAGTGCTGACGCTTCCAGAACCTCTATGGACGTCGACAAGGGTCGCGACGATGAGGAGACTGCAGACATGGCAACATCCAGCGCAGGTACGGTTCTTTGATAATATATGTTCTTTTGTTCACTAGTCTATCAGTCGATTGAGTTTCCTTTTGGTCGAATGTTTCTTCAGCGTCGCGCAATGTTATCGAGTTGCCTGATGATGATGATGATGATGATGAGCACGTAGAGGTGCCCTAGAGAAGCACGGGAAGGAGGGGTCGGAAGACGCCCGCTGGCTCGGATGCCTAGCAACAAGGAGACACGGCTCGGGCCACGGTCTCTTTTGTCGTTCCCGTGTCGATTGTTCGTCCACCTGCGTCAACTATCCATGTTGTGGATCCTCCAGCTGCTCCGATTGCTCCGCCGTCTGTGCTCTTTGCTACTCATCATGTCCCGGAGGACCCTGTGAGCGCAGGTAAGGAAGCCGTTCGTCAAGCAGGGTTGATGATGGAGCGGACGAAGGCAACATATGAGGCTAGCATGGCTGCTTACAATGCTAGTTCAGCCCTTCGGACCAACGTCCAGGTATGTCCTTTTTGACTGATTGTTATTCTGTTGAGATCCTCGATCTGAAAACCGCTGCTTTGTTCGTAAGATGACATGCTTCTTTGTTTGTAAGATGATGTTCCACCCACTGGGTGTTCTAGATCTTGTAACATAGCTCTTGTGATCCAATCGGTCCGGCTGTGGCGATTGGAGCAGTGGGGGCACACTGAGTGCACCCACTGGGTGTAGTCCCCGAGGCCATGGTCGACTGAGGGCAGTCAGCTATGGTCTTAGAACTGATTTTGTTGTCTTGTTTCGAACTCTTTCCACTCGCACGGGACGGACCCAGTCGAGTGGAACCGGTGGTGGCATGCTGAGTGCACCCACTGGGTGTAGTCCCCGAGACTGTGGTCGACTGCTGGCAGTCGGCCATGGTCTAAGAACAAACTGCGACTCTTTTTTTTTTGCTCGTACATGACGGATCTGGTCGAGTGGGAACCGGTGGGGGCACGCTGAGTGCACCCACTAGGTGTAGTCCCCAAGGCAACTATTGAGTGTTTGACTCGACAGTTGTCTTAGAACTCTCTTGTCGTAACACTTTGTTCTCTGCAGTTCTCCGAGTGTAAATGACTGGTTTGCCTTCTTTGCCGATTGTAGAAATCTTGTGAGTTTGGAGATCAATACGCGGATCTTGAGAAGAAGCATATCCAACTCAATCTTGATCTGGGGCTAGCCAGGGAGAACTTGCAGAAAGCCAAAGATGAAGCGTCTGGTATGAAAAGTACAGAACTCATCGACTGTATTCAAATGAGTGTGTCTAGCAGATGTGGATATCCTCGGGTTCATCTGTGTGACACTGTCTCTTGCAGATCAAATGAAGGCAGCTTTGGAGCAGAAGGATCTAGACTTGGCGGTAGTGCAGCAGAAGGCGCATGAGAAAACTGAACTTGCCGAACAAAAGCTGGCTTCAATCGGCCAGCTAAAAGAGGAGAATGCTAGGCTGAGGACATCCCTTGACGAGGCCAACAAAGAGGTAACGCGACTGAAAAGGGCCAATCTTGCTCTGGACGACAAGGTAGGGGATCTCTCGCAGAAGAAAGACCGGCTGGAGACTTATCTGGGCGGCCTCGCCAAAAAGATGTTCCTCATGCTTGAAGGTATGTTCTTTTGTCCGACTGAATCAAAGCTGTCGACTCATATTCTGACTGTTAGATCATCATATTTTTTGTCCGTGTAGAATTCTGCCAGAACTTTGAGGAGGAGACTGGTCGGAGCGAGACGGTTCTGGATCCCGCCAATTCCCTCGTCAAGGATGAAGTTGCGATGAATGTCTTGCGACTGGAGTGTCGCCTCACCAGCGCCACCGACTACCTTGCTCAGCTGAAGGCGGTCATGTCCCGGATCAACACGGCGCTCTGGCGGGGGATGGTGCTTGAGAATGACCTCGAGTCTCTGATGACTCGACTCAATGAGATCCCCGGTCGAGTGCATGAGCGGAAGAAGTCTTCTGCCCGGTGTGGTGCTGACGTTGCGCTGTCTCGGGTCCGTGTGCACTGCAAGGAGGTGAAGGAAGAGAGGCTGGCTGCTCTTAAGGTTGCCAACACCAAAAAGCTTAAGTTCCAATCATTCATGGAGACTTTCCTAGAAGCCTCCACTCGTATCGCTGACGAAATCGATCTGGATGAGTATGCTGCGCCTGCAAGTCACCCTCCGCCTGAAGAGTGAACAAACTTTATGCCCCGACTCAATTTGCCTCGGAATGCCGAGTGATTTTGTAACCGTTAAACTCTTTCGGGCTCGATGCCCGAGTACTTCTGCCCGAATCTTGCGGGTCTTTATCTGAACTTGACTTCCTTTGGAATATGCTTTCCTTGCTTCTGATGCCTTTAGATCTCTTGGTTCCGAGTGGACATTGTACTTATGGCACAGCTCAGAAGGCCGAGGTACGTTGTATTTATGGCATAGCTTGGAAAGCTGAGCCACATTGTATTTGTGGCATAGCTCGGAGAGCTGAGCCTCATTGTATTTGTGGCGTAGCTCGGAGAGCCGAGCCACATTGTATTTGTGGCGTAGCTCGGAGAGCCAAGGTACGTTGTACTTGTGGCGTAGCTCGGAGAGCCAAGGTACGTTGTACTTGTGGCGTAGCTCGGAGATCCGAGCCACATCGTACTCGTGGCGTAGCTCGGAGAGCCAAGGTACGTTGTACTTGTGGCGTATCTTGGAGAGCCAAGGTACGTTGTACTTGTGGCGCAGCTCGGAGGGCCAAGGTACATCGTACTTGTGGTGCAGCTCGGACGGCCAAGGTACATCATACTTGTGGCGTAGCTCGGAGGACTACTGAGTCCCTGAGTGGGAGGGTTTCTCTTCACTTGGAGTGTTTTTGCAACTTAGGCGATTACGGGGCCGCGGCTAAGCCCTCGAGTGAGAGGGTTGCTCTTCACTCAGAGTGTTTTTGTAACTTAGGAGATTACGGGGTCGTAGCTAAGCCTCCGAGTGAGAGGGTTGCTCTTCACTCGGAGTGCTTTTGTAACTTAGGCGATTACGGGGTCACAGCTAAGCCCCCGAGTGAGAGGGTTGCTCTTCACTTGGAGTGTTTTTGTAACTTAGGCGATTACGGGGT
>LR738715.1:332964153-332975679 GCA_902687465.1 Secale cereale
AGAGTCATGCTAGTAGAGTAGTTGTGAATTTAATCAATACTTGTGTTGAGGTTTGCAAGTCCCGTAGCATGCACGTATGGTAACCGTTGTGTGACAAATTTGAAGCATGAGGTACTTCATTGATTGTCATCCTTTGTGTGGAGGTCGGGATCGCGCGATGGTTAACTCCTACCAACCCTTCCCCTAGGAGCGTGCGTATAGTACTTTGTTTTGATGACTTGTAGATTTTTGCAATAAGTATGTGAGTTATGTATGACTAATGTTGAGTCCATGGATTATACGCACTCTCGCCCTTCCACCATTGCTAGCCTCTCTTCTACCGCTCAACTTTCACCGGTAGCATACACCCACCATATACATTCCTCAAAACAGCCACCATACCTACCTATTATGGCATTTCCATAGCCATTCCGAGATATTGCCATGCAACTTTCCACAGTTCCATTTATTATGACACGCTTCATCATTGTCATATTGCCATGCATGATCATGTAGTTGACATCATATTTGTGGCAAGGCCACCATGCATAATTTTTCATACATGTCACTCTTGATTCATTGCACATCCCGGTACACTGCTGGAGGCATTCATATAGAGTCATATTTTGTTCTATTATCGAGTTATAATCTATGATTTGTAAATAAATAGAAGTGTGATGATCATCATTATTAGAGCATTGTCCCGAAAAAAAGGCCAAATAAAAAAATGGAAAAAAAGAAAGGCCAAAAAAAGGCAAGGCCAAAGAAAAAAGAAAGGCCCAAAAAAAGAAAAAAAAAGGGGGGCAATGCTACTATCTTTTTCCACACGTGTGCTTCAAAGTAGCACCATGATCTTCATGATAGAGAGTCTCTTGTTTTGTCACTTTCATATACAAGTGGGAATTTTCATTATAGAACTTGGCTTGTATATTCCAACGATGGGCTTCCCCAAATGCCCTAGGTCTTCGTGAGCAAGCAAGTTGGATGCACACCCACTTAGTTTCTTTTGTTGAGCGTTCATACATTTATAGCTCTAGTGCATCCGTTGCATGGCAATCCCTACTCACTCACATTGATATCTATTGGTGTGCATCTCCATAGCCCATTAATACGCCTAGTTGATGTGAGACCATCTTCCTCTTTTCACTTCTCCACAACCACCACTCTATTCCACTTATAATGCTATATCCATGGCTCGCTCATGTATTGCGTGAAAGTTGAAAAGGTTTGAAAAAAATTTAAGTATGAAACAATTGCTTGGCTGAAACCGGGGTTGTGCATGATTAGCGTATTTTGTGTGACGAATATGGAGCATAGCCAAACTATATGATTTTGTAGGGATGAACTTTCTTTGGCCATGTTATTTTGAGAAGACATAATTGTTTTTTTAGTATGCTTGAAGTGTTATTATTCTTATGTCAATATTAAACTTTTTTCTTGAATCTTTCGGATCTAAACATTCATGCCACAATAAAGAAAATTACATTGTGAATAATGTTAGGTAGCATTCCACATCAAAAATTCTGTTTTTTATCATTTACCTACTCGAGGACAAGCGGGAATTAAGCTTGGGGATGCTTGATACGTCTCCAACGTATCTATAATTTTTGATTGTTCCATGCTATTATATTATCTGTTTTGGATGTTTAATGGGCTTTATTATACACTTTCATATTATTATTGGGACTAACCTACTGACCCAAGGCCGAGTGAAAATTGTTGTTTTTTGCCTATTTCAGTGTTTCACAGAAAAGGAATATCAAACACAGTCCAAATGGAATGAAACCTTCGGGGGGGGCGTTTTAGGAACAAACGTAACCCAAAAGACTTGTAGTACACACCAGGGAAGCCATGAGGTGGCCACGAGGCAGGGGGCGCGCCCACGGGGTAGGCGCGCCCCCACCCTCGTGGGCCCCTCGTAGCTCCACCGACATGCTCTTCGTCCTATATATACCCATGTACCCTGAAAACATCCGAGAGCACCACAAAACCCTAATTCCACTGCCGCAACCTTCTGTACCCATGAGATCCCATCTTGGGGCCAGTTCCGGAGCTCCACCAGAGGGGGAATCGATCACGGAGAGCTTCTACATCAACACCATAGCCTCTCCGATGAGTTGTGAGTAGTTTACCACAGACCTTCGGGTCCATAGTTATTAGCTAGATGGCTTCTTCTCTCTCTTTGGATCTCAATACAAAGTTCTCCTCGATCTTCTTGGAGATCTATTTGATGTAATTCTTTTTGCGGTGTGTTTTTTGAGATCCGATGAATTTTGGGTTTATGATCAAGATTATCTATGAACAATATTTGATTCTTCTCTGAAATATTTTCTGCATAATTTAAATATCTTTGCAAGTTTCTTCGAATTATTAGTTTGGTTTGGCCTACTAGATTGATCTTTCTTGCAATGGGAGAAGTACTTAGCTTTGGGTTCAATCTTGCGGTGTCCTTTCCCAGTGACAGCAGGGGCAGCAAGGCACGTATTGTATTGTTGCCATCGAGGATAAAAAGATAGGGTTTATATCATATTGCATGAGTTTATCCCTCTACATCATGTCATCTTGCTTAAAGTGTTACTCTGTTCTTATGAACTTAATACTCTAGATGCATGCTGGATAGCGGTCTATGTGTGGAGTAATAGTAGTAGATGCAGAATCGTTTCGGTCTACTTGTCACGGATGTGATGCCTATATACAATGATCATGCCTAGATATTCTCATGACTATGCGCTTTTCTATCAATTGCTCGACAGTAATTTGTTCACCCACCGTAGAAATCTGCTATCTTGAGAGAAGCCACTAGTGAAACCTATGGCCCCCGGGTCTGTCTTCCATCATATTAATCTTCCATCAACTATTTATCTTTACTTTACTTTTATTTTGCAATCTTTACTTTCAATCTATATAAAAAATACAAAAATGTTTATCTTATTATCTCTATCAGATCTCACTTTTGCAAGTGGCCGAGAAGGGATTGACAACCCCTTTATCGCGTTGGTAGCAAGGTTCTTATTTGTTTGTGTAGGTACGAGGGACTCGCGTGTAGTCTCCTACTGGATTGATACCTTGGTTCTCAAAAACTGAGGGAAATACTTACTCTACTTTGCTGCATCACCCTTTCCTCTTCAATGGAAAAACAACGCAAGCTCAAGAGGTTGCACCCATCCTCTCCTTCTTCCTTCAGAAAAAATCATCCATTGGCTCAAACCCGTGTTCTAGCTCATCTTGCTACCATTTTCGATCTCCCTGCTCAAACCATCGTGTACAAAACTATTTTGGGGGATTGTTCTTCGGTATGTGACTCCTCCAATGGTCCAATTAGTTTTTGTTCTAGTGCTTTATTTATTGCAATATTTTGCTGCGGTGGTGACCTTGTTCTTGAGCTTGCATGTCAAGTTTATATGGTCCAAAGTAGTTTTGATGCATGATATAGCCCCTAGATACTTGTAGGAGTAGTTGCACTTTTATTTGGAGTCACTAAAAAATTCAGAATTTTTTAGAGGAAGAAAATGATGAGGAGATTGTTGAGAGGCTCCTCAAGATGGGGTTCGAAGGAAAAGGAGAATGAGGAGAAGGAGAAGCCCAAGTACAATCATTCTCATAGCACGGAGATTCATGCACGTGACTGGCCATGTGATGCATTTTTACAAGCGGTCGGAATTTATGAGGATTTCTATTCTTTGGCCGAGAATGCAGGCATCACCAACTTCCTCCGCGACCAGTGTGATCAGTATCTCCTCCTAACCAATACTTTTGTGCAAAATTTTCATTTTCATGCTAGAAGATCACCACCCATGGTAGAATTTGATTTATATGATGAGCATAAGGAGATGAATCTTTATGACTTTTCTGAGGTATGCAAACTACCTTATGAAGGAAGCGTTGATGAACCACGTCCTAGAGATGTGGAAGATTTTATTGATGCTGTTACCGTAGGGGAAAGGAGAAGGGTGTCAGAAGCGTGAGTGGCCAGTTTACATTTTCCTGTTTTATGCTATTATACATTATTTTTAGGGAGTTGTTTGGTTGGTCGCGGAGAGAGTGGAGGCCTTAGTGGCCCTGGCCTTGCCATTTTGCGCCATGCTTTACTTCGTGATAGAACTTTTAGTTTGGGTGCTATGGTTGCTAAACGGTTGAGTTTAAACCATACTAAGGGTCCTATTTTCGGAGGCATCTTCGCCTCTCGCCTTGCTCGACGCTTTGAGATACCACTAGGCATTATGAAAAAGAGGAGAAATTGTTACCCACTATTTATTTAAATTATGATATCATGGTAGCACATAAATTTATTCGTTCTGATGAGGAAAAGAAGCTTATTTATAATTTGATATTCAGTCAGAATACTTTTCAGACTATTACCTTGCTTGCACTTCTTTGTTTGATATTCATTTAGGCAAGTACACTATTTGGCCCGAGGACATCTACAGATTTGCGGGACTTCCACAACCCGCAGTGCCTGAGCCGGCACCAGCCCTTGATCCTTATCATGAGCCTATCTTTCAGTGGGAGCCGTGCGAGCTCGCAAACGAGTGGAACCCCGAGGATCCACCTCAGTACCCAGGAGAGGGCTACTTTGAGCCATGGCCTAGACCAACTTAGGCCAAAAGCCTAAGCTTGGGGGAGTATGTATTTCTCACCGACATTACATTCATGTTCACACATTCATTCCAGTTGTCGGTGTTGATACTTTTTCATTGTATTATCCATGTTAGTTTATTTTTCTTTCTTTCTTCTTGTGTGTTTGAAAATTTTAGAAAACCCAAAAAATATTTCTTGCTTCTTTTTCTTTCTTCTTTCTAGTTAGTTTCTTAGTAGTTTGTAGTATTAAAAGAAAATCCAAAAAGATTTCTCGTTCTTCTTTTGTTTGTTGGGAGCTTTCCCGTGTAAATAGTTTTTCTCGTTCTTGTTTTGCTCTCTTTAGACAAACAAAAACTCCAAAAGTATTTTAGTGTGTTTCTTTGAAATTCTTTTCTTTTCCTTTGGAGGTCGAGAGGAGAAGACCACGATAAAAATGATGAGTGGCTCTCATATGCATTATTGTTGATCTAACAAAGAGCCCATATTACCGTGTCTTCTCCTTTGAATAAATGTTGGAGATTCCAGCTTAGTCCAATGCACGTGCACTATTATTATTATCCACACCGTTCGTTCGTGCAAGTGAAAGGCAATAATGACGATATATGACGAAATGATTGAGATGGAGAAAAGCTGGTATGAACTCGACCTATTTTGTTTTTGTAAATATGATTAGCTTGTCATTCCTGATTCGGGCCATTATGAATGAAACATGTTTGCAATGAAAATTAGAGATTATAGTTACTCATGCCATGCTTAATTCGCTAGGAGTTTATAATGGTTTACCTTGCGTGCCAACATGCTTTTAAAATGGTTGTGATGTAGTACGATAGGATGGTATCCTCCTTTGAATGATTTAAGTGGCTTGACTTGACACATGTTCACACATGTAGTTGAAATAAAATCAACATAGCCTCCACGATATGTATGTTCATGGTAATTTATATCCTACTCATGCTTGCACTCAATGTTGGTTAATCTCAAGGCATGTTTATGACCGTTGTCGCTCTCTAGCTGGTCGCTTCCGAGTCTCTTTCTAGCCTTCACATGTACTAAGCGGGAATACTGCTTGTCCATTAACTTCCATAAACCCAAAGTTGTTCCATAAGAGTCCACCATACCTACCTATATGCCGTATTTACCTGCCGTTCCAAGTAAATTTGAATGTGCCAAACTCTAAACCTTCAAATAAAATTCTGTTTTGTATGCCTAAATTGCTCATGCTGCGACTGGGGGTTGTCTTTATCTTCCATGCTAGGTGGGTTATTCTCATCATGAGTGGACTCCGCTTGTCATTCAAGAGAAAATGTCTAGTAATTGGGATGCCCAGTCCTATGATCAAAAGATCAAAAACAAATTCAAAATGTAATTAAACAAAGCTCCCCCAGGACTGTTGTTGGTTTGGATGGTACCCGTTGTTTCGGATAAGCCGTGCAGTGTGTTTGATGGTGGAGGGGAGTAAAACTTTACCATTCTGTTTGGGAACCGCCTATAATGTATGTGGCATGGAAGATATTGACAACTCTTGGTCGTAGATTGACAAAGAAAGCATACCGCTCAAAATTATATTTGCCTCCAATATAAAAACTTGAGCTCTGGCACCTCTGCAAATCTCTGCTTCCTTCTGCGAAGGGCCTGTCTATTTACTTTCATTGCTGAGTCATCACCCTCTTACAAAAAGCACCAGTTGGAGAGCACCTCTGTCATTTATATGCTTTGTTATTAATTGATATTGAGTATGAGTGTGACTGGATCTCTTTAACCATGAATTACAATGTCCAGTCAGTCCTTGATCTTCTTAGGTGCTCTGCATTTATGTTTTGTGGTCTCAAAAAGGACTAGCGAGATACCATTTTGTCATATTATATGATGATTGTTTTGAAAAAGTGTTGTCATCCAAGATCTATTATTATTGCTCGCTAGTTAATTATGTCATTCATATGAGTAAACATGAGACCTAAATGTTATTGAATGTGGTTAGTTCATAATCTTTGCTAAAAACTTGAATGTTGGCTTTACGTATTTGCAACAACAAGATCAAACAAAGTTTGTAAAAGTTTTTCTTTAGCACTTTCAGTTTATCAACTGAACTGCTTGAGGACAAGCAATGGGTTAAGCTTGGGGGAGTTCATACGTCTCCATCGTATCTACTTTTCCAAAGTCTTTTGCCCTTGTTTTGGACTCTAATTTGCATGATTTGAATGGAACTAACCCGGATTGATATTGTTTTCAGCAGAATTGCCTTGGTGTTATTTTTGTGCAGAAATAAAAGTTCACGGAATGTCTTGAAATTCAACGATGAATATTTTCAAAATATATAAAAAAATAATGGCGAAAAGAACTACCGCAGGGGGCCCACACCCTGGCCACAAGGGTGCCCCCCTAGGGTGCACCCCCCTACCTTGTGGGCCCCCTGGACCTCCACCGATGCCAACTCCAACTCCATATAACCTATTTCGGGGAGAGAAAAATCAGAGAGAAGATCCCATCGCGTTTTACGATACGGAGCTGCCGCCACCTCCTATTCTTCATCGGGAGACCTGATCTGGAGTTCATTTGGGGCTCCGGAGAGTGAAGATCATCATCGTCGTCATCATCAACCATCCTCCATCACAAATTTCATGTGCTCAACGCCGTGCGTGAGTAATCCCATCGTAGGCTTGATGGACGGTGATGGGTTGGATGAGATTTATCATGTAATCGAGTTAGTTTTGTTAGTGTTTGATCCCTAGTATCCACTATGTTCTGAGATTGATGTTGCTACGACTCTGCTATGCTTAATGCTTGTCACTAGGGCCCGAGTGACATGATTTCAGATCTGAACCTATTATATTTTCATGAATATATTTGTGTTCTTGATCCTATCTTGCAAGTCAATAGTCACCTACTATGTGTTATGATCCTGCAACCCCGGAGTGACAATAGTCGGGACACTTCCCGGTGATGATCATAGTTTGAGGAGTTCATGTATTCACTAAGTGCTATTGCTTTGGTCCGGTACTCTATTAAAAAGAGACCTTAATATCCTTTAGTTTCCATTAGGACTCCGCTGCCACGGGAGGGTAGGACAAAAAATGGCATGCAAGTTCTTTTCCATAAGCATGTATGGCTACATACGGAATACATGCCCACATTATATTGATGAATTGGAGCTAATTCTGTGTCACCCTAGGTTATAACTTCTACATGATGAATATTATCTGACACCTATCATTGTCGATCCATTGCCTATGAGTTTGTTCCATATTGATACTTGCTTTGTTACTTTCGTTACTGCTGCTGTCACCATCACTACAAAACTACTACTATTACTTTTGCCACTCTTACCATTACCTCTATACTACTTTGCTACTAAATACTTTGCTGCAGGTATTAAGTTTTCCAGGTGTTGTTGAATTGACAACCCAGTTGCTAATACTTGAGAATATTCTTTGGCTCCCCTTGTGTCGAATCAATAGATTTGGATTGAATTCTCTACCATCGAAAACTATTGCAATCCCATATACTTGTGGGTTATCAGGAAGCTGAAAACGAATGTTAGTAAAATAGGTCAAAAGATGGCAATTAAACTATTTGTTTACACTTTATCCAAGACAACTGTGAACTGCAGGATGGTAAGTAAGACCTCTGCAACCTTCTTTTTACTGCCCATAATGAGTTGTGTTAGATGACAATGTCTGAATCTTTTTCCTTTGCAGTGGTTCCCAAAGAACTTTACTCAAGATTACCTCTCAAACTACATGATTGGTGGGAATGCAAACGTGAAGACAGTGAAGGATGGGCGGTCGGCCATCATAAATAATTGGACTAGAGTCATGCGTGCCTTCTGCATGGAGGAGGGCACAATATGGGCATTCCGCTTCACCTTGTTCAGCAACCAGAATGTATTTTGCCTCTTTCTTTATCGTCTTTAATAGTACAAGTATAAAATTGTGGTTCATCATTCTTTATTTGGTGCTTATGTCACTCTTGAACATATGTATCTGGGAATCGATAATGCATTGGTTGTTTAACCTGATGAATATGAATAAAGTTATAGCAGCAATTAAATTACAGTAAAATTACGCTTTGCAGGTCGTGACGGTGCACACGGTCAACAAAATACAAACATTTGTGATGTACACCATAATCCAACACGGTTCACAGAGAGGAAACATGTGCAAGCATGCACATAGTTGTCATTTTCAAACCGTGTGTGATGTCAGACAATATCACAATCGGTGCGGGCAAACTAAACCTTTGTGATAGTTGCCTTACCGTACATGATTCGCAACCATGAATTGTTTCTGATGTGGTACACATCGTAAACGTTGCACCACAAAATAGCATTCGTGATAGTTATGATGTAGAATGATGTTATGACGGTCTGACGTTTCGTAATCCTATCCGACACTCGTACTATGATTAACTAATCTTCTTAATTAGTTATCGCATACGGCTCGGAAAAAGTGAATGTGTGTGATTGCGTGCTTATCATACATGGTCTATAATCGTGAACCGTTTGTGATAGGCCGCGCATCGTAAATGTAGCCCCACAGAATACCGACTGCGATGGCGATGCAAGCACAAACGAGTAGCAAGGATGAAGCGTTTGGGATATTCAAGATATCAGAAATAGTTTTCTAGGGACAACTGTATGCATCAAGGCTCCCTATCCCCGACGGTTTCTGTTTTGTATGGGAAGGACCACCCTACCGCACACACTCACTTGGCGACGGTTCAAAACGCCGATGCGAAAAGGGGTTAAAAACTGTTTGTATAGCACCTTGCTGTACCAGTGGGGTTCCGGCCAGGGAGAGGGCACGGGAGCTCCTCGAGCTCGATTGAGTGGTTGGGGAGGATTCTAGGAGAGAGGAGGATGCTGGTGAGGTCGAGGAGGCTCGGGATAGTCTTAAATAGCCGAGGTGCGGTCGTGGCTGACAAGCCATCCTGGAGCAGACACGGTCTGCCCTCGGACGCGGTAGTCGTGACGCTTCATGCGAGAGAGAGGAGGGGTAGAGGGGTCCTGGGAGAGTGTGTGGCCACCGGGAAGATGTTGGACATGGCGAGGTGGTGAGAACTCGAGAAGCGGACGAGGCAGAGAGCCCCAATGCACAAAGAGAGTGCATTGGCATGCCAGCCGCGTAGTCACCGCGTGAACAGGCGCACGCGGTGTGCTCTCACTACAAAAAAATCACTTCCGTGATAATATGTGTTTGTCACAGTAGGTCACGTTTTATGTCATGCATGTACATCCATGACGATTTTATGACAGAATCAAGATAGTCATACATGTGTTATCGTAGAAGTGTTCCATGACAATACAAAATTATCATCACGGAAATGTTCACTTCTATGACGATAAATGGCGCGTCATGGAAGTGCTTTCATCAAGGGTAATCGACACATGGCATCCATCATAAGGGGTCACCGTTAAGCTAACGGGTCTAGTTTTGGATCCGATAACCCACTAACAGCGATGAACAATGGGAATTTTCCACGTGTAAAATTCTCATTGGTCAAAGGAACCACGTGTCAGCTCCATATGCGGACAAATGTCAACCAACCAATGGACTGTAGGCGGCAATGATACATCGACACGTGGCACGGCCCAGCAGTGGCCCATTCAGGTCAAAAGGCCGTCCCATTTGACTTGGTCAAGGGATAACGGGCCGGCCCAACGAAAGCCTGCTAACGGCCTGCTCGCATATAGCCCATTTAGGCCCGATAACTCCGGGCCCATTATGGCCTTTACGAATTCGGCCCACTAGCTTCATCTGGGCCATCCAATATGTTTCTAGCCCATTGTAACTTCCCGCCCATGTACGGCCCATGACGTCTTTCGGCCCATATGAGGCCCTTTGTAACTCTTGGCCCATTAACGGCCCATAGTGAAACTGGCCCATCATGAACAGTATATAGCTTCATACCCATTAACGAGTCATTACTCCATTGGGCCATTCCCAGCCCGTGTTATCTTTCAGCCTTTTAAGGGGCCATTTATTCTTGGGCTAATTTGCAGCCTTCGGTTGCTTACGGTCCGTTACTGGCCTTTTCGGCTTGTGGCCCAAATTTAGCCCATAGTTAAAGTCGGCATGTTTATGGCCCATTAATCCATTGGGCCCATTTTCTTAGCGTCATCAAATACGGCCCATTAATGATCTGTTATGCATGTCGATGGAATTAAGCCCGTTATACTCGTCGAACTCTTAAAGTCCTGTTATGGTCGGCCCATGAACTGACGGCTTCCACTCTAGCCCGTTTACGACCCATAATGTGGTCCGTTATTGGCCCATGTTTGGCCAATCGTTCATATGGCCCATAGAAGGCCCATTGATTCTACAGCTCGTAGAGGGCCCGTAGGAGGCCATGGTCACTACAGCAGATAGCGGGACCATGGTGACAACGGTCCATATGTTGCCCATGTTATTGTGGCCTAGTTTTTAAAAATAGGTTATTGCGCCCACTAGCACACCGCGGAAAAAGAACTACACTGACTACAACTCTGCAAGCAAACAAATAAAAAAGACAACAAGGAAATAAATAAGAAAGCAACATACGCTAGGCTATTATGGCTATTACACATATTATAACCACTGGGCATCAAAGTTCGCCACCAGTGCAAATATGGGGAACAAAGCAACATATTTCATACACTGGTTGTCAAAGTAGGCGACCAGTGCAAATAAATGTCGCAGCAAAACAAGTCCAGAACTGAAACCACTTCACAAAAGCTCAAGAAACAATATCCTGGGTATCCACCATACTGGCAAGATGCTTAGCAAGCTTATTAGCTTTCTCTTGTTTGGCGCTTAAATCCTCCAGCACTTGTTGTTGCACCAGAAAGTATGCATCTGAATTTTGCAGGGACTTCCTCAATCCCTCGGCTTCCTGTCGTAGCACATCTGATTGATGTCTTTCAACATGAAGTTGAGACTCAAGAAGCCAAACGAATTCAGGCAACAAGTTCAAAGAGCTTGTGCCAGCAGTAGT
>LR738715.1:332983102-333047596 GCA_902687465.1 Secale cereale
ATATATATATATATATATATATAGGACTAATTTTCTGTACTCTTGGGAGTATGTACTCCCATCATCAATATACCTCTTGTACGCATGGATTATACCCCTCTATTATTCTCAATATACTTCATTAAGTATTCTTAGATACCCCAATACGAGTTTGGTTGAAAAAAATATTATTTGTGACGTACTTTTTATAATATACCTTATTCACGTACGAACAAATTAGTATATACGTAAACCTTCAAAAATATGTAGACTCACATGACTTTTTTCATTAAACTCATTTTGGGGTATCTAGTAATTACTAATGAAGTATATTAAAAATAATAATGAGGTATGAAAGATTCATCTATGTGGTATATAAGGAGCAGGAGTATGTACTCCTAGGAGTACACAATCATTTTCCTATATATATATATATATATATATATAACAAAAACCTTATTCTCATAACATCCTCACTTAAATAGGTTTCTAGCGCGGAGTGCCCCGAGGACAGCAACCACTGCCCCGCCTCCTATCCCCGCGCTGCCGCCCCGCCTCCTTCCCCTAGCACCGTCGCGCCGGCTCCTACCCTGATGCAGTGCGATTTTCTTGTGCAGTTCGGAAGCGCAAAAAAACGCTCGCTGCCATTATTCGTCGGTCGCACCGTTTTCAAAACTGCTCTTAAACCGTGCGGAATCTCGAAAAGTGTTCAACATGGCGAAGTTGCGTCTACTCCATAGCTTTTCAACGGTATATTACACGCATAATTCCGATAAACGGTTAAAAAACTAGAGCAAAAAAGGTATCGAAAAAACAACACGTACAGTTTTTTCAAACATGCAATTCACCGTTTTCAAAACTGCTCTTAAACCGTGCGGAATCTCGAAAAGTGTTCAACATGGCGAAGTTGCGTCTACTTCATAGATTTTCAACGGTATATTACACGCATAATTCCGATAAACGGTTAAAAAACTAGAGCAAAAAAGGTACCGAAAAAACAACGCGTACAGTTTTTTCAAACATGCAGTTCACCGTTTTCAAAACTGCTCTTAAACCGTGCGGAATCTCAAAAAGTGTTCAACATGGCGAAGTTGCGTCTACTCCATAGCTTTTCAACGATATATTACACGCATAATTTCGATAAACGGTTAAAAAACTAGAGAAAAAAAGGTATCGAAAAAACAACACGTACAGTTTTTTCAAACATGCAGTTCACTGGTCTCTGTGTTGCAGTAACATGCAGTTCGGAAGCGCAAAAAACGCGTCGATTTGGGTGTCGCGAAAAACAGAGTTTCCGCGTTTTTGTAATTTCAAAACTGCTGTTAAACCGTAATGAATTAGAGGGGGTGTTCTACATGAAAAAATAGTGTCTCGACGATATCTTTCCAATGGTGTATCATTTGGATCATTTCGACCAACGTTTTGTAAAATTTCACGAAAAACAGCCACTGCCCTTCATAGTCAGCCGCACGATTTTCAAATTTAACTAAAAACCGTAAGGAATCTCAAAAACATTTCAACATATGAAAGTTGCGCCTCGTTCGTAGCTTTCCAACGGTATATTACACGCCTTATTTCGACAAACGGTTAGAAAAGTGGAGTGAAAACAGTACCGAAAATTTGGAAAAATTCGAAAAACACAATTCCGTGATTTAGTAAATTCAAAACTGCTCTTAATCCGTAGCGAATTAGAAAAAATAATAGATATGAAAAAGATGCGCGCCGACGATACCTTTCCAACGGTGTATCATACGTTTCATTCCGACGAGCGGTTTAGAAAAAAACGCAAAAAAACGCTCGCTGTCATTCATTGTGAGCCGCACGATTTTCTAAACTGCTCTTAAACTATGATGAATTTTGAAAAGTGTTCAACATGGCGAAGTTGCGTCTACTCCATAGCTTTTCAACGGTATATTACACGCATAATTCCGATAAATGGTTAAAAAACTAGAGCAAAAAAGGTACCGAAAAAACAACACGTACAGTTTTTCAAACATGAGGTTCTGTTGCAGTATCTGTGCAGTGCGCATAGCTTTCCAATGCAGTAAAACAAAATAGTATAGCATGTTCAAAACCACACCACGCATATCACTAATACATTCACATGTGCATGGGTTTAAAACACCATGGTCTATTATTCAAATATTTTAATCCACTTTTACAAGGTATCATCTCTTCTCTATATAGCTACCACTTAGTTTCTGGTGCATGCACACACCCCTCCTCGCCCCTTCCCCCTCCCTCAACATTATCTATATTTCACTCATTCGTTAATTATTCTTTAGGTCATTCTCCCACAGTCTTTATAGGTGTCCTCGGGTCCTTCTTTTCAACACACATGGATCGATATACTTCTCTGGTCAGGACTGCCTACCACATACACACTTTCCCTCTTCTCCACTCACCCTCCTTGCCCCTAGCTACCTCTCACATGCTCACACGCAAATGCACACTCCCGTCCCTCTTTTTAACGGTCTCCCACTCACACACTCCTCCCTTCTCTCTGTCTGGTATGCCTCTCGCAACACAGCATCCTAGCTGCATCTCTTTATCTTTATCTGTCTACCCAGCCTTATTTGCCTCTAACGCATGCATGCGTATACCAATCAATGTCCATCTATACATATAGCTAGGTCAATTATCCCTCATTTTCCCCACACATCGATTGATCTACCTCAATAGTTATATCTCAATCTCCCTTTCCCCAACATTATGATTTATCTACCTATTTAGTTACTCCTTCCAGTGACACACATATATCGCGCCCCTCATCATCCATGCATGCCTCCTACCCCGTCGCTCACATGCACGCATTCGCACACAAGCACGCACGCACACACACACACACACACACACACACACACACACACACACACCTCTTATTGATTGCGGTTGTACCCTCCGTTTACCTACTAGCTAGGCCTCTCGCACCATCGTCTTCGAGAAGCAACTCCACCAACCCCCCTCCAGCACCCTAGCTCAGTCTCTCTCCCAACCATATTCCTCTCCAATACATGTATGGATGCCCATCAATCTCCCTCAATACGTCGCTAGGTCTCTTCTTCTCCACACATGTACCAGTCGATCTACCTCTCTAGTTAGCCCCCCTCCGCGATGACATGCACTGATAGATCGAACGCTATAGTCAGTTCCACCTGGCACACACAAAATGCCCTTTCCCCTCTTACGTTCCAGTTGGCCGGCCGTCCTATATCTTTGAGGTGCGCACACACAATTTCGCAGCCTCTCTTTATAGATCTCGCACCCATACACTCCATCCCTCTCTTCGTTTCCATTGACACCACATGCCGATGATCCCTCCCCTCTCTTCTCATGGATCGCATCATGTGTATGATATATCTAGCTAGGCCTCAGTTTCACACACACTGCGTATGTTCCATTTTTTGATTTGAGATATTATCGACACATATTCCCTATATGTGTCCCCCGCACAAAAATACACTCATGAAATCACCCGCATAAAACACACTCATGAACGCACACATCATCTTTCTCACAAATCCCCACATAGTTGGGGTACGTGCAGGAAGAGAAGAGGTGCACGCAGCGACGCACGTACTCTCGTCTCTGGCCCGACCACACCCCCGCGGGTACACCGTGGAGCTCATTACGAAAAAGACAGCCCACATTCTGAAAATTTGATGCCTACAGTGCTTGTCCACTTGATGGAGGGTTGTGTACCACACATGAACGAAAGAAAGTGTGACGCGTTTTATTTAGAAAACAGTTGCACTATATATGATATAGGTAGGATCTGATGCTTTGTCTGCTGGGCTTGGTCTCTTCACAGTTCACACTCTCTCACACAAAATGGCGGTGGACACTCTCTCTCCCACCACTGGTCACTGATCTGGCCGGATCCCATCCGCCGGCGGAAAAGGAGGAGGTGCACCGTTGCTCTGGTCGCTGGCACCGAGGCAGGAAACCCACTACCGGCTGTAGGATCGAAAGTATGTCTAGAGGGGGGTGATTAGACTACTTGACCAAATAAAAATCTTGCCTTTTCCCAATTTTAAGTCTTGGCAGATTTTAGCAACTTATCACAAGTCAAGCAATCAACCTACACATGCAATTCTAATAGTATAGCAGCGGAATGTAAATCATTGCATGTGAAGGTAAAGGGAGGGGTTTGGAGAGTGCAAACACAAGTGTAGACACGGATGTTTTTGGTGTGGTTCCGATAGGTGGTGCTATCGTACATCCACGTTGATGGAGACTTCAACCCACGAAGGGTAATGGATGCGCAAGTCCACGGAGGGCTCCACCCACGAAAGGTCCACGAAGAAGCAACCTTGTCTATCCCACCATGGTTATCGCCCACGAAGGACTTGCCTCACTAGGGTAGGTCTTCACGAAGTATGCGATCTCCTTCCCTTACAAACTCCTTGGTTCAACTCCACAATCTTGTCGGAGGCTCCCAAGTGACACCTAACCAATCTAGGAGACACCACTCTCCAAAAGGTAATAGATGGTGTGTTATTAATGAACTCCTTCCTCTTGTGCTTAAAATGATAGTCTCCCCAACACTCAACTCTCTCACACAGATTTGAATATGGTAGAAAGATGATTTGAGTGGAAAGCAACTTGGGGAAGGCTAGAGATCAAGATTCATATGATAGGATTGGAATATCTTGGTCTCAACACATGAGTTGGTGGTTCTCTCTCAGAAAATGAGTAATGGAATTGTAGGCTTGTTCTGATGGCTCTCTCCACGAATGAAGAGTGGGTGGAGGGGTATATATAGCCTCCACACAAAATCTAACCATTACACACAATTCTCCAACTTGGTGGGACCGAATCAGGAAACTCGGTCGGACCGATTCAGTTCAAAATGTGAATGTTAGGCCTTTCGGTGGGATCGATATGATCAACTCGGTGGGACCGATTTCATTAGGGTTAGGGCATAACATAATCTCGGTGAGACCGATCACATCAACTTGGTGAGACCGATTGCTGTAATAGGTAAACAAAGAATTGCCAGGCAAACTCGGTTGGACCGATTCACTCATTTCGGTGAGACCGAAATGTTACGAAAGGGAAACAGAGAGTTTACATTGCAAACTCGGTGGGACCAATCGCTCATCTCGGTGAGAACGAAACATTACGAAGGGAAACAGAGAGTTTGCAATCCCATGTCGGTGAGACCGAGATCCCTATTAGTGAGACCGAACTGATTAGGGTTTCTGGCTATGGCTATGTCAACTAAACTCGGTGGCGCCGGATATATCAAATTTGTGGGGCCGAGTTTGACTTTTGGTTTGGGACATATGTGGATATGAGAAAGTGGTTGAGGGCTTTTGTAGCATATCACTAAGCATTTTGAGCAAGCAAGCCATTAAGCAACACCTCATCCCATTTTAATAGTATTGGCTTTTCCTATGGACTCAATGTGATCTTGGATCACTAAAATGAAACTGTAGAGTCTTGAGCTTGAGCCAATATGTGTCCTTAGCATTTTGAGGGGTCCACATTCCTAGTCCATGCCATGTCAATCATTGAACTTTCTGAAATGATCATCTTGAAAGATCATTAGTTCAATGAGCTATATATTGTTAAGAATTACCAAAACCACCCAGGGATAGTTGCACTTTCACCGGTGTGTCTCGATCTGCGGTACACGTCGTTCTCTCGGACGAATCTCTAGTGCGGTAGGGCCTTGGCCCCTTGCTCGCTGCCGCATCATATCCCGCCCAGCGCCACCCTTCGCATTACACCCCGATGACCCTCAGGTACAACTTCCTCTGAAACCGGCCTTGCTCCACTGCCCAACTTCCGAAGTCACTGCCTATGGTTCTTCCCTAGTTCTTTTCCTAAAATGTAGCTCGGCAAGCGTACTTTCCATGTTGCAATCTCCTCCTCACACCATTTTAGATAAAGAATCGTGATGCTATCTTCCCTTAGGCCAAGGAATATGCTTCTTTTTTGTCATCGTATGTGTCATCAACTGTCATTGTCCAGTAATTGTTTCATTTCAACCTCTTTTTTCAAACAGGGTTATCCATTCTACCTCGTTGCTATTGAGACCTTTTGGTGAACTGCACAAATCACTTTTTTCTTTAAGGGTGTCTTGTGCAGTTCCACTAAAATGTCGCACGGGCAACATCTCTACATTTCGATGCAACTGCACAAAGGGAGATCGTTTTGCTATCCTCATCCAACTTCGAGCCTAATCTTCTCCAAGAAGTGGTTAGTTTTCTGAGTGATTGCAAAGGTGACTGGCTTCTACTTGTGTGTGTATGTTTCATCAACAACTACTGGTGCCACTATTAATGTTACAACACATGTTCAATATCTTTGCATACAGGCATGCTAAGCTAGCTCAGTTTTAGTGGAACCGCACAAAATGATCGGATGGTCCATGTCCTCCATAGAATCCTTTCTTGGCTAACATTTATTGTTCAGTTCAACAGAGCTGGGTGAAACTAGCTGTCAACCAATGATGCCAGGAAATGGAACCACGCCTACCGACATCATCCTTTAGTTTTTTCTTTATTTTCACACATTCTCACAACTTTGTATTCAGCTGTGATGTAAATATTGACATTGATCTGTGAATCATTGAGATGCATTAGCATGCATGTTAGTTTCCTTTGTATTTAATGGAATGTTGTAACGAGACAACTTTGGAGGCAATAGGACACATGTAACCAAGTTGAAAGCTTCATAGCATTACATCAAAATTTCCTTATGCTGGAAAATTATGTCTACATATAAACATATCCCAGAAGCTTGATAGGAATGCCACAAATCTTTCAAACATCATTTTGCCCACATGTGGTACATCTAGAATCCGGGTCCACGTGACCGCTGGTGAGATTCGCCCCGCTCGTTGCGCCGCAGTAATAATGCCTAATGAGCAGTCAAATCACAATGCCCCACCTTTCCTGCAGTATACTAGTAAAAGTTGCTTGGGCGAAGCAATCATCATTCACTCTTCGTTGAATGTGCTCATACTCCAATATTCCAAGAGTAAGTTGCGCGGACGAAGCAACCATATAGTACAAGCGAATATTGGACGGTAGCCACACAACATCAAGTGTACTCCCTCCTTCTTCCATGTATATAGGGCCTAATGCATGTTTCGAGGCTAACTTTGATCAAAATTTCAGTTTTTCCATTTATAAGTCACATTTTTATTAATTCCCATCACATGTTTAGATTACAGGGTGCATTAAATATGTGCTTGTAAGAATTAAGATAATACTCACCAATACATGTAAAGCTTCTTGGTCCTTTTTTGGCAACACATACATGCGTTGCCCTTAATGCACTGATAAATACTTCCTCCGTCCAGGTACATAGGGCACCTAAAGGAATTTAGATTTTCCAAGAATTTTAGTCATGTATACTTCCTCCATCTAAGTGTATAAGTCACTTTATGAAAATCAAATTGTCCCAAAACACATAGGCGTGGTGCATTATTGTTGCATGCAATGCTATTAATTAGCGAATAAACATTAAGTTCTCTTGTTTTCCTCTCCACCTTGGTCGCGGTGCACAAGATGACTTATTCACCTAGACGGAGGGAGTACATTTAAATTAGCCTCGTTCCACTCCCGCACGGCATGCACCATAGTAACCATACCAGCCGATGTAGTAAAAGCATTTGCATGCACCAACCATCGGCTCCTTGATGAGCGGTTTGCGTGCACCAATCACATACATACATTGAACTATACGACGTTGGCTGGAAATTGATTGCTCGAGGCGACGAAGAATTAGTAATTAATTGATTAAACTGACGAGATTTTCCACCTCCAGTTACATCAGTTTTAGCGGCCAATCTTCATGCGCCTAAATCAAAGTGCAGAGCCTTAGATGCCCTATGCACCTAAAAACGAGTGTATTAGTTGAGTACTTTTATACGTTTAGGCTACTCATAGTGGTGATTATCATTTACTAGTATCATGCATATGATACTAGTGTATGATATTACTTTCATAGTGCATAGTATCATAGAGTAGTATCATAGAAGATCATATTTATTGCCATGCATGACACAAAGTAGCCAGCCCCCAGCAGTCAGTTTTACTATAAGCATTTTTCATTTCATGATTTAGCAACTAAAGTTCTTCATGCATTGGTGGGCTTCTTTCATTTAAGTGTTTTGCCTAGGTTCACGTGCTTGGCATTGTTTATTCCGGGGGTCACCAAACTCATCTCTCTCACCGCACGGTTCCTTGGTGCTTCTTGGTCGTTGGACATCGTTCTTCCTCCTTTTGCCGACACATGGGATATCTAGCATCCAGGTCGTGTCAGGCAAGATGTAGTGTAGTTGTAGATGTAGTGTTTACAACTTGATGTACTATAGTAGGTGTAGATGTAGATGTAGTGTAGACGTAGATGCAGATGTACATGTAGACAAGTGATACGTCTCCGTCGTATCTATAATTTTTGATTGTTCCATGCCAATATTCTACAACTTTCATATACTTTTGGCAACGTTTTATACTATTTTTTCGGACTAACATATTGATCAAGTGCCCAGTGCCAGTTCCTGTTTGTTGCATGTTTTTTGTTTCGCAGAATATCCATATCAAATGGAGTCCAAACGAATAAAAACGGACGGAGATTTTTTTTGGAATATATGTGAATTTTGGGAAGCGAAACTAACACGAGACGATGCTCGAGTGGGCCTCGATGGTGGGGGGCGCGCCCCCTGCCCAGGGCGCGCCCTGAGCCCTCGATCCCACACCGTAAGGCGGTTGATGCCCTTCTTTCGCCGCAAGAAAGCTAATTTCCGGATAAAAATCGTGTCAAAAGATGAGCCCAATCGGAGTTACGGATCTCCGGGAATTTAAGAAATGGTGAAGGGGCAGAATCTAGGAACGCAGAAACAGAGAGAGACAGAGAGACAGATCCAATCTCGGAGGGGCTCTCGCCCCTCCGCCGCCATGGATACCATGGACCAGAGGGGAAACCCTTCTCCCATCTAGGGAGAAGGTCAAGGAAGAATAAGAAGGAGGGGGGCTCTCTCCCCCTCGCTTCCGGTGGCACCGAAGTGCCACCGGGGCCATCATCGTGTGACGGTGATCTACACCAACACCTCCGTCATCTTCACCAACATCTCCATCACCTTCCCCCATCTATCTACAACAGTCCACTCTCTCGCAACCCGATGTACCCTCTACTTGAACATGGTGCTCTATGCTTCATATTATTATCCAATGATGTGTTGCCATTCTATGATGTCTGAGTAGATTATCATTGTCCTATCGGTGATTGGTGAATTGCTATGATTGATTTAAATTGCTTGTGGTTATGTTGTTGTCCTTTGGTGCCCATCATATGAGCGCGCGCGTGGATCACACCATAGGGTTAGTTGTATGTTGATAGGACTACGTATTGGAGGGCAAGAATGACAGAAACTTCAACCTAGCATAGAAATTGATGCATACGGGATTGAAGGGGGACCAATATATCTTAATTCTATGGTTGGGTTTTACCTTAATGAACGTTAGTAGTTGCGGATGCTTGCTAATAGTTCCAATCATAAGTGCATAGAATTCCAAGTAAGGGATGACATGCTAGCAGTGGCCTCTCCCACATAAAACTTGCTATCGGTCTAGTAACATAGTCAATTGCTTAGGGGCAATTTCGCAACCCCTACCACCACTTTTCCACACTCACTATCATTAACTTTAATGTTTCTTTATCTTAACAGCCCCTAGTTTATATTTTCGTGCTCTTTATATTCTTGCAAACCTATTCCAAATAACCACAAAGTACTTCTAGTTTCATACTTGTTCTAGGTAAAGTAAACGTTAAGCGTGCGTAGAGTTGTACCGGTGGTCGATAGAACTTGAGGGAATATTTGTTCTGCCTTTAGCTCCTCGTTGGGTTTGACACTCTTACTTATCGAAAGAGGCTACAACTGATCCCCTACACTTGTGGGTTATCAAGACCTTTTTCTGGCGCCGTTGCCGGGGAGCAATAGCGTGGGGTTAATATTCTCATGTGTGCTTGTTGGCTTTATCACTAAGTAGATTTTATTTGTTGTTCTAAGTTGTTCTCTATCTTCAGTTATGGATATGGAACACGAAATACCAAAAAACTTAGGTGTACTTGCTACTCATGGAGATGGGGAACCTCCTAAAACCCTCGATGCAAATTATGTGAAAGATATTATGTACTACTTTGATAATTCTGAGAAAACCCCATTCAACTATGTAATGGGATTAACGTTGGATCAACGTGAATACTTTAGGGATTATCGCTTGACACAAAAAGGGAAACTGTTATGGGATCAAATTCATTTGTTGCATTGGTATGCTCGGCAACTATGCTTGAGATATGATTATACTTGTTGCTCTAGGATGAAGGCTCCACACCTTCCCTTTTCATGCAAATTTAATGATAATAAAACCTTAGCTTCTTATGCTAATGGTATATATGATTATTATGATGTGGAACAAATAGAAGAATTCGTTGCTTTTAAGGGTGCTTATGAAACTGAATCTCTGTTTAGAAAGAATGATGCTTTTGATGATGATGTTTCTAGGCCTGAAAATCTTGCTATATTGAAATATTGCTATTTGAATTATGAATATAACTCCCATATTGATTCGTTTATTGAGAAGGTCTCCGCTGTCCAAGAAGAGACTAATATTTTGTAGGAGTCTATGGAAGAAGAAATCAATGACATTGTTAGCTCATTAGATGAAAAAGATGAGGAGGAGAGCGAAGAACAAAAGGAGGAAGAGCGGATTAGCTACCCGTGCCCACCTTCTAATGAGAGTAACTCTTCAACTCATACATTGTTTATCTTCCCTTCGTGCTTACCGAAGGATGAATGCTATGATGATTGCTATGACCCCGTTGATTATTTTGAAATATCCATTTTTGATGATGCTTGCTATGCTTGTGGCCAAGATGTCAATATGAATTATGCTTATGGAGATGAACTTGCTATAGTTCCTTATGTTAAACATGAGATAGTTGCTATTGCACCCACACATGGTACTCCTATTATCTTTTTGTATTCTCCAAACTACACTATATCGGAGAAGTTTGTACTTATTAAGGATTATATTGATGGGTTGCCCTTTTCCGTTACACATGATGATTTTGATGAATATAATATGCATGTGCTTGCTGCTCCTACTTGCAATTATTATGAGAGAGGATCTCCGCCTCTCTATGTTTCCAACACGATAAAATTGCAAGAAACTGCTTATACTATGCATTGGCCTTTACTTGATGTGCATGAATTGTTCTTGTATGACATGCCTATGCATAGGAAGAGAGTTAGACTTCGTTGTTTCATGACACATATCACTTTGTGCTCACTACTAAATGCCAAATCATTGCTAATTAAAATTGGCTTCGATATACCTTGGGATCCGGGTGGATCCATCACTTGAGCACTATATGCCTAGCTTAATGGCTTTAAAGAAAGCGCTGCCAGGGAGACAACCCGGAAGTTCTAGAGAGTCATTTATTTCTGTTGTGTGCTTTTATAAAGTTTAAAAACAAAATAAATAAAGAGGGGAACCTAAAACTTTTTCAAAAAGAAAAGTGAAAGTAAGAAGGACGAGCACCATTGAAATAGGGGAGCTCCTTAAACTTCGTTCATATCTTGAATTACAGAAACTTCTCATCAAAAATAATTATCCCCTTGTACAATTCCATTGTATTATAAAAGTAATGTGCCAAGGTTTGCCTTTAGGATGTTTACAATGCTTGTTGGTTTGTGCGGTGCAGGACAGAAACTTTGGCTATAGTGCGTGATTTTACATTTTTGCTGGAACGTCAAATGGTTCTGAAACTTTGTGCACTGTCTTTCTATACAAATAGTTGATTTTTCCTAAGTTTGGCATAATTTTTCAAGTATCAGAAGTATGGTGAATGTTCAGATTATTACAGGTTGTTCTGTTTTAGACAGATTCTGTTTTTGATGCATAGTTTGCTTGTTTTGATGAAACTATCAATTTCTATCAGTGCATTAAGCCATGGAAAAGTTATATTACAGTAGCTACAATGCAAAAACAAAATATTAATTGGTTTGCAACAGTACTTAGAGTAGTGATTTGCTTTATTATACTAACGGATCTTACCAAGTTTTCTGTTGAAGTTTTGTGTGGATGAAGTGTTCGAAGATCGAGGAGGTCTCGATGTGAGGAGAAGAAGGAGAGGCAAGAGCTCAAGCTTGGGGATGCCCAAGGCACCCCAAGTAAATATTCAAGGAGACTCAAGCGTCTAAGCTTGGGGATGCCCCGGAAGGCATCCCCTCTTTCTTCAACAAGTATCGATATGTTTTCGGATTCGTTTCATTCATGTGATATGTGCAGATCTTGGAGCGTCTTTTGCATTTAGTTTTCACCTTTTCTTTCATGCACCATGCTGGTATGAGATAGTCCTTGGTTGATTTATAGAATGCTTCATCTGCTTCACTTATATCATTTGAAGTTTGGATTGCATGTTTCTCTTCACATAGAAAACCGCCATTTGTAGAATGCTCTTTTGCTTCACTTATAATTGTTAGTGCGTGGGCATAACTTTTGTAGAAAGAATTAAAACTCTCTTGCTTCACTTATATCTATTTAGAGAGTTGACAGGAATTGGTCATTCACATGGTTAGTCATAAAATCCTACATAAACTTGTAGATCGCTGAATATGATATGTTTGATTCCCTGCAATAGTTTTGCGATATAGAGATGCTGATATGTGGGAGGAACTAGTGAATGATTATGGTTTAGTAAAAATATTGGTGTTAAGGTTTGTGATTCCCGAAGCATGCATGTATGGTCTCCTAACTATGTAACCAAATTGGTGCGCATTGTATTTTGATTGTTTTCTTTGCGTGAAGGTCGGGGGCGCACGATGGTTAACTCCTACCAACCTCCCCTCTAGGAGCATGCGTCGTAATATCTTTGCTTCGAGGGCTAATAGGTTCTTCGCAATAAGTATGTGAGTTCCTTATGACTAATGTTGAGTCCATGGATTATACGCACTCTCACCCTTCCACCATTGCTAGCCTCTCTTGTACCGCGCAACTTTCGCCGGTACCATACACCCACCATATACCTTCCTCAAAACAGCCACCATACCTACCTATTATGGCATTTCCATAGCCATTCCGAGATATACTACCATGTAACTCCACCCTTCCGTTTATTATGACACGCACCATCATTGTCATATTGCCTTGCATGATCGTAAGATAGCTAGCATGATGTTTCCATGGCTTGTCCGTTTTTTAGATGTCATTGCTATGCTAGATCATTGCACATCCCGGTACACCGCCGGAGGCATTCATATAGAGTCATATTTTTGTTCTAGTATCGAGTTGTAATATCGAGTTGTAAGTAAATAGAAGTGTGATGATCATCATTATTAGAACATTGTCCCTTGAAAAAAAAGGCCAAATAAAAAAAGGAGAAAGGCCAAATAAAAAAAGGAAGGCCCAAAAAAATAAAAATAAAAAGAAAAAAGGGACAATACTACTATCTTTTTCCACACTTGTGCTTCAGCATAGCACCATGTTCTTTTTTTTACTATGAAAGCACCATGTTCTTCATGATAGAGAGTCTCCTATGTTGTCACTTTCATATACTAGTGGGGATTTTTTGTTATAGAACTTGGCTTGTATACTCCAACGATGGGCTTCCTCAAATGCCCTAGGTCTTCATGAGCAAGCAAGTTGATGCACACCCACTAGTTTTCTTTTGAGTCTTCATACACTTATAGCTCTAGTGAATCCATTACATGGCAATCCCCACTCACTCACATTGAAATAGATTGATGGACATCTCCATAGTCCATTGATTTGCCTAGTTGATGTGAGACTTTCTCCCTACTTTTGTCTACTACCACCTTCTATTCCACCCATAGTGCTATGTCCATGGCTCACGCTCATGTATTGCGTGAAGAGTTGAAAAGTTCAAAAAAGTAAAGTATGAAAACAATTGCTTGGCTGACACCGGGATGGGCATGAGGGGTACCTTGTGTGTAGAAAAGGGAACATAAAAGACTATATGATTTTGTAGGGATAACGTTCTTTATCGTTAATATTTTGGAAGACTTGATTGTTTCTTGGGATGCTCGAGTATTAAATTCTTCTATGTCAAATGATAGACTATTGTTTTGAATCACTGGTGTCTTAATATTCATGCCATGATTAGATTACATGATCAAGATTATGCTAGGTAGCATTCCACATCAAAAATTATCTTTTTTATCATTTACCTACTCGAGGACGAGCAGGAATTAAGCTTGGGGATGCTGATACGTCTCCGTCGTATCTATAATTTTTTATTGTTCCATGCCAATATTCTACAACTTTCATATACTTTTGGCAACTTTTTATACTATTTTTTGGGACTAACGTATTGATCCAGTGCCCAGTGCCAGTTCATGTTTGTTGCATGTTTTTTGTTTCGCATAATATCCATATCAAACGGAGTCCAAACGGAAAAAAACGGACAGAGATTTTTTTGGAATATATGTGAATTTTGGGAAGCGAAACTAACACGAGACGATGCTCGAGTGGGCCTCGAGGGTGGGGGCGCGCCCCCTGCCCAGGTCACGCCCTGAGCCCTCGGGCCCACATTGTAAGGCGGTTGATGCCCTTCTTTCGCCGCAAGAAAGCTAATTTCCGGATAAAAATCGTGTCAAAAGATGAGCCCAATCGGAGTTACGGATCTCCGGGAATTTAAGAAACGATGAAGGGGCAGAATGTGGGAACGCAGAAACAGAGATAGACAGAGAGATAGATCCAATCTCGGAGGGGCTCTCACCTCTCCGCCACCATGGAGACCATGGACCAGAGGGGAAACCCTTCTCCCATCTAGGGAGAAGGTCAAGGAAGAAGAAGAAGGAGGGGGCTCTCTCCCCCTCGCTTCCGGTGGCACCGGAGTGCCACCGGGGCCATCATAGTGTGACGGTGATCTACACCAACACCTCTGTCATCTTCACCAACATATCCATCACCTTCCCCCATCTATCTATAGCGGTCCACTCTCCCGCAACCCGTTGAACCCTCTACTTGAACATGGTGCTCTATGCTTCATATTATTATCCAATGATGTGTTGCCATCCTATGATGTCTGAGTAGATTATCGTTGTCCTATCGGTGATTGGTGAATTGCTATGATTGATTTAAATTGCTTGTGGTTATGTTGCTGCCCTTTGGTGCCCATCATATGAGCGCGCGCATGGATCACACCATAGGGTTTGTTGTATGTTGATAGGACTACGTATTGGAGGGCAAGAGTGACAGAAACTTCAACCTAGCGTAGAAATTGATGCATACGGGATTGAAGGGGGACCAATATATCTTAATGCTATGGTTGGGTTTTACCTTAATGAACGTTAGTAGTTGCGGATGCTTGCTAATAGTTCCAATCATAAGTGCATAGAATTAGTAAGGGATGACATGCTAGCAGTGGCCTCTCCCACATAAAACTTGCTATCGGTCTAGTAACGTAGTCAATTGCTTAGGGGAAATTTCACAACTCCTACCACCACTTTTCCACACTCGCTATCATTAACTTTATTGTTTCTTTATCTTAATAGCCCCTAGTTTATATTTTCGTGCTCTTTATATTCTTCCAAACCTATTCCAGAAAAACCACAAAGTGCTTCTAGTTTCATACTTGTTCTAGGTAAAGTAAACGTTAAGCGTGCGTAGAGTTGTATCAGTGGTCGATAGAACTTGAGGGAATATTTGTTCTGCCTTTAGCTCCTCATTGGGTTCGACACTCTTACTTATCGAAAGAGGCTACAACTGATCCCCTACACTTGTGGGTTATCAAGAAGTAGAGATAGATGAGACTCACCAACGGTCACCAATGTAGGCCGAGGGCATGAACGAATCAAAGTACGACCATGACGCGGTGGCGTATTTTTATTTTTATTTTTTTCTTCAATGGCACATACGCTATTTTTTTCTTCAATACCACGTGAATCGTGCACGTACTCAATGACGGAGCACGGGATGGGATGGTAGCCAGGGATATGGTTGCCCCTCTTTGGAGATGACAACACTAGTACTACTTTGATGTATGTTTCTAAAACAAAAAAAACCACCACTTTTATGTGTCTTGTCAACTCGCACAACGATGAGAAGCTTGCTTAGTACGCCCTCTACATAGCCCACACTATAGGAGTCCTGGGAACGGGGGTACCAAGACTTGCCTGCCTCCGGCACGTGATGTGGCACCATCAGCGGCTTGGTGCGGCCCAACTTCAGCAACTGCAACTCAAGACCCTCGCGAGGGGCCAAGCCTCGCGATGCGGGCGACAGCAAGACCTCCCCAGGGGCAGTCTCTCTAGGCTGGCTCCCGAGGAGCGGAGATATCTATGCAAGGAGCACCTTGCGAGGTTCACGTGACGTGAGCCATAACGACCAAGGACAGGCGGGCGCCAGCGGGCGCAGTGTGCCAGTTTTCCTCTTTGGTGCTAAGAAGGCAAGCGCAGGCGCGGAGTCGCGAGGGATCAGGCAAAGGTTTCCATATCGGTGCAATAAGACCGAAGACCGTCAAGGCTGCAGAACGGAGGTCATCGTGGAGCCTGGCGCAGCGTCACCACCAGAGCCTTTGGCAGATGAAGACTACTTTTGTCAGGATAACTTGTACTAGTTGTTCCCCTTCAAATTTGGTCGTTGTGGGATCCCTTCCCGCCGATATTTGGGAAGAGGACCAAGGCCACTATAAATAGGACCTAGCCACCACCATAGAGAGGGGAGATCAGATCCATTCCATCCTACTCACACCACAAGCTCATCCGAGCCCAAGAACACCTCTCCGCCGGAGGCTATTCATCCCTTCTACTAGTTCATCCTCAGCCATACAAAGGCAATCCACCACACACAGTCGAGTAGGGTATTACACCTCAAGGTGGCCTGAACCAATATAAGTCTCTGTTTCGAGCACAACAAGCTAGGCCGCAGAATCGTAGGGTGAGCGCGCTGGGGAGGGAGTATTCTTCGTGCACACCCCAGAGTTCGAACCTCTCAAGGGTCTGCGGAGCTCGAAATCCAACGTTTGGCACGCCAGGTAGGGGTGCACCGAAGTTCCGCCTCTCCGTCCACCCCGCTCTCCATCCGCCAGGCTCTTATGGCGGGCGCCTCTTCTCCGATCGGCTCGGCGAGCACGCGCGGCAGCGTAGCAGGCCACGGAGCCTTCACCCCCGCCTTGCGACAGGTGCAGTGGCCACTCAGGTTTAGGCCGGAGCTGCCACCCCGTTACAACGGAGTGGCAGATCCAGTTGTCTTCCTTCAGGCCTATGAGGAGGCCGTTTCGACGGCCGACGGCGACAACAGGGTCATGGCCAGCTGGCTCCCCATGGCACTCACCGGCGTACCGCGCGCCTGGTTTCTCAGCTTGCCGGAGTCATCTGTGACATCCTAGGAGGAGCTATGCGGCCTCTTCACCGCACGCTTCGCGGTGCCGGCACCCCACGCCGTCGCGGCCCTTCTCGGCGGCTCTCAAGTGCCACCCTCGAATCACCACGTCAAGCAGTTCTTCTGTCAAGTGGGCTCCACCCGGGCCTCGTAGGGAGCCCCTCCAGGGTGGGTTGCGCCTGAGGCCGACCTCACCTTCGACTCCAGAGACCACCTAGTGGTCACCGCAGGCGCGGGCACGCTCCCAATGCTCTGCACCCCCAGTATCTGCCATGTGGCGGTAACCAAGACCCTCATCGACGGTGGGGCCGGACTCAACGTGCTCTCCCCAGAAGTGTTCGGCATGCTCCATGTGTTGCCCGAGCGGCTCCGCCCCTCCAGGACGTTCTCCGGGGTCGTCAGTGGTGTCACCAACCCCCTGGAGCAGATCTAGCTCCCCGTCACCTTCAGCACCCGCAAGAACTATCGCACTGAGCTTATCGACTTCGACATCACGCACATCGGTCTCCCCTACAACGCCATCCTCAGGTACCCAGCCTTAGTCAAGTTCATGGCGGCAACTCACCCAGCCTACAACCTTATGAAGATGCCGGGAAGCAACGGCGTCCTCACTGTGGCCGGAGATACCAAGGAGGCCCTGGTGGCCCTCAAGCTCGCCTTCAGGGCCACAGCAGTAGCACGCACAGCCAGTGAAGCAGCTTCGGAGGCAGTGGGGGCTGCACCGGCCAAAAAGAAGAAGCTTTTCTCTCAAGACTGGGCCGAGACGAAGCAGGTGCTGGTGGATGAAGACGGGGTGTTAGGAGCCACCTTCACCATAGGCGCTAGCCTTCCCCCAGCTCAAGAAAAGGCGCTGGTCGGATTCCTGCGCGCTAACAAGGAGGTGTTCGCATGGGAACCCAAGGACCTAGCAGGAGTCCCAAGGGGGGTGATTGAGCATCACCTAAACTTATGCCCCAATGTGCGCCCCGTGAAGCAGAAGGCCAGGCACCAGTCCGCTGAGAAGCAGTCTTTCACCATACAAGAGACTCGCAAATTGCAAGAAGCTGGCGTGATCCGTGAAGTGCGATATCCTGAGTGATTGGCAAATCCGGTGGTCGTGCCCAAGAAAGGTGGGAAGGAGCGCATGTGCGTCGACTTCACCAACCTCAACAAGGCCTATCCGCAAGACCCGTTTCCACTATCGCGCATCGACCAAATTGTCGACTCCACCACCGAATGCGACTTGCTGTGCTTCCTGGATGCCTTTTCGGGCTACCATCAGATCAAGATGGCGATGCAAAACGTCGAGAAGACCGCCTTCCTCACCCCGTGCAGAGTATACTGCTAGACTTGTATGTCGTTCGGGTTGCGGAATGCAGGAGCAACTTTCCAGCGGCTGATGCATATCGCCATGGGAGAGCAACTCGGGAGGAACGCTGAAGCCTACGTTGATGACATTGTGGTAAAATCTCGGGAGGCCAAGACCCTCATTGAAGATCTGGAGGAGACCTTCGCCAGCCTGCGCAAGGTAAACCTGCGGCTCAACCCGGAGAAGTGTGTGTTCGGCATCCCATCAGGCAAGCTGCTGGGTTTCCTGGTGTCGCACAGGGGAATTGAGGCTAACCCCGAGAAGGTCAGGGCCATAGAGAAGATATGTCCCCTGAAGACCCTCAAGGAGATGCAGAAGTTGGCCGGGTGCGTAATGTCTCTCAGGCGTTTTATCTCCAAGCTGGGGGAGCATGCCCTTCCTTTCTTCAAACTGATGAAAAGGAAAGGCGTGTTTGAGTGGACCCCAGAGGCCGATGCAGCATTCGAAGACCGCAAGAAGTATCTCACTAGCCCGCCGGTAATGGTGGCGCCGAAGCCCCGAGAACCCTTGGTACTTTACCTAGCCGCGACACCACACTCCGCCAGCGTAGCGCTAGTGGCAGTCCGGCAGGAGCGCCAGGACAAAGCCGTGCAGCCCCAGTCCCAGGGTGACACTCGTGAAGCCCCAGGGTGACACTCTCATGGTCGTTCACAGTCTGGGGGCTGGATATCTTGGGGCCCTTTCCTCGAGCGCCCGGGGGATACCGCTACCTCTACGTCGCCATCGACAAGTTCACAAAGTGGGCCGAGGTGGAGCAAGTATGCACCATCCCTACCGGCTCGGTGGTCAAGTTCATCAGGGGTATCGTGAGCCGGTTCGGGGTCCCTAATCGTATCATCACCGACAACAGCTCGCAATTTACTAGCAATCTCTTCAAGACATATTGTGCTAACCTTGGAACGCGGATATGCTACGCCTCAGTGGCACACGCCAGGAGCAACGGGCAAGCTGAGCGCGCCAGTGCGGAGGTCCTGAGGGGCCTCAAGGCGAGGACCTTCAAGAAGAAGCTCCAGGCCTGCGGCAGGGGCTGGTACGATGAGCTCCAGTCCGTGATGTGGTCCATTCGCACCACCGCCACCAAGCCAACAGGCGAGACCCCATTCTTCCTTATCTACAGAGCCGAAGCAATTCTCCCTCACGAGGTCAAACATCGCTCCACGCGGGTCCTGGCGTTTGGCGAGGCACGCCAAGACAATGTGCGGGGGGTGGATCTCGTGTTGGGAGAAGAGCGCCGCCGACAAGCCTTGCTCCGAGTGGCAAGGTACCAGTAGGCGTTGCGGTAGTACCACTGCCACAACATCCGTTCCAGGACGCTCGAGGTAGGTGATCTGGTCTTGAGGCGGGTGCTCCCCAGGGCAGGGCTACACAAGCTCTCGCCCATGTGGGAGGGCCCGTTCAGGATTGCCCACGTCTCCAGGCCTGGTGCCGTGCGCCTGGAGACGGGGGACAACATCCCCATCCAGAATGCCTGGAACATCTAGCACATCCGGAAGTTCTACCCATGAAGCAAGGCCCAGTGCGGGTGAAGCCAAGGCTTAGTGCATGTGAATCAAGGCTCGTGCCTATGAAGGTCTCCGCCCATGACACTCTCACGTAATAATGAGTGGGGCGGTACACACCCCGGAGTCTCTGGAGTGCCGCCCTCGGGCCTCGGGGGCTCCCTCCCACATCCTAGTGGTAGCACTTAGCTCTGTGCTAGTGAGAAGACTAGACTAGGTGCCAGACGCGGCTGTTCATTTGCTTTCTGTATCTGGTTGCGGTCTTTTAATGAATTTGGAGTTCTCTGTCCTTCGGTTGCTTGGTTGAGTTTTCCTTTTCTCTCGCTTTGTTCGCTCTTTTTCTCGCCTCGGGAAGGATGGCGGTTGTTCGACGTTCTCCCTCAAGCACCCCCTTGGGGTCTAGGCAGGGTGTCCGTGTCCACGCGCTGGTCAGCTCCCATCACGGGCCTGCCTTGCAAGAGCCCTCTCGCCCCAGGACTTTGGCCTCCTTAATCTTCGCGAGGCGCTCTTGCTTAGACTCGTGAGTGGCGCACCCCCCCCCCCAAGTCTGTGCCCCCCAGATACTGCGACGCGGTGTGTCAAGCCATGATCAGCCCACGCCTGAGTGCACGCGCAAGAAGGGGCGAGGCATCTGGCGGATTCTCTAACAAATTTTGCAGATGCCCCTCTGAGGCCAGCAGCGCCCGTGCCGGCAGCGACGAAGCCTCTCCGGACGCCGAAGCACGCACCCTCGAGCGTAACCAGCTAAGTTACCCCTCTACCACCGAAAGGCACTTAAATATCATAACATAACACTGCAGCATAGGCGTCACAGTTCGTTACACGCCCCAGTCGAGCCACTTCCTTTTTTGAAACTTAGGGAAGAAGAAAAGCTAAACAAAAGCGGGCTGCACGTCTGCAGCAGCTCGCGATGCCTGGACCCGGGCCCGGGGGCCTTTGGGGCATAGCTCAGTCTGAGCCCTCCTCGCGCTTCACCGCCGCATGGCGGAGGGATGACCCGTCACCGACCTCGAAGCGAGCCCGGCGGCGCGGTGGCTGGCCGTAGCCGTCGCTACTTGAGCTCTCGCTGGCGGAAGAGCCGCCGCCGCTGGAGGAGTCGCGGCTTTCACCAAGGGAAAGCATGCATGTGGCCTCGCTGCGGCCGTCTGCAGGGCCAAACCCATCATCGCCGCTGCCGTCTTCAGGGCAGCATCTAGCGCGTCGGTCGTCCGCCCCAAACACCCTCATGAAGGGGGTCGCAGTGCCATCGTACTTGAAGTGGAGGGTGCATTGCCTGTCCAAGCCACACGCGGGGGCGAACGTCAGCCAACAGCGGGCCAGCGCCGCATTACCCGCAGTAGAGACCTCCACCGCAACCCAAGATGCCTTGCTGCAGCAGCCGTCAGCCTGCAGCCAGAGGCCATCAAGACCTTCAGCCGGCAGCTGATGGGCGAAGAAGCGCGGCAGCTGGAGCCAGGCGTCGGCTGGATTCTTCGGCAACACGACGAACCCCAGGAGCACCTTTAATGAATGGGAGCCCGACCGAGGAGGCCGGGTGACCACGGCGCGCCTTCCTGCGGCAAAGGGGCTGCCGCGATGAGGGCGGCCCCTGCCATGGAAGAAGGGCCGTCATGACCGCCTAGGGCGGCATCAACCCTGGAAGGAGTACGCCTGTGACCCTAGAGCGCTCCTGCAGGAGTGGCGACGTGCTTACGGGGGCGGCCCCGCCCCCTCTTGAGCGGCGGCAGATCGGACTCTTCCTGGCGGGCTTTCCCCTTCTCCGCGGAAGAGGACCTCTTGGGTGGCGCCATGGAAGTTGCAGCAAGAAGGCGAAGGAAGGAGGAAGTGGAAGGCGCAGCGACAAGAAGAAGGAGATGGGCAACGGGGGCTTCACCCCCTCCCCATTTATAGCCTGGAGGAGGTCAACCGTCGGCCCCCATGATCTCATGCAATGATGTCTCTTTTGTGCATGCAGCAGGGTCTCGTCAAGTTTGGCAGTTGCCGAAGTCACGTGGGGAAGCAGAAACGCCCACGTCCAATCAAGTCGCCACGCGTCGACCGAGGCCGCAGGCGTTTGGGGCCCTGTATGATCGAATGTGTGTCTAGAGGGGCTGATTAGACTACTTTACCAAATAAAAATCTAGCCTTTTCCCAATTTTAATTCTTGGCAGATTTTAGCAACTTAGCACAAGTCAAGCAATCAACCTACACATGCAATTCTAAGAGTGTAGCAGCGGAAAGTAAACAATTGCATATGAAGGTAAATGGGGGAGTTTGGAGGGACCAAACGCAAGTGAAGACAACGATGTTTTTTGTCTTGGTTCCGATAGGTGGTGCTATCGTACATCCAAATTGATGGATACTTCAACCCATGAAGGGTAACGGCTGCGTGAATCCACGGAGGGCTCCACCCACGAAGGGTCCAAGAAGAAGCAACCTTGTCTATCCCACCATGGCCATCGCCCACGAAGGACTTGCCTCACTAGCAGTAGATCTTCACGAAGTAGGAAATCTCCTTGCCCTTACAAACTCCTTGGTTCAACTCCACAATCTTGTCGGAGGCTCCCAAGTGACACCTAACCAATCTAGGAGACACCACTCTCCAAAAGGTAATAAATGGTGTGTTGATGATGAACTCCTTGCTCAAATGCTTCATGATAGTCTCCCCAACACTCAAACAGCTCCTCACAGATTTGGATATGGTGGAAGAGGGATTTGAGTGGAAAGCAACTTGGGGAAGGCTAGAGAACAAGATTCATATGGTAGGAATGGAATTTCTTGATCTCAACACTTTAGTAGGTGGTTATCTCTCAGAACATGAATGATGGAAGTGTAGGTATGTTCTGGTGGCTCTCTCCACGAGTGAAGAGTGGGTGGAGGGGTATATATAGCCTCCACACAAAATCTAACCGTTACACACAATTTACCAAACTCGGTGGGACCGATTCAAAGAACTCGGTCAGACCGATTTAGTTCATAATGTGACCGTTAGGTATTTCGGTGGGACCGATATGATCAACTCAGTGGGACCGATTTCATTAGGGTTAGGGCATAACATAATCTCAGTGGGACCGATTACACAAACTCGGTGAGACTGATTTTGGTAATAAGCACACAGAGAGTTGGTCAGGCAAACTCGGCGGGACCGATTCGCTCATTTCGGTGAGACCGAAATGTTACGAAGAGGCAACAGAGAGTTTGCATTACAGACTCGGTGGGACCAATTGCTCATCTCGGTGAGACCGAAATGTTACGAAGGGAAACAGAGAGTTTGCAATCCCATCTCGGTGAGACCGAGATCCCTTTCGGTGAGACCGAAATGATTAGGGTTTCTGGCGGTGGCTATGTCAAATGAACTCGATGGCGCCGGATAGATATTTTCGGTGGGGCCGAGTTTGACTTTTGGTTTGGGACATATGTGGATGTGGGAAAGTGGTTGATGGTTTTGGAGCATATCACTATGCATTTTGAGCAAGCAAGCCATTAAGCAACACCTCATCCCCTTTTAATAGTACTGGCTTTCCTATGGACTCAATGTGATCTTGGATCACTAAAATGGAAAAAGTAGAATCTTGAGCTTTGAGCTTGAGCCAATCCTTTATCCTTAGCATTTTGAGGGGTCCACAATCCTAATCCATGCCATGCCAATCATTGAACTTTCCTAAAATATTATCTTGATATAGCATTAGTTCAATGAGCTATATGTTGTTAGTAATTACCAAAACCATCGAGGGATAGTTGCACTTTCTATCTCCCCCTTTTTGGTAATTGATGACAACATATAGATCAAAGCTTCGACAAATGATAATAAGATTTAAATACATCGTCGCTTTGAGAAGTATGTGATAAACAAGAGCTCCCCCTAAATTTCTGCATTATTTGAAAATTTGCGTTTGAATGCAAATGCACAATCGATTAGGATCATGGGTTACTCTTTCATGTCACATACATCTTGGTGGAGGTCTCAAAATGATATACACTAAAACATGCACTCATCACCAAGCAAAGTGAATGATCATATGAAAATATAGAGATGATATTATCCAAGCAAACATTAAGGTAGCATATGATAAAACACATGATCACACAAGTATCTCACACACGGACATAGAGTATTAAGCAAACACACAATAAAGTTCAACCAAAAGAAAAAGAGACGACCAAAGAGGCAAAACACTCTCTCTCAAAGCCTATGATCTATACATATTTCTCCCCCTTTGGCAACAAGTTACCAAAAAGTTCGAAAATGCATAGTGCTATGCGTCTCTCAGGCTTGGTCTTCGGGAGGCGGTGTAGAGAGAACTCCAAGGACGAAGGCTTTCGACGAAGTAGCTGGAGCTGGTGGACTGGCTGTTGGAGGTGGCACTGAAGTTGTGGCTGCTGGTGCAGATGTAGTAGCTCTAGTATCTGGAACTAGCACTGCAGCAGATCTCTGACCTCGAGGCACTCGCTGAAATGCATCTATGGTAGCTTGTACTCCTCTCTCCTCTGCTTCCTCCTGAAGCTTCTCAACTGCAGACTGGATCTTTGTAACCTTTAGATCAAGATCATAGAACTTAGTTCCAATGATCCTCTCCAAGCTCTCCTGATTCTGAGTCAGGGTGGCTAAGCCCTTCTCAATCCTCATGGTAGCTTGAATCAGATATGCCATTTGATCTTGCTTGGACTTGAGAGTCATCTGAGATGCTTCTTCTGCACTTGGCATCTGGGCAGCTTTCTCTGCTTTGGCCTTCTCTCTCCTTTCATGAGCTTGCACTGAAGATGGTTCATTCTCATCCATGACAACTGTGTTGTCCTCAAAGTCAGGCACCAAGGGTAGATACTCCTTGTCCAACAAGTATGTGCATGTGCCCATCTTAGAGTTGATAAGCATCTGGATGTGTGGAGCATACCCACATGATCTCTTCTGATCTGCAGCAGTCCTGTCAGGGATATAACTACTAAGTGCAAACCGCCCAGGAGGGGCTGGTTTATGCCTATGAAGAATTACTTCTACTGAAGCCCAGCAAGACATAGACTATGGCGTTTTAATATAGATAGCTAAAAGGCCCAGGACCCAAAAGGTGTTAGGGTCCGTGAATGTAAACCGCCATACGGTGTGTGACTTGTTTTGTAAGACAGGAAAGATAGAGACCGAGCCGGGCACGTTTATGAGCTGGCCTTGGGATTCTGTAAGCCGGGTCGGGCGTCATCCTGAGTATATAAAGGGATGACCCAGCGGCGGTTCAGGGACAACGAAACACAACTCGAGACACGGGCAAAGCGGATTCGCTCCCTGGTCATCAAAACCCTAGCAATACCACAACAACTAGATGTAGGCTTTTACCTTCATTGAAGGGGCCGAACTAGTATAAAATCCCTTGCGTCCTTTGTCCGCTTTAACCCCTTTAAGCTAACCCTTAGTGATGGCTCCATGACTAAGTCCTTATGCTAGGACATCTGTCGTGACAAAACCATGACAGTTGGCGCCCACTGTGGAGCTATCGCACGATGGTTTCGAGTTCTTAGAGGGCAGCTTTGAAGGACTCAAGGGCTACACAGTGGGCCGGATGACTAAGAGTCGTCGCGGCAAGATCTACACCGACGACGCAGGCTGGGGCCCGGAGGCCGATTCAATCGAGTATGGGTACCGGGTCCCCTTCGGCGGCATCCATGTTTTCATTGGCAAGATCGGTGAACCGGGCCCTAAGCCAGACAACTGCTCCAACCTCGTCGAGTCGGCTCAGCGTGCGAGACCTGGCCGGGTTCGGCCCGCCATGAAGCGTGTCTTTGTGGGAGTTGTCCATAGAGCGGAAGCTGAGGATAGATCGGAATCTGGTGGTGAGACCGTTGTTTATTCCGGCGATAAGTCATCTACCGGAGAGACCGAATCTTTATACCTACTGCAGGATGGCCGGTCTGGGGGCTGTTCCGATGGTGACAGTATTCCGGACACCCTTGATCCGCCAAGCCGGGTTGCGGTCTTCATAGTCGGGTCACAATCTGTGCAACAATCTTCGACTGCGGCAGCATTAATGTCCGGTCTGGCGACGCCAGCAGCAGCTGGGGCAGGAGGCCCTGTGCAGCCGCCGGCTCAAGTCATGTCTGGTTTATTTGACACTTTGATAGCGTTGTTGACCACGGAAGTCAGCCAGGCTGATAAGGAGCAGCACGACACAGAAGTTGCTAAAGTAAGGGGTCATATAGATCATGCCAAGGTGGGCCTGGCAGCTGAAAACACCAGGATGGCCGCGAGACAAGCTGAGTTGGATGCTCAGGCTTATCGGCTCCTATTGGATCAGAACGCGTCACATGATGTAATGAGGAGAAGGCGCCAGTCTCGCCTGCCTCCGGTTTATGAGGCAAGGAATCTCATTAATACGCTAGGAGCAGGAACCAGCAATCAGCCAGTGGTAAACCGGGCAGAAGTGCCTGGAACGGGGGCGTCGGTCTAGCCGCACGCAATGGACCCATCTCGTCATATCGTTCCATCACAGCGTGCACCGACGCCTCCCGGGCATTACTCCAACCCCTTGGATAACATAGTCGCAGCCGCTTCACGATTGGCGGCCCTCCCCATTGAAGGAGAATCCCCTATAGCAATGGAGGCGCGGTGAGCTAGGGAGTTCCTAGAGACGGCTTTGACTCAGCAGCAGGCTTATTCTCACAGCCGCGAGAGAATTCATTCCACCCCCCGCCCAAGTCGGAGTTACAGCAGGCATATGGATGAACCGGCCGTATCAAGTAGTGAGCAGAACCGTAACCCGCCTCGGAGGGATAACCCGGCAGGTGGAGGTGCAAATGCTTAGGATGTAGTAGACTAGGGTAGACAGCGTCGAGAGGCCGAGTTAGCAGCACAATATACAGCCCGTCAGCTTACCCCGGTACGTCCAACTACTACGATAGAACCAGGAGTTTCTTCTAGTTCTTTGGGAGTGTCGTGTCTCACCACCGCTTTACGTAATGTGCGGCTGCCTAAAGATTTCAAAGGACCACGAAAGGTGCCCAATTATACTGCTGATCTATCCCCCAAAGCATGGGTTGCGAGCTATGAGATGGCGATGGAGATGCTGGATGTGGACGATGCGGCGTGTGCTAAGTACTTCACCATGATGCAGGAAGGAATGGCTCGTACTTGGTTGGAAAGTTTACCAGCTAATTCCATTGGATCACGGGCCAAGTTAAGGCGTCGGTTTATCAATAATTTCAAAGATACATGCAAGCATCCCATGTCAATTATGGACTTAGCTGCCTGTGTCCAAGTGGAGAACGAATCAACAAGTCATTGGGTGCGCCCGGTTTTCGAGATCCTGCATTCATCAGACCGCATCAATCCAGACACATCAGTCTTGACATTCGAAGGCAATTGCCGGTTCGAGCCTCTGAAACTAAAGTTGGGACGGCTCAAACGTCACTTCAATGACATGGGAACACTTATGGAAGCTCTGGTGAAATACGCCGATTCTGATAGTGCCAAATATCCAGAGTCTGACGACGAGAAGTCAGGAAAGGGAAAGAAGAACGGTAAAGCGCCGCAGTCTAATCCGGCGAGTCATGGGTACAACGGTAAGCGTAAAGTGGATAATAATTCAGATTTCGTGGCTAACACTAGTACGCAGAATGATGGTCAGCGTCATAAGGGTAGGCCGCCCCCACGGAGTGGAGGATCAAACATCAATCTAGAGCGCCAGTTGAATCTGCCTTGCCCTAGGCATGGCACGAAGGAAAAACTAGCCACACACCTCTGGAAGGACTGCTTTATTACGCGGGAGTTCAAAAATTCGGATCGGTTCCAATATGATCATGGTCCACGTGGCGGTTCGGGCCCTGGTTTTCATGGGCCGGGTTATCAAGGTGGTGGTTCTAGCTCAGGATTTCAAGGCAATTAGAATGGACATGGCAATCAGAATGGACACAACAATCAGGGCAGCCAAGGTGGTTATAATCATCAGGGGAATCATCAGCAGCAGCAGTCAGGTTATCAGAGCAACCCGAAGTAGTTGAGTAGTGGGCAGTATCATGTCTTCACCACTAGCTTGTGTAAGCATGATCAGAAAGTTTATAAGAGGGCGGTGCACTCCGTTGAACTGGCAGTACCTCGTTATTTACGCTGGTCGGAGCAGCCCATTGTGTGGGGTCGTGAGGATCATCCGCCCCGGGTTAATAATCCGGGTCAGGTGGCACTAGTGGTGGCACCTCAGGTTGGGGGTATAAGTTCACTAAGGTGCTCATGGACGGAGGAAGCAGCATCAACATCATGTATAACTAAACCTTCCGTCGCATGGGGCTAACAGATAAGAAGCTCAGACCGTCCAACACTGTTTTCCATGGCGTGGTACCTGGTAAATCGGCGTATCCGGTCAGTAAGATAGATCTGTAGGTTACCTTTGGAGATGAGCATGACTGAAGGTCAGAGACTTTGACCTTTGAAGTGGTAAATATCAAGAGCCCATATCATGCCTTGTTCGGGCGGCCGGTTTATCCTAAGTTCATGGCGAGGCCCTGTTACGTTTATCTGCAGCTCAAGATGCCGGCTCATAAAGGGACTATCACGGTACATGGAGCCGCAAAATTGCTTTGGAATGTGAGGAAGGTGATGCGGCCTATGCCGAGTCGGTTTGTGCAACAGAGGAGTTGAAGTTCTACAAGGACAATGTTGATCCGGCAGATATGTCTCCTTTGAAGAAGCCAACTGCAGAGCATGATCCGGCCTTGAAGTTTAAATCGGCTGATGAGACCAAGCTGGTTGATTTTGTTCCTGGCGATTCATCCAAGCAGTTTAGCATCAACGCTAACCTGGATCCGAAATAGGAAAGCGCGCTCATCGAGTTCATCCGTGAGAATCGGGACATCTTTGCATGGAAACCTTCTGACATGCCAAGCGTACCGAGAGGACTCGCTGAGCACACTCTTAATGTTGATCCCAAGTTCAAACCGGTCAAACAGTTCCTCCGCCGCTTCAATGAGGAAAGGCGCAAGGCTATTGGTGAAGAGGAGGCCAGGCTCTTGGCGGCCGGGTTTATTGTTGAAGTGTTTCATCCTGAGTGGTTGGCTAATCCGGTGCTCGTGCTCAAGAAGAATGGCACTTGGCATATGTGTGTTGATTACACAGATTTAAACAAGGCTTGCCCAGCCGATCCTTTTTCTCTCCCCCGTATTGATCAAATCATTGATGCTACGGCGGTTTGTGAGTGTTTAAGTTTTCTAGATGCATATTCCGGCTATCATCAGATCAAAATGGCAGTTAAGGACCAGGAGAAGACAACTTTTATAACTCCCTTTGGAGCCTTCTGCTACGTATCTATGCCCTTTGGGCTCAAGAGTGCCCAAGCGACTTATCAACGTTGCGTGCAGAATTGTCTTCGTACACAAATTGGGTGTAATGTTCATGCATATGTGGATGATATTGTGGTAAAATCCAGAAAGGAGGAGACGTTGATAGATGACTTGAAGGAAACTTTTGATAATCTCCGGGTTTATAAGATGATGCTTAACCCAGCCAATTGTGTTTTTGGTGTACCGGCAGGCAAGCTCCTGGGGTTTCTGTATCAAACAAGGGAATTGAAGCTAATCCGGAGAAGATCAAAGCTATTACGTCCCTGGCTAAACCGGTGTGTATTAATGATGTTCAACGTCTGGCAGGCCGCATTGTAGCACTAAGCTGGTTTATCAGCCGATTGGGGGAGAAGGCCATCCTGCTCTACCAGATGATGAAAAAGACAGACAACTTTGTCTGTAGTGATGCTGCTAATGCCGCATTCGAGGACTTGAAGAAACAGTTGGCAGAGCCGCCTGTCCTTGTGGCTCTGGTTGATAATGAGCCACTGTTACTATATGTGGCGCTAATGCCCGAGCTGTCAGTGTTGCCATTGTAGTGGAGCGCAAGGAGGCTAGGAAGGAATATCCGGTTCAACGGCCGGTTTACTACATCAGCGAGGTGCTCATTGAGTCTAAACAGAGATATCCGCATTGGCAGAAACTGGTGTATGGAGTCTTCATGGCAAGCCGGAAGCTTAAGCAATATTTTCAGGGTCATCCCATCACTGTGGTCAGCTCTGCCCCTCTGGGAGATATAATCCAAAACAGAGAAGCAACTGGTCGGGTTGCCAAGTGGGCCATTGAGCTTGGTCCTCACGGGCTAAAATATGTGCATCGTACTGCAATCAAATCCCAAGCACTTGTGGATTTCATCAATGATTGGATGGAGTTACAAGTGCCGGTAGAAAAACAGGATCACACGTACTGGACTATTCACTTTGATGTATCCAGGCAATTGGAGGGCTCGGGGGCTGGAGTCATATTAACTTCCCCACGCGGTGATAAATTTTGTTATGTTCTCCATTTAATGTTCCCTTGCACTAACAATGCAGCTGAGTATGAGGCTCTCCTCCACGGTCTTCGAATGGCTAAGGAGATGAATTTAAGACGGGTTAAATGCTTTGGTGACTCATACCTGGTGGCTCAACAAGTGCCTGGTACTTGGGAATCCAAGGACCCGCTCATGGCAGCATATCGTCGAGAGGTGGATATTGTCGCTGGGCACTTCAAGGGTTATCAGGTGGACCATGTGGACCGGCGAAAGAATGAAGCGGTGGACGCATTAAGCCGTCTAGGTTCCCAACGTAAACCGGTTCCACCTAATGTTTTTCTGGATGTTCTGCATAATCCGTCGGTTAAATTACCTTCAGAAGAGGACTTCGTTGTTCCTGATCCAGAGGCTCAGCTTGTAGCGGCACTTCATGCTATCCCGGATTGGACAGTCCCATACCTGGCATATATGAACCGAGGTGAGTTACGAGAGGATGAAATCTTAGCCAGGCAGATAATCCGGTGATACGTCTCCAACGTATCTATAATTTTTTATTGTTCCATGCTATTATTTATGAAGTCTTGGATGTTTAATGGGCTTTATCATTCACTTTTATATCATTTTTGGGACTAACCTACTAACCCAAAGGCCCAGTCCAGATTGTTGTTTTTTGCCTATTTCGGGGCTTTGCAGAAAAAGAATATCAAACGGAGTCCAAACGGAATGAAACCTTCGCGAGAGATATTTTTGGAGAAAATCACGCACAGGAAGCTTGAGAACCACATCAGAGGATCGAGGAGGTGCCCTCGAGGGTGGGGGGGCGCCCCCCTTGTCAAGGCGCACCCCCCTGCCTCGAGGCCCCCTCAAGTGACCCCCGGTGCCCTCCTTCTTCCTATATAAGTCCACGTACCCCAGAAACTCCGAGAACAGAGAGAAAACCCTAATTCCACTGTCGTAGCTTCTATTCCCATGGAGATCCCCTCTTGGAGCCTGTTCCGGAGCTCCACCGGAGGGGGATCCATCACGGAGGCCTTCATCATCATCATCATCATCGCCCTCACCATGAGTTGTGAGTAGTTTACCACAGACCTTCGGGTCCATAGCTAGTATCTAGATGGCTTCCTCTCTCTCTCTGGATCTCAATACAAAGTTCTCCTCGGTCTTCGAGGAGATCTATTCGATGTAATCTCTTTTTGCGGTGTGTTTGTCGAGATCCGATGAATTGTGAGTTTATGATCAAGGTTATCTATGAAAGATATTTGGTTCTTCTCTGAACTTTTTATGTGTGCTCATAATATCCTTGCAAGTCTCTTCGAATTATTGGTTTGGTTTGGCCTACTAGATCTATAGTTCTTGCAGTGGGAGAAGTGCTTGGCTTTGGGTTCAATCTTGCGGTGTCCTTTCCCAATTACAGTAGGGGTAGCAAGGCACGTATTGTATTGTTGCCATCAAGGATAAAAAGATGGGGTTTACATCATATTGCTTGAGTTTATCCCTCTACATCATGTCATCTTGCTTAAGGTGTTACTCTGTTCGTATGAACTCAATACACTAGATGCATGATGGATAGCGGTCGATGTGTGGAGTAATAGTAGTAGATGCAGGAAGGAGTCGGTCTACTTGTCTCGGACGTGATGCCTATATACAATGATCATGCCTAGATAGTCTCATAATTATTCGCTTTTCTATCAATTGCTCGACAGTAATTTGTTTACCTGCCGTAGAATATCGCTATCATGAGAGAAGCCACTAGAGAAAACTATGGCCCCCGGGTCTATTCTCAACATATCAATCTATGTCTACTTTACCTTTACCGCTTTTACTTTCTGTTCTTATAAACAAAAATACTAAAAATATAAACTATCATCTCTATCAGATCTCACTCTCGTAAGTGACCGTAAAGGGATTGACAACCCCTTATCGCGTTGGCTGAGAAGTTCTTATTTGTTTGTGCAGGTGCGAGGGACTTGCGCATGGTCTCCTACTGGATTGATGCCTTTGTTTTCAAAGACTGAGGGAAATACTTACGCTACTGTGTTGCATCTCCCTTTCCTCTTCGAGGGAATACAACGCAAGCTCAAGAGGTAGCAAGAAGAATTTCTTGCGCTGTTGCCAGGGAGGCTTACGCAAAAGGCATATACCAAGTACCTATCACAAACCCTTATCCTTCGCATTACATTTTTGCCTCTCGTTTTTCTCTCCCCCACTTCACCCTTGCCGTTTTATTTGCCCTTCTTCTGCCGTGTGTTTATCGTTCGCTTGCCCCTTGTCTGCTTGTGTGTGTTGCTTGCTTGATTGCCCTCATGTCTGAGATGGGGACCATTTTATCGAGAAGGGTAGCAATGCCGAGGGCAACGTTCATGTTGACCCCCCGGATGAAGCTACCACTTTACATATTAAGAAGTTCCGGGTTGGTAGTGGTAATATTATTGGAAAAGGGGTTCTTCAAGACTTCTTTACTTGTGCCGGTGCTTTGCCCACTATGGGTGGCTCTATTCTTCACAGAACTAGTAGCCTTGTGGATGATGTATCTATGCTCATAGTAGAAATTTAAAGGCAATTTATCCATATGCATCCCTATATTCAGAGAGTATTTTTGGAGTTGTCCAATATTGAGCATTCTTCCGTTAAGCATGCAGCTACTATCTTTTTGGCTCATGAATTTAGATATATCATGAAAGAGGCCAGAAAAATCTTTGCTCATTACGGAGTAGATGCCGGTCGACCTCCTATAGAGGCTATGTTGTTCAATCAAGAAGATCTTATGCGGTTGCGATCTCCTGATCATGTTGCTTTTAATGAAAACCTTAGAAAAAAGGTTCCTGTTGAGATCTTGATTGATAGAATTTCTGAGATAAATGATGACTTTGTTGTACAAAATAATGGGTTAGGCTTCTCCCTTGAACGAAGGCTTATGGCCTTCTGCCAAAAGAATGCCTATAATGATGAATTGGTCATCCACTACAAAGGGCCAAAGGAGGAACCTGTTCCTCCCGAGATTGATGTAGGGGACTTCTGTCCCATTAAATTTAGCCCTTTTGATTACTTTTTCTTGCCACAAAGTAATGTTGCTGCTGAACGTAGGGAATATGAGATGAGCTTTCGCGACATATCGTACCACTATGGCTATCCCTAGATCTATCTTGTATCGTGCCTAGCTAGGGGCGTAAAACGATAGCGCTTGTTGGGAGGCAACCCAATTTTATGTTTTTTTGTTGATATTAGGGAATAAATATTGCATCTAGCCTCTGATTAGATGTGGTTTCATGTTTTGTTTAGTGTTTTTGCCAAGTAGAACCTTTGGGAAGACTTGTGTGAAGTTTATGTGATCTTGCTGTGAAAAACAGAATCGTTAGTGCTAGCTAAAGTAGTCGTGGGATTTTGCTGGAGCGTGCTTTTTAGTTGATTCTTTTTGCAGATGATTGGTAGACAAATTCCGAAAATTTACCAATTTAGTTTGAATTTTTTGGAGTTCCAGAAGTAGGCGAAACCTGCAGATTACTACAGACTGTACTGTCTTTGACAGATTCTGTATTTCGTGTGTTGTTTGCTTATTCTGATGCATATATGAGTAGTATTGGAGGATATGAACCATAGAGAAGTTCGAGTACAGTAGGTTTAACACCAATATAAACAAAGAATGAATTGATTGTTGTACCTTTGAGTAGTGGTTTGTTTTCTTATACTAATGGAGCTCACGAGAATTTTGTTCTAAGTTTTGTGTTGTGATGTTTTCAAGTTTTGAGTATTGCTTTGATGGACTATGGAACAAGGAGTAGCAAAGGCCTAAGCTTGGGGATGCCCATGGCACCCCAAGTAATTCAAGATAATCAAAAGCCTAAGCTTGGGGATGCCCCGGTAAGCATCCCCTCTTTCGTCTTCATCCATCGGTAACTATACTTGGAGCTATATTTTTATTCGCAACATGTTATGTGTTTTGCTTGGAGCGTCTTATATAATTTGAGTCTTTGCTTGTTAGTTTTCCACAATCATCCTTGCTGTACACACCTATTTGAGAGAGTTAAATATGGCCTAGAAATTGTTAGAACACTCTATGTGCTTCACTTATATCTTTTGAGTTGAATAGTTTTTGCTCTAGTGCTTCACTTATATCTTTTAGAGCACGGTGGTGGTAATATTTTGTAGAAATTGTTGAACTCTCATGCTTCAATTACATCCTTTTGAGAGTCTATTAAAACAGCATGGTAATGTGTTTAGCCTAAATAAACTAGTCTTCACATGATAAACATCCAATGTCAATGTAGTAAAAAAATTCACACCAAGTGCATTGAATAGAATGAGATGTTGGATGCTTGATAATTGTTTTGAGACATGAGGATAGTGATATTAGAGTCATGCTAGTGGAGTTATTATGAAATTGATAAATACTTGTGTTAAGGTTAGTGATTCCCGTATCATGCACGTATGGTGAACCGTTGTGTGACTAAGTTAAAGCATGAGGTATTTGTAGACTGTCAACCTTTGTGTGGAGGTCGGGGGTGCACGATGGTTAACTCCTACCAACCTCCCCCTAGGAGCATGCGTTGATTGCTTAGTTTTGATGACTCGTAGATTTTTGCAATAAGTATATGAGTTCTTATGACTAATGTTGAGTCCATGGATTATATGCACTCTCATCCTTCCACCATTGCTAGCCTCTCTTGTATCGCGCAACTTTCGCCGGTGCCATAAACCCACTATATATCCTTTCTCAAAACAGCCACCATATTGTTCCTCAAAACAGCCACCATACCTACCTATCATGGCATTTCCATAGCCATTCCGAGATATATTGCCATGCTACTTTCCACCGTTCCGTTCATATGACACGCGTCATATTGTCATATTGCCATTGCATGATCTTGTAGTTCACATCGTATTTGTGGCAAAGCCACCATGCATAACTTTTCATACATGTCACTCTTGTTTCATTGCACATACCGGTACACCGCCGGAGGCATTCATATAGAGTCATACTTTGTTGTTGTAGTATCGAGTTGTAATATCGAGTTGTAATGAAAGTGTGATGATCATCATTATTAGAGCATTGTCCCATGGGAGGAAAGGCTGAATCTATAAAGCCCCTCCGCAAAAAAAAGGAAAAAAAAGGAAAGGCCAAAGAAAAAAGAAAGGCCCAAAAAAAGAAGGAAAAGAAAAAAAATAAAAAAATAAAGAAAAAAAGAAAGAAAAAGGGGACAATTGCTACTATCTTTTTCCACACTTGTGCTTCAAAGTAGCACCATGTTCTTCATTGTAGAGAGTCTCATGCTTAGTCACTTTCATATACTAGTGGGAATTTTCTTTATAGAAATTGGCTTGTATATTCCAACGATGGGCTTCCTCAAATGCCCTAGGTCTTCGTGAGCAAGCAAGTTGGATGCACACCCACTAGTTTCTTTTGTTGAGCTTTCATTTATATTTAGCTCTAGTGCATCCGTTGCATGGCAATCCCTACTCACTCACATTGATATCTATTGATGGGCATCTCCATAGCCCGTTGATACGCCTAGTCGATGTGAGACTATCTCCCACCTTTTTGTCTTCTCCACAACCACCTCTATTCCACCCATAGTGCTATGTCCATGGCTCACGCCCATGTATTGCATGAAAGTTGAAAGGTTTGAAAAGATAGAGTATGAAAATAAATGCTTGGCCGAAATCAGGGTTGTGCATGATATGAGTATTTTTGTGTGATAACGAGGGAGCCTAGCCAACACTATATGAGTTTGTAGGGATAACTCTCTTTAGCCATGGTATTTTGAGAAGACATGATTTCTTTGTTAGTATTGCTTGAAGTATTATTATTTCTTATGTCAATATAGACTTGTATCTTGAATCTTTCGGATTTGAACATTCATGCCACAATTAAGAGAATTACATTGAAAAACTATATTGGTTAGCATTCCACTTCAAAAATTCTTTCTTTATCATTTACCTACTCGAGGACGAGCAGGAATTAAGCTTGGGGATGCTTGATACGTCTCCAACGTATCTATAATTCTTTATTGTTCCATGCTATTATTTATGAAATCTTGGATGTTTAATGGGCTTTATCATTCACTTTTATATCATTTTTGGGACTAACCTACTAACCCAAAGGCCCAGTCCAGATTTATTTATTTTTTTGCCTATTTCAGGGTTTTGCAGAAAAATAATATCAAACGGAGTCCAAACGGAATGAAACCTTCGTGAGAGATATTTTTGGAGAAAGTCACGCGCAAGAAGCTTGAGAACCACGTCAGAGGATCGAGGAGGTGCCCTCGAGGGTGGGGGCGCGCCCCCCTTCCCAGGGCGCGCCCCCTGCCTCGAGGCCCCCTCAAGTGGCCCCCGGTGCCCTCCTTCTTCCTATATAAGTCCACGTACCCCAGAAACTCTGAGAACAGAGAGAAAACCCTAATTCCACCGCCGTAGCTTCTGTTCCCGTGGAGATCCCATCTTGGAGCCTATTCCGGAGCTCCACCGGAGGGGGATCCATCACGGAGGCCTTCATCATCATCATCATCGCCCTCACCATGAGTTGTGAGTAGTTTACCATGGACCTTCGGGTCCATAGGTAGTATCTAGATGGCTTCTTCTCTCTCTCTCTCTGGATCTCAATACAAAGTTCTCCTCGGTCTTCGAGGAGATCTATCGATGTAATCTCTTTTTGCGGTGTGTTTGTCGAGATCCGATGAATTATGAGTTTATGATCAAGGTTATCTATGAAAGATATTTGGTTCTTCTCTGAACTTTTTATGTGTGCTCATAATATCCTTGCAATTCTCTTCGAATTATTGGTTTGGTTGGGCCTACTAGATCTGTAGTTCTTGCAATGGGAGAAGTGCTTGGATTTGGGTTCGATCTTGCGGTGTCCTTTCCCAGTGACAGTAGGGGCAGCAAGGCACGTATTGTATTGTTGCCATCGAGGATAAAAAGATGGGGTTTACATCATATTGCTTGAGTTTATCCCTCTACATCATGCCATCTTGCTTAAGGCGTTACTCTGTTCGTATGAACTCAATACACTAGATGCATGCTGGATAGCGATCGATGTGTGGAGTAATAGTAGTAGATGCAGGCAGGAGTCGGTCTACTTGTCTTGGACGTGATGCCTATGTACAATGATCATGCCTAGATAGTCTCATAATTATTCGCTTTTCTATCAATTGCTTGATAGTAATTTGTTTACCCGCTGTAGAATATCGCTATCATGAGAGAAGCCACTAGAGAAAACTATGGCCCCGGGGTCTATTCTCAACATATCAATCTACGTCTACTTTACTTTTACCGCTTTTACTTTCTGTTCTTATAAACAAAAATACCAAAAATATAAACTATCATCTCTATGATATCTCACTCTCATAAGTGACCGTAAAGGGATTGACAACCCCTTATCGCGTTGGCTGCGAAGTTCTTATTTGTTTGTGCAGGTGCGAGGGACTCGCGCGTGGTCTCCTACTGGATTGATACCTTGGTTCTCAAAAACTGAGGGAAATACTTACGCTACTGTGATGCATCCCCTTTCCTCTTCGAGGGAATACAACGCAGGCTCAAGAGGTAGCATCAGGCGGTCCAAGTCAATGACTATTGTCAATAGAAAATTGCATCATTGTAGTGTAACGGGGGCATTTCAGCGTTGCGTGTCTCCGGATGAAGGCCATGAGATTCTAAGAGAAATCCATGAAGGAGATTTTGGTCACCACGCCAGTTCAAAGTCCTTGGTAGCTAAAGCTTTTCGTCACGGATTCTATTGGCTGACGGCTCATGCTGATGCGGAGGACTTGGTCAAAAAGTGTGATGCCTGTTAGAAATTCTCAAGGCGTGCTCATGTACCGGCTCAAGAATTGAGGATGATTCCAATTACTTGGCCGTCTGCAACTTGGGGGCTAGATATGGTTGGGCCCTTTAAGAGATCTCCAGAGAAGAAGAGCCACCTTCTGGTGGCGGTTGATAAGTTTACCAAGTGGGTCGAGGCAGAGCTAGTCAGCAAGTGCGATGCAGCAACGGCAGTTCAGTTCATCAAGAAGGTGATTTTCCGGTTTGGCTTTCCATACAGTATTATAACTGATAATGGCACTAATTTGTCCAAGGGGGCTATGAAAGAATTTTGTCAACGAGAGCACATCCGGCTTGACGTATCTTCAGTGGCTCATCCTCAATCTAATGGTCAAGCTGAGAGAGTCAATCAAGAGATCTTGAGAGGCATCAAGCCTCGGCTTATGGTTCCCTTACAAAGGACGCCGGGTTGTTGGGTCGAGGAGTTACCTTCGTATTATGGAGCATCAATACCACGCCCAACAGATCTACGGGTTACACGCCTTTTTTCATGGTGTACGGAGCTGAAGCAGTTCTCCCTAGTGACATCTGTCAAGATTCACCTCGCGTGGTGACTTATGTTGAAGCTGACAACGAGAAGCCACGACAAGAAGCATTGGACCGGCTGGATGAGGAACATGACATCGCAACGGCTCGGTCGGGGATTTATCAGCAAGATCTGCGTCGATACCATAGTTGCCGGGTTAGAAACAGAATGTTCCAAGAAGGCGATCTGGTGCTCCGGCTCATCCAAGACCAGACAGATATGCACAAGCTGTCCCCGCCTTGGGAAGGACCCTTTGTGGCAGCAAGAATCTGCATAACGGGTCATACTATCTCATCGACGTTCGAGAACACAAGGACTCACGCACCGCGGGGGAGGAGACCCAATGGCCGTGGAACATTGCTCATCTTCGGCCTTACTACGCCTGAGCCATAGGCTCCCTTTATGTACATATATTCGCAATGTATATATTATTATCAATATAATAAATCGGCATCCCTGTTAAAGCGGGGCCTCTGCTGTTTTTTCCATAAGAGTTTGTCACATGGGGGCTTCTGTGTATAAAATGGAGTTCTCATGGCCCTCTTAAACCGGCTATCACGCCAATATTATCATAAGAGCACAGCACTAGTTACTTCGGTAATCCGGCTATCAAGCCAACATGATGATAAGGGGCAAAAGAGAGTTTGATGCATGGCACAACTCAAACATAGGCACCCATTGAGCACAGCTCACAATGTTACTTGGGGGCTTTTGTTGCACAGCAACAAAAAGCTTTTAAGGCCCTTGTAATAGGCTATCAAGCCACGGCTTGGAAGCCTGGTGTATACACCTAAAACCCCGGGTTAACCTGCCTGCATCAAGTAAGTCACTCCGTCCAGGTAAACCTGGTATGACCCGTCGAACGATTGACAAGTCAATCTTGTATAGACCCTGAACTTGTCAACGTTAAAACGACGATTGGGTAATGTGAGGTCCATCTTAACAGGCTTCATGAAATGGTTTAACTCAGTGGCCTGGCAGCCCATGAAAAGCCTCGAATTTTGGCCTAGTATCCCATAAAAAGCCTAGCATGATTTTTTGATAAGTTGTTTTCCCTTTTGTGATTTACGACACCTTTTTTCTATATCCTGGACTGATGTTTATTGACTCGGCCTAGAGATTGACTATAAGTCATTACCATCAAGTAAACCGGTGTTTATTAAACCCGGTCTGGTTTGATTACAAATCGCCAGTGTTATCTGCAGCTAATCCGGTGTTTATCACAACCCGGTAAGGTTTTATCATAAACCGGCGAAATATTGCAGGAGTCATTAATACTCACAAATTGGGATTATCACCCTTACTACAAAAGTTGGTAAAGCCAGCGATGTGGTTTGATATCACAGGTATGATATATTTTCATATCTATTTCAAAGTGCAGCGTGGGTTATAAATCTAGGTCATGTATTTGGGCATTATGACCCGTCCGGCGATGAACCGCCAGGACACTTTAAATTTGTCTTATGCAGAAACAGATTGAGTAAAGCTGTTCAGAAGAATAAGCAAAAATATTATAAAGCTGCCAGATTAAGCAATATTATGCAGAGGAAATATGCACTATGGCATAACAGACCAAGTGTTTTCAGCTAGCCTATTACAAGGCGTTTTGCAGCCCAAAAGAATAGCAGTTGCTCATCAAGTATCATGATATATTGAAGGTTAAACCGGCCCCGGTTCATGACTCCTCGCCAGCCCGGCCAGACGGCTGCGGATCACCCTGCGCTGTTTCCTCCTCCTCGTATCCACCCAGCAGCTGGAAGTCAGTGGTTGCCCAATTGATCCCAGTTAGGGCCTGGAAAATAGTTTCATCGCTTATAAGCTCGGACGGTTCAACAGCAGGGGCGTAAGTGTGCTTACGGATGGGCAGGATGAGATCCTCCACATCATGAGTCGGCGCATTAACGTGTTTGTTGCCAGCGTCATAAACCGCCTGTTAGTGGGACAGATCAGCTTCTTCGGCTAACTTGCTGGCCAAGGCCGCATTTCCTTCGTTAAAGCTCGAAGATCATCATTGGTAAATTCTGATCCGTCCTCTTTCAAGCTTGGATAGCCATTTACTACGTCAGCCGGATCAAGGTCGGGTACCCATGCTTTCGCCCGGGTTAGTGCAGTTAAAGCACCTGCCCTTGCAGCTGATCTCTTTAGCTCTTCAAATCGGGCGGGCAACATTGACAGCTTTCCAGGGTTTCCTTGATCTGAGGTGGGGGCGGTTTGTTGTGAGCGGCAGTACAAATGATCTGTTGCGCCCCAATATAAAGTTGCTCTATAAGTGTATAGGCAGCCTTCAGCTTCTTCTGCATGTCAGAACTTAGATGGGCAGTGCGCTTTCCTGCATCAATGGAGCCAGTGTTAAGCCGTAAATTTATGGGGATGATATATTCAGAGTTGTAATAAGGGTGCTTACCAAAGACAGCAGTGGTCATAGCATTTATTTGACGCTTTAAGACAGATAGCTCTTCGGACACCGGTTTAAGGGCAGCCTCTGCGTCAACAGCTCTTTTCTAAAAAGCAGATTTATCTGTCTCCCAATCCGCCCGCTCCTTCTGGAAGTCTCTTTTCAATTTTTCCATGCTTGCCAAAGCGCTGGTCAACTCATCCTTGGCTTTGGAGGTTGCTGTTTGCTGGAACTTAAGATTTTCTTGAAGGTCAGCAGCTTGACATTCCTTCTGGTTCAGATCATCCTATAAAAGAGACATATACATCATAAATTGGTAAATCATATTGAAAGTCCCAAACGCATAACAAGTTATACACTTGGGACTTGGGGGCTAATGCATGTTTGCAGTTATCAGACATTCTTTACGAAGTCCCAAGCACATAACAAGTTATGCACTCGGCACTTGGGGGCTAATGCATAATTGCTCAAAGGAAAGTTACAGACTAAAGTCCCGGTTCATCATGAAAAGATAAACCGGCCCTTAGGGGCTACACAGGCGAAAAGCTGTAAATTCGGTGTTCGGAAGTCCCGGTTCACCTTGAAGAGATAAACCGGCCCTTGGGGGCTACAGTGGAGTTGATACAAGCTATTGGACTAAGGAAGAAATACTATTGCAGAAATCAAGCAACAGTTACCTCATATCGTTCCTTCATAAGTTTCACCAAACCGGCTTCATAATCACGGCTTGTATACAGCCGGTTTAGATAGCCAGAATGAAGGTCCTGGGCGCTGAGATGGGCATAGCTCGACAAATCGGCATTCCACTTGCCCTTGTCCATACCAGAAACTTCCTCCTTGGCGCTATGCTTTGACAAAGCGACGGGCTCGCCAGGAGTAGTGTGGCCAAAACCAGTAATCATAACATCATCTGTGGTAGCAGTAGCAGCTTTGGCAGGGCTTGCCGGGTTATCATTGGCTCGGGCTGGGCTATTCTGTTGATCACCAAGATCCAATGGTGCAGCTTCTTGTTCAGTAAAAATATCATGATCCGGCGGCGGCGGATCATCGCGCAAGGCGTCAACATTTTCTTCTGCCAGCTCTGGAGTCTTCTCCGGTTCAGGGTTTACATCACTATCGGCCGGTTTACTCAATTTGGCCTTCTTACTGGGTTTTGGCCTACTGAGAAAGATAAAGATAAAAGTTAGTCCGTGGACTAAACATAAGGTTAACAGAAAAATAAAAACTCACCCAGGAACGGTCTTGAGAGGAGGAAGCTATGTGGCTGTTGACTCGCCGGATGATGAATGAGGTGTGTCCTGATAATTTGAGTTAGACGGATTAAGAGGCTGACGAAAATGGATCGCTTTGGGATAAAGAACATCTGGAATATACAAGACCTCTGATCGACACTTCCGGATCGGAGAATTGGGTAAACCGGTGGACGTGATTGCTTGTCCGCTGTGCCGAGTTGTGCGGCGAGCTTCATGTTGCTGCTTCTTCAAAATAAAGTTTGGGTCCAAGTAAGCTAAAGGGTGAGAAAAAACTTACTTTCCAGTTTGCTTGATGGATTTTCTGTGTTGGCAGAGGGTCTAAACTGAAGGAAAGGATAATTACCTCAACACCATCAGCTTGGCTGCCTTCAGCGTTTTCCTGAATATAATAATTGTCAATGAGGTGCAAGAAAAGGGAGCCAAGGGAGTCAAGTTCTACCTTTGAGGCTGGGTCATCATCCTCAATGTTTAAACCGGATGCTTCAGTAGTTTTCCTCTTGGCAGTTTTCTTGATGGCATTGGTATTAGGGTGAGATACCTTTGTCGGTTTATCTGGGGGTTTCCTCTTCTAGAACAGATCATTACCTTGTCAGAAATTGAGAAGTTTTAGAAAGGATATCAAACAGATTGAAATAGAATAAAAGTTAGAAGGATATTTACAGCTGGCGCTTTATTGGATTCGCAGAAGGGAGCCAGCCCAGTTTTGTTGCAGACATCCACCGGTTCATCCAGTATCTTCTTGACAGACTTATTTATTTCATTTTCTGTCAGCACAACCTCAGTATGACATTGAGGGTCTTTGGGATCCCCTATGTACTCGCACATCAAACCGGGACGCCGGCTTAGAGGTAAAATGCTCCAAGAAGTCCAGCAACGAACAACGTTGATGCATGTTAAACCGTTTGCAGTAAAGGCCCGAAGCTTTGAAAGTTGTGGTGCATATTGCGATCGCTCCTGGGCACTTAGCCATTGGGGGAATGGATGATTATTGGTAAGCCGATGAGGACGATAACCCGGCAGAGGATTCTCGTCATCTGGAGATGTATCTTGACAATAAAACCAAGTCTGGTTCCAATCTTTAGGACGACTGTGATGCTTGGCGTGAGGAAAACTGACATCTTTCTTTTTGGAATGGACATCCCTCCAAGTTCGGTGTTAGGTCCATCCGTAAATTCCGTACGGCGGTTCAGGTGGAAGAAATCTCTAAACAGCTCCACTATGGGCTCCTCTTGCAAATAAGCCTCACAGAATACTTGAAAATTGCAAATATTGGACACAGAGTTTGGTCCAATATCTTGAAGGTGGAGTTGGGAGCTAGTCAGTACATCACGGAAGAATTTTGATCCGGGAGGACTAAACCCTCGGGCTAAGTGAACAACAAATACAATTACGTCTCCATCTTTGGGTTCATGAGGGTTTTCCGGACCAAGGATTCTCCAATGGATGACATCCTTTTTGGCTAAGGCACCCACTTTAACTAAGCCGTTCAGTTCTTCTTCGGTAACCCGGGACGGAGCCCAGTTGCAGGAATAAAATTGCTTGGCTTGCTTGGCCATTTCAAAGGAGACAAATGAAATTAAAGATTAAGGTCGGTTTATGATTCATAGTCGACAGATATAAAATGCCGACAGGTATTGAAATATATACACAGTATTAAACCGAAGCTAGGTATTGGAAGCGCTACAAGGACAGCTGCAACGGCAGTTTAAGTGGGGCCTAATGTTACCTACCGGATTATGATTTTTCTGAAAGTTAAACCGCCGATGAGGGTACGAAAGATGCAGATCTAAAGTTATGGACAACAAGTTTCGCAGATCAACAGCAGAGTTACGGATCTACAACATGTCAATAAATTCAGAAATATTCAGGTATAAGCTGAACAGGTACCGCAGTAGTTCGTCAGACCTAGATGGGGGATTACTTTAAAAAGATAAAGCACGTTAATGAGCAGAAAGAAGGGTTATCACTACAGCCGCGGACAAAAGCATCAAATCTACACTAGCCATCGAAGCCATGATAAAGAACAGGGAAGAACAGCGCAATAGCTTTGATGAACTCACGGAAGAAACCCTAATGAGATCTATATGAGAAGAGAAGAAAGGACTTACCGAAGCTAACGGATGCGGAGGCACGCCGGCAAAGCTCTGGTCTGAACAAGTTGATGCAGCGGCCTAGGTTGAAGCAGAGGTGAAGGTCGACGGCAGCGGCGGTGCTTAGGCACTAACGAGACGCGAGGAAGAAGGAAGGACGAAGAGGCAAGGGGAAGAAATAGAAAGGGACCCCTCGCCCTATTTATAAGCTGAAAGGATAAACGGCAGGCGCGGGAATCAAGGAGCCCAAAAATGGATATAGGGCGGAGCTGTCGCCTCGGTCTTCGGAGGGTTAATAAATAAAGGTTAAAGGATATGCAGGTTTTTTAATGAATAGGTGATGTCATGGAGGTTTAACATGATCCTATAAGATAATTTCATGGCGGTTTACATGGTCATTTGAAGGCACGAAGACAAGTTTTCCCCGAAGTGTTGAAGATTGACATGAACAAGTTGAAATCAATCTGGGGCCTAATGTGAGGGATATAACTACTAAGTACAAACCGCCCAGGAGGGGCCGTTTTATGACTATGAAGAATTACTTCTACTGAAGCCCAGCAAGATATAGACTATGGCGTTCTAATATAGAAAGCTAAAAGGCCCAGGGCCCAAAAGGTGTTAGGGCCCGTGAATGTAAACCGCCATACGGCGTGTGACTTGTATTGTAAGATAGGAAAGATAGAGACCGAGACGGGCACATTTATGAGCCGGCCTCAGGATGATGTAAGCCGGGTCGGGCGTCATCCTGTGTATATAAAGGGATGACCCGGCGGCGGTTCAGGGACAACGAAACACAACTCGAGACACGGGAAAAGCGGATTCGCTCCCTGGTCATCGAAACCCTAGCAATACCACAACAACTAGATGTGGGCTTTTACCTTCATCGAAGGGGCCGAACTAGTATAAAATCCCTTGCGTCCTTTGTCCGCTTTAACCCCTTTAAGCTAACCCGTAGCGATGGCTCCACGACTAAGTCCTTATGCTAGGACATCTGTCGTGACAAAACCACGACAAGTCCTCTTGATTGTCTCTACAATCAGGCTCATAACTTTGAATTTCTGTGGCACATCAAATATATGCAGCATGTTGATAGAATGTCCTCTGATCATCTTTGCATCTCCAGATTTAGGCAGCAGTGTATGCCTCAAGATTGTGTTGGTGGTGGCTAGACCATCCTGCAAATGATGTACAGATCCAAACTTGTGTGTTTCCAGATCATCATCAGGGATCACCTTGTACATATTTGCCATGGAGTTGTGGTCTTGCTTCTTCTTGGCATAGACATTCAGATCATCCTCATGCTCTTCAGGGGCATTGATTAGCTTGGCCCACTCAGCAACAGTTGACTGGTACCTTGTACCTTCAGACATCCATACAATCCTACCATCAGGATAAAAATGAACTGTGGAGTAGAATTGCATGATGAGTTCATCATTCCACTTAGTCAACTTTTGAGCCACAAACTTGTTAACTCCACATGCTTTGAAGCTTTCATGCACATTGGGGAATAATCTGCATTATCATCAATGAAGTCCCAGTCCACTCTTCTCATATCACAAACAATGGGCTTCTTATCAAGCAGGATTGTCTCATAGAAGTCTTGACGTTCCTTTGTGTGAAACCTGTAGTCCACAGCAGTCCTTCTCCTTATGGCATACGGATCAGACTTTCTCCATAACCTAAGACCTGCACCTTTTCTCAGCTTCATGTCCTCAGCAACTAAATGAGCATCATTGTGATCAGGGATCTTGGGCTTCAATTTTCTGAGCACTTGAGCCTCAGCTTCCTCGGCAACTTCAGGCACTGGGGCCTTGTTCTTTTCTGAAGCTGGAATATTTCTTGTGCTCCTTTTGGGTGCAGACTTGGTGGCTTTAGCAGCTTTGGGAGCAGTCTTGGGCTTAGAAGGGGCAACCCCAGACTTGATAGCATCTCCCATAAGCTTTTGAGCTTTGGGTGTTGGTGCAGCAACCTCTTCCTCTTCTGCTTCAGCTTCATCATCATCCCTCATGGATGAGTTGCCAATCACTCTAGCTGTTGTCTTCCTAGGTCTCTTCTTTGTACCTCCAGGCTCATCATCCCTGGATTCAAGTGTGAACACCATAGTCTCTTGAGTAGAGGCTCTGGTCTTATACATGGGAATCATCTTGGCAGGGATCTTCCTTTTCTGCCCTGGCTTAGTTGCCTCAGTTGTGCCATACTCCTTCCTGAGCACTTTCTTCTTGGAAGTGGCCTCGTCTGCCACAAAGTCCTCATGCTCAGTATCTGAAGTTTTCTTCTTTCTTGACTTGGTAGCATCCTTTGGAAGATCACTAGGTCTGCTCCTGCTACCCTCATCAAAGCTGCTAGAGGGACTAGTGCCCTTACTCAGGTGTACCTTCTCCTCAGACACATTCTGGCTGTCACTTTGATCTGACATCTTGGCACTGAAAGCAGACCCTATGAATAGATATAGATGAGGTAGAGTGGATGAGCATCAGAAAGCACATAATTTTTTGCAAAACAGATGACAAGAAAAACTTAGTTTTAGTTCTCTACAGAAAGCATTTCGGAGCTACCGATTTGTTAAACTCGGTGACACCAAAGCAATTCTGGAGCCTGAACTAGTAAACTCGGTCAGACCGAGTCACAGTTTGGTTGCACCAATATTGCTAGGGTTTTACTGAGAGTTGAACTCGGTCACACCGATTTGCAAGTTTCGGTTAGACCGAAAATCACTTGTGCAATGGCCTAAGCCAAATCAGTGGGACCGATTTCTCCAACTCAGTCGGTTCGAGATGAGTTCGGTGGAGACCTAACCCTAAACTTTTCGAATCAAAACCACTTTCTAAGGAGTTTTTGCTGGATAGGAAGATCTCATACGTGGAAGAGAACATGGCAATTCAATGTGCTACGAATCAGAGTTAAGGAATAGAACAAAGAATCAAGTCCATACCCTAACTCGGCGGTGGACTTGCTATGGCGGCAACGGTGGCGAAGATTTCCGTTGACAGCGGCGGAGTCCAGCGGCGGGAGGTCGCTGGCGGCGAGAAGACGATTCGGAGACCCGAAGAAGCAGAGCAGGTCACGCGCGGGCTGAGGGGTTTGGAAAGTTTCCCAAAATTTGGCCTATGAGTATATATAACCTGACACTGTCGGTGTGACCGAGTGGAACAACTCGGTGGCACCGAGATGCAAAACTGCTAGCAGTTGCTGCAACTCGGTGGGACCGAAAAGTTCAGATCGGTTGCATCGAGATTGAAAACCTAGATCAACTTAGTGAACTCGGTGTGACCGAAGTGGATGACTCGGTCATACCGAAATGCACAAAGAGGTTTTGGATGTTTAAGCCTATGACGAATCAGGGACTCCGAGTGCTCCTCACACAGAGTGGTTCGAATCTGAATTGATCAAGCTTTGTGGTGTAGCATGAATAGAGTTTGAGATGAGAAGAGCATAGATAGCTAGAGGAGGTTCTTAGGCATTCTTGTCCATCCATTTGGCAAAATAAAAAAGAGACAGGCAATCAAAGCAACAAATGGATGTCCTCGAATGAGAAAAAATATGATTCAACATGCTCACACAATAAGATAGCAAATGAAACATGTGGCAAAGCATGCACAACCATTCTCGCATCTATCAAGCAAATGGCGATGACTAGGTCATCTATATATGAGTATATTGACTTAGGAGTCAAAAGAGAACATTTGATCATAGGTCATACTCATCGTTTAAGCACTAGTGGGATTACCACTTTTACATAAAGCATTGTTGTGTTCACATTTAGAGTTGCTTTAGCTCAATTGTTAGAGTAAAGCTCCCCCTAGATGTGATATGCCCCCTAAGAGGGATGAACTAACCTTGGGTTTTGTCGATGATGACTTCATGTAGGTGTTGAAGATGTAGATGCTCAATGTTGATGTAGATCATTTGGAGCAATCCATTGGAGTGAGTTGCACTTTCAATACCTACACGGGTTAGTCCCACAAGGAACAAACAAGGATATCCATAAACATAGAGTGAATTGCACACATGATGATGTCCATGAAAGCATTAGGTTACCTTGTCCCTTGTCTTACCAACAAGAGGGTTTGTGACTCCTTGAACTAGTGCAAGATGTGAAAGTTGTTTGCACTTGTCCTTTGCCAAAATGATATGAGTGAAGTGTGTTGGCGGAGTCACCCTCAAGAACTTTCTAGTTCTTCTTTTTCGGGATCCACACCATCTTGATGGGAATCCTTGGAGTTGTAGTCGTACTTGATGAAGTAGAACTTGATGTAGTCTTGGGGACCCACTTGACCAAGGCCTTAGGAGCTTCTACAAATGCATCAATCTCTTATTGAAGCTTATACGTGCCCTTTAGCTTGTGGTCTTGTGGTGGAAGATTATCTTGTGCTTTTGTCCCTTGAAAAGTAGTAGGATCATACTTCTCTTGTTGAGGAACAAACTTCGTCTTGGGGTATTGATCTTCCTCCCACTCAACTCCATTGGCATTGAACTTTCTTTCAAAACCAACACCTTGATTCTTCCGGTGTCTTCCTTGCTTGCGTACAATCTCCTCAAATTGCTTACCCTCGGCAAGACTCTTGTAAACACCTTTCTCTATAATTCCCTTCAATAAGCTATTTTCTTGCTCAAGTGTAACTTGGCTAAGAGAGCCATTAGTGGAATCAACAGAACTACTAGAAGCACCATCATTGGATTTAGCATGATTATTGTTACTACTAGAGGAAGAATCTTTCTTGTTCTTGTTGCTAGATTTTACTTGTGGCATGTAGGTAGACAAGAGTAAATGCTTGGCAATGTAAGAAGAACTTTTCTTGCGAAGATCATCTTTGATTGCCTTTAAGAACTCATGCTCTTGCTCAAGGTTGAGATTTTCAAAGCGTAACTTCTCATGAGTCTTTAAAAGTTCTCGATGATCTTCCAAGGTAGTTTCATGAGCTAACTTAAGAGTGTTTAGTTCTTTAGTTAGACGCTCAATCTTTTCCTTATCATTGTCATTCGTTTTATCTTGATTAGCATGATCAATAGCAATTTCATCATAGTTTTCATCAAAAGTTTCATCACTATTGCTACCAACAAGTAAATCATCATCTCCTAGCAAGTCATCTTCATCACTATTGAAATCAACATACTCGGGGTGTGATACCTTAGGGCCTTTAGCCAATTTATCTTCCAATTCCTTCATTTGGTGAGTCAAATATGTCGTAGGAGTTGGTTGACACAAGAGCAATTCCGGCAACACCTTCATCTTGAGTACCTTCAGAGTCGGAGTAGTAGCTTCTCTCGGAGTGGTTATCGGAGTCGGAACCGGATGCCCATTCACCAACATGAGCTTGATGCCTTCGTCTTGTATAGCTCCTTGATGATTTGTCCTTCTTTTCCGAATCTTTGCTTCTCCGAGAAGGTCTTCGCTCATAACGATCATCTCTACTCCTTCTCTCTCTTGGTGGTGAATCTTCTCTTCTACTTCTCCTTTTAGGTGAGTCTTCTCTTCTCTTGTGGGGATCCGTACACCTATTGGAGTAGTGTCCGGGTCTTCCACAATTGTAGCAATTCCGATCACGACTTGAAGATCTCTTGTCATTGTAGGACCTTAACTTGGAACTTCTCTCTTTGCTTCTACTCTTGTAGAACTTGTTGAAGTTCTTCACCATTAAGATCAATTCTTCATTGAAGTCTTGTTTCTCACTTGATGATGTAGGAGCATCACATGAGGCTTTGTAAGCACCACTAGACTTGTCGTGAAGCTCTTCTTTATCTTTGAGTGACATCTCATGAGCAACAATTCTTCCAATGACTTCCGTTGGCTTGAGATCTTTGTAATTTGCCATCATTTGGATCAATGTACACACGGTATCGTATTTTCCATCCAAGGCTCTTAGGATCTTCTTGATGCTGAATCGGTCGGTCATCTCTTCACTTCCTAAGCCGGCAATCTCATTTGTGATGAGAGCAAGCCTAGAGTACATTTCAGCGACACCTTCACCATCCTTCATCTTGAACTTCTCAAATTGACTTTGGAGCACATCCAACTTGGATTCCTTGACGAAGTCGGTACCTTCGTGCATATCAATCAAAGTATCCCAAATTTCCTTTACATTCTCAAGACGGCTGATTTTGTTGAATTCTTCGGGGCACAATCCATTGAAGAGGATATCGCAAGCTTGAGCATTGTATTGCAGCATCTTCAACTCTTGTGCGGTAGCTTCATGGTTCGGTTCCTTCCCATCGAAGAATTTACCTTGCAAACCAATACACGCAATAGCCCAAACGGCGGGATTATGTCCAAGAATATGCATTTTCATATTATGCTTCCAACTAGCAAAATTAGTACCATCAAAATAAGGACCTCTACGGTGGTAACTTCCCTCGCTAGACGCCATACTCTCCTTGGTTGTGAAACCAAGGCTATGATCACCAAAGCTATGGAAATCACGGCAAAGGGAGACCAAAGCTCTGATACCACTTGTAGGATCGAAAGTATGTCTAGAGGGGGGTGATTAGACTACTTGACCAAATAAAAATCTAGCCTTTTCCCAATTTTAATTCTTGGCATATTTTAGCAACTTAGCACAAGTCAAGCAATCAACCTACACATGCAATTCTAAGAGTATAGCAGCAGAAAGCAAACAATTGCATATGAAGGTGAAGGGGGGAGTTTGGAGGGAGCAAACCCAAGTGAACACAACGATGTTTTTGTCTTGGTTCCGATAGGTGGTGCTATCGTACATCCAAGTTGATGGAGACTTCAACCCACGAAGGGTAACGGTTGTGCGAGTCCACGGAGGGCTCCACCCATGAAGGGTCCACGAAGAAGCAACCTTGTCTATCCCACCATGGCCATCGCCCATGAAGGACTTGCCTCACTAGCGGTATATCTTCACGAAGTTGGCGATCTCCTTGCTCTTACTAACTCCTTGGCTCAACTCCATAATCTTGTCGGAGGCTCCCAAGTGAAACCTAACCAATCTAGGAGACACCACTCTGCAAAAGGTAATAAACGGTATGTTGATGATGAACTCCTTGCTCAAATGCTTCAAATGATAGTCTCCCCAACACTCAAGCAGCTCCTCACAGATTTGGATATAGTGGAAGAGGGATTTGAGTGGAAAGCAACTTGGGGAAGGCTAGAGAACAAGATTCGTATGGTAGGAATGGAATATCTTGATCTCAACACTTGAGTAGGTGGTTCTCTCTCAGAACATGAATGATGGAAGTGTAGGTATGTTCTGATGGCTCTCTCCACGAGTGAAGAGTGGGTGGAGGGGTATATATAGCATCCACACAAAATCTAACCTTTACACACAATTTACCAAACTCGGTGGGACCGATTCAAAGAACTCGGTCAGACCGATTTAGTTCATAATGTGACCGTTGGGTATTTTGGTGGGACTGATATGATCAACTCGGTGGGACCGATTTCATTAGGTTTAGGGCATAAAGTAATCTCAGTGGGACCAATTACACAAACTCGGTGAGACCGATTTTGGTAATAAGCACACAGAGAGTTGGTCAGGCAAAGTTAGTGGGACCGATTCGTTCATTTCGGTGAGAATGAAATGTTACGAAGAGGCAACAGAGAGTTTGCATTACAGACTCAGTGGGACCGATCGCTCATCTCGGTGAGACCGAAATGTTACGAAGGGAAACAAAGAGTTTGCAATCCCATCTCGGTGAGACCAAGATCCCTTTCGGTGAGATCGAAATGGTTAGGGTTTCTGGCAGTGGCTATGTCAAATGAACTCGGTGGCGCCGGATAGGTATTTTTGGTGGGGCCGAGTTTGACTTTTGGTTTGGGACATATGTGGATGTGGGAAAGTGGTCGAGGGTTTTGGAGCATATCACTAAAATGGAAAAGGTAGAATCCTGAGCTTTGAGCTTGAGCCAATCCTTTATCCTTAGCATTTTGAGGGGTCCACAATCCTAATCCATGCCATGCCAATCATTGAAATTTCCTGAAAAATTATTTTGATATAGCATTAGTTCAATGAGCTATATGTTGTTAGTAATTACCAAAACCACCCAGGGTTAGTTGCACTTTCAGGCCCACGACGCTTCGCCCTTGCCCCTTTGGCTTCGCCTCGAAGCCAAGTCCTTGCGCGCCTTGGGCCCAGGGGCTACTGTCGGCGTCTTGGGAACGGGGGTACCTAGACTTGCCTGCCTGCGGCCCGTGACGAGGCTCCATTAGCGGCCTAGCACGGCCCAACTTCAGCAACTACAACTCAAGACCCTCGCGAGGGGCCAAGCCTCGTGAGGCAGTCTCTCTAGGCTGGCTCCTGAGCAGCGGAGATATCTATGCAAGGAGCACCTCGCGAGGTTCACGTGACGTGAGCCATGACGACCAAGGCCAGGCGGGCGCCAGCGGGCGTAGTGTGCCAGTTTCCTCTTTGGTGCTAAGATGGCAAGCATAGGCGCGGAGTCCCAAGGGATCAGGCGAATGTTTCCATATCGGTGCAACAAGACCGAAGACCGTCAAGGCTAAAGAACGGAGGTCATCATGGAGCCCGGCGCAGCGTCACCACCAGAGCCTTTGGCAGGCGAAGACTACTTTTGTCAGGATAACTTGTACTAGTTGCTCCCCTTCAAATTTGGCCGTTGTGGGATCCCTTCCCTCCGATATTTGTGAAGAGGACCAAGGCCACTATAAATAGGACCTAGCCACCACCATAGAGAGGGGAGATCAGATCCATTCCATCCTACTCACACCACAAGCTCATCTGAGCCCAAGAACACCTCTCCTCCGGAGGCTGTTCATCCCTTGTACTAGTTCATCCTCAGCCATACAAAGGCAATCCACCACACACACTGGAGTAGGGTAGTACACCTCAAGGTGGCCCGAACCAGTATAATTCTCTGTGTCCCCTGTTCTTCGAGCATGAAGAGCTAGGTCGCGGAATCGTAGGGTGAGCGCGTTGGGGAGGGAGTGTTCTTGGTGCACACCCCAGAGTTCGAACCTCTCAAGGGTTTGCGGAGCCCGAAATCTGACACACACTATTGTACCACAGTAGTACTAGCAGTTGGAGTATGGGAGCACCTGATATTTCCCCGTCAGGAACGAACCCAAGCTGGCTTCTCACCTTCCTGGCCCACCAAAGAAACCTACCCCCTCCCGCGCATGCTTCCTGCCCTGCGCCAGCTGATTGCGCCGCTCCACATTGATGGTAAGTCAGTGCGACGCGAGCTCTCACTATGTCCGCCATTGAAGCGGCACGTCAGCCGAGGGCACCACCCACTGCACGCTCGGCATTAGACTACTCACAGTGGAGAGTAACTTTAGAGCCAGTCTAATAAGGGCTTGTAAGCAGGCTATAAGACTTGAGATGTCACTAAAATGTACTAGACGAGAGAGAGAGAGAGAGAGAGAGAGAGAGAGAGAGAGAGGGAGAGAGAGAAGGTGCACGCACGCACTCGTCCCCTCCCGCATACGCGTGGGTACACCCATGGTGGAGTGCATTTGCACACGAAGAAGAGAAGAGGTTGGTGCACGCACGCACTCGTACCCTCCCGCACACGTGCGGGTACGCCCACGGTGGAGCGCATTTGCACATGAAGCGGCAGCTAACATGATAATTTGACACATCTCCACTTAATGTAGGGTCTGCGACCACATGTGAGTCATACAAGTGCAACCTGAACGCAGTGGCCCGGTTATTGATCGAGTTTTATCTACATCTACATCTCTTCTCTTCTCTATCTACCTACTACTAGTACGTGGGTAAGTGCATAGCACGTGCAAAGTTCAATTTATAAAGTCATAATTAATCATTAACGGACGATGTAATTACTATGCCGTTTCCTATTCTTTTGGGGAGTGGGGCTATTTTATTGACTTGGACGTGGGGTTTACTTGCACGACCGACCTAACAGGCTCTACCCTAGCCGCATGCCGCTGTATCATATGGTTTCACACCGTTCTACATCATAATGCCGCCACGCAAGTCTTCTCCGTCCCTCCTTCCGACGTGCACCGCGAGATGGACAGCGGTCCTCCGGAACCCCGCCTTTTGTGATCCTGTAGAGGGGCGGTCAGGTTTTTGGGCAGCACATTTGTGCGACTGCTATCAGCGATGACTTCCTGAATGGCAACCTTCTTCCCCGACCTCAGTAACGGCAACGGCAACCTCTTCTTCAAAAAGATGAGCGACAACATCAACCACATCAGTTCTACTCCCGCTGCACAATATGTGATTCTATCCTCCTGGTTTAGTCCGCATCATTGCTTTGATCTTTGCAATTGTCGTCGTGATCTATTTACTATTTATTCGGATTAAACCTCGTATTAATTTGCTCATATATTCAGCAATCCAATCCAAAAACATGATTATATGCAATTTACTTTGAGTGCTTTTGATGCGCCTACCTTTAAGAGGGTGCAATATAAAAGGTGGTGCACGAGAGCAGTCTACTGGTTTCAGACCATGTACTGCTATGACGCCACTAAGGGCAAGCCTGAGGGCGATCTTAATCCTGCACAGCAGGAAGCTTTTGAGAACATGGATACCCTCTTCAAAGGCGCCCTTCTTAGTGTTCTTGACCATTCCATTGTGGATTCATATATCTCGCTTGACAACGGCAAAGACATGTGGGTTGCGCTTGAGGCCACGTTTGGGGCATCGGACGCTGTCAGCGAGTTATACGCCATGGAGCAATTGTGTGACTACAAGATGACTGATGAGCCCTCTGTTGTTCAGCAGGCTCATGAGATACAGTCCTCTCTAAGGAACTTGAGTACTTTAAGTGTGTGTTGCCGGACAAAATTGTTGTTGGGATCATCATTGTCAAGCTTCCACCTTCGTGGAACAATTTTGCTACTTCTCGGAAACACAAGAGACAGGAGTTTTCTGTTTCGGATCTTAATAGCACTCTTGATTTTGAGGAGAAGGCGAGAGCAAAAGACACACGTGCTCAATTCATTGAGGGAGCTTCTAGTGCCCACATGGTACACGAGAAAAACTTCCAGCCCAACAAGCCCCAAAACAACAAGAACAAACTTAGGGGAAAGGCAAGTTTGATGCAAAGAACAAGCCGTCACATTCTACCAACTTCAAGAAGAATTATCATAAGAAGGGGAAGGGACACAAACCTCAATTTTGGTAGAACCTCACAAAATTATATGGCTGGATCTACTTGCTATCAGCTAACCTCATGGTGCTCGAGGTATTCCTACATTCGTAACTAGGTACAATGACCACCGCAAGATGAAATAAGCTTATTCGTACGTTGACTTGCTGATTGCAGTGTGGAACGAGCCTGACATGTGTGTAGGATAAAACAGGCAGTGCAGCCGCAACGTCAACGCAAGATAAAAGAGTCCCGAGTGCTCACAACATTGAGAAGAAACAAGTATGCCCGAGAAATTAATGCGTGCGCAGGGAGGCCCTTTGCTCAGAGGTGCATTAATTGTTTTTTCTTTATTTCTACACCTTCTCACAACTATGTCTTGGTTATAGTATGGTGAATCATTGAGATGCATAAACATGCTGAACCTTTGTGCTTGTGAATGTTAGTATGCATACCGTATCTTCTGAAGCTTAGTTTAATGTGAATGTTGACTAGCATGTGAACCTTTACAATGTACTAGTACAGTATATTGTGGGCATGTTATTTGGCACCTCATTTTGCCGCGCTATGACCAGTGTGAGTGTCTGCATGCAGTACCGCATCCTCTAATTTGGTGGATGCCAAGCGGGCTCGAGAAAGAGCCATAACTTTTTTCTAAAGTTGAAAAAGGTTATCGATGAGGAGCCATAAGTTGGAAGGTGTCTCCTTTTCTTTTCTTTTGAATGGGCAATAATGTGGGAGAGTTGGAGAGTGTCTCTTATGGGCTGCCTCTTGTGTTAAGACCGTCCAGGACGAAACACGGCAGCCGACCAGGTTGATGAAAGTCAATCCATCTTAAAGCCCATTTTGTTTTTTATTGTGAGGAAAAGCCCCTATTTCTTGAATCGGGGCGCTCATATGACTCAAAGCTTACATGCTATATTGTGGTATTTATTCATAATTTGCTTGCCAAATCTCATGCGTGCAATCCACGTGTACCTTACTAGTCAACGTAGTGAGTAAACGAGAGAATTACACATCAAGCGGCTAACGCCAGGGACCCAGCAGCTCATCGAGATGTTTTTTTGTTTTATAGGGACGGAGCTTTTATTTAACACGGAGCCTGGGCTTGACGGGCCACAGCCCCCGCACAGAGATATCAATTGCGCGATGTGCTAGGGTTGTGGCCTGTCAAGCCCATGCTTTTATTTAAGCACATGATGAGCCCAGTTGATATCTTTTTTCTTTCTGAAAATGGTTGGCCTAGTTCTATTTATTTTTTGGAGAATACCAACCAAGGCCTACTTGCCTTTCTCAGCCCTGCTGGGCTGCAAATCTTCCGGAGAAAATGGGCTATAAGTAGTATGAAATGGGTCGTAAACTTTTAAAACACGGCAAACCAACAATTAGATTCAAATTTCATTTTTTTCATCATTTCAAAGATTTTAATTTCATTGATTTTTTGTGGGGAAACTTCATTGTATTTTAATTTGATATAAAAATAATTTTATAATTATCTTAAATGTGACTCAAAATTTCGTGATTGAAAGAGTTCGGACCCCACCAAAATATGCAAATTTCCGTTGAATTTTTTAGCAGTGGCCAGAATATGGTCTCTAGTGCTAACAAAAAGAATATTGACTTCAAAATGTCCTTAAAAATTAGCAAATGGGTTGTAAGTTATTAAAAATAAGGGCCAATTCCTTTTTTTCCCTAATTTTCTCCCGACCTCATCTTTACCCCTAAATAAAAAAAGTGCTCAACTTTGCCCCTCTTCCGTTAAGTGTGCTTATAGAAATGCCCTTCCGTACATTTTCCGTCCAGTCAAAGGCCTTTAACCGTTAGGTTTTTCTATACGCGCACTTAACGGTCAAAGACCTTGACTCTACGGAAAATGTACGGAAGGGCATTTTTGTAAGCGCACTTAACAGAAGAGAGGCAAAGTTGAGTACTGTTTTTATTTAGGGGTAAAGATGTGGTCGGGACAAAATTAGGTGGGGAAATGTAAATCTCCCTAAAAATAATGGCAAATGGGATGTATGCTTTTTTCAACAGATTTGGAGGCTGACTTGTGGGCCTACTAGGTTGACGATGACGTTGTCGTAAAAAAAGTGATGTGTGCACAAGGCTTTGTCAACTTAGTCAACACAGAGCAGTGATTGTTGGATGTCCATCCAACGGTCGTCGTGCTTTTACAATCTCTGATCTTCCTGCTCCAACCGCCCGAACCAGCGCCGGTGGGACCGCCTGCTCCCTCCTCCCGTGGTCGGCTGTGCTGTCGTGCGGGCCTCACTGGTTCACCCTTCTCCCACCGCTGGCCAGGCCATCCCTCTACCCACCCACACCTCCTGTTATTTTTCGGCGACATCAGCCTCACCCTGCAACCGACGAGTTAGCCATCATACTCCCCTCAGCCTGGGCATCCACTATTGTGGCTTCGCCGGCTCCGGGTCGTTCCCTTCCTGGGCCTCGCCGTCGTCCACGTGTATGGTGCTCTCGGTGCGGCATGGTCAACGAGGTCAACAAACAACAGCCATCGGAAGAGGGATGTAAGTGGAGAGCCTGGTAGTAGAGACCCACACAAGCAAGTGCCTCCTTATTACCTGAAAAAATGATTGCTCCTGCTGACAACTGGGACTCACCGGCTATATCTTCGCACGAAAGGAAGTGCCTCCTTGTTATGCGAAAAAAACTACTTCTCCCGATGACAGCTGGGACCCGGAAAATTTGGTGGCTGACTTGCAGGCCTGCTAACCTAACGCGTACACAGGGCTTTGTCAAGTTAATCAACAAATTATTCTAACCGCTGGACCGTCGGATGTTAATCCAACAGCCGTGCTACTTCTTCAACCTCTGATCCTCTTGCTCCAGTCGCCCAAACCAGCGCCGCCGAGACCGCCTGCTCCTATCTCTCGTGGGCAGCAGTGCTGCCGCGCGGGCCTCACCGCCCCGCCCTACTCGCATCGCTCGCCTAGCCATCACTCTACTCGCCCACACCTCGTGTTATTCTCCGTCGATCGCAGACGAACTGGTAAACCGTCGTACTCCCCTCCGTGTGGGAAACAAATGTCGAGTCTTCCCCGGTTCCGTGGCATTCCCTTCCTAGGCCTCATCGTCGTCTACTGCCTTGGTGCTCTCGGCGCGTCGTGGTCAACGCGGTCAACAAACAACATCCATCGGAGAGGACTATACTTGGAGAGGGTGACAGCTGGGTCCACGACCGCACACAAGGAAGTGCCTCCTTATTATGAGCAAAATAATGATTCCTCCACCTAACAGCGGGGACCCATCGGAAGTGCCTCCTTATTACAAAAAAATATATGATAACGCCCCTGACAGCTGGGACCCGCCAGCTATATCTTCGCACGCAAGGAAGTGCCTCCTTGGCCCCCCTGACAGCTGGGACCCACCCAGTGGAAGCGTATGTTGCGTTATCTCTCTGGTAGCTAACGTGTACGTACATAGCGATCGATCGGTCTCTCTGCAGCGATGAACCGTGGCCTAGTAAGGAGTTGCACTGTCGTACATATAGCCAAGCTAAATGGAGTACACATATGTACAACCACGCTCCAAAAACTACGGGCACGTATGTACATACGGGCGGGGTCTCAAGCACGTACTCGCGCATACGTACGGCCATGCAGTCCCGCACATATGGAGACATCAGCAATGGTGTCATGTTCATCGGCAGCCAACCGGCGGGGTTGGAACGGAGAAACAGCGTCGTGTTCATTGGGAGGCAACGGAACACATTGTTTCATCGGGAGCCAATTGGCTTGGACATAACAGTCGAAACCTGGTGTGGCGTACTGCAAAACGGAGGGAAACGGCCTTCTGTTGGAGCGTGTACGGTCGAAATACGGTCATGTTCATCGGGAAGGGTCTGGCATACCATAAAATGGAGGAAACGGCCTTCTGCTCGACCGGCTATGGTCGAAACGGGATCCTGTTCATCGGGAGGGGTCTGGCGTACCGCAAAACGGAGGAAACGGACTTGTGTTGGAGCGCTATTGTTGAAATAGGGGTCTTGTTCATCGGGAGGGGTGTGGCGTACCACAAAACGGGACTCCACAGGCTACTGTTCACCCACCGTTGACTTCCTTCGACCTCCACCTGCACTTTTCATCCACCGCGTCTTCCTCTGCCTCCGCCGGCTATTGTTCAACCAACCCTCCACCGGCTACTGTTCAACCAGCCATCGACGGGATCCTGTTCATCCACCCCCAATGGCTCGGTTGTGGCGGCCTCCTCTCGGGGTCATGTTCATCCAGCGGCAATCGCCTACTATGTACTACTACCACGGGGTCCTGTTCATCCAACCCCCACCAGGAACTGTTCTTCCAACCCCAAGCACGTATGTCTCGACTCATTCAACCAACCCCATGTTCAATGTTCATCAAGAGGCAGCAGGTTCAATCGGCTTTAGTAAGAAGCAGCAGCGATCGGTCGGGTTCAGTTAGCAGCAGTGGAGAAGGAATCGCTCGGGTTCAGTTAACAGCCAAGGGATTGATCGCTCAGGTTCAGTAACGTAGCCTAGTGCAATCGGTCCGGTTCAGTAGCGAACGCCTTGCTCGGGTTCAGTTAGAGCCCAACACCTCACGCACACACGCGTACGTATACGACAGAAATGCGCAAACCTCCATGCATCGCTCGGCCCAGACCACCCACCGTAACCAGGAACTCCCCAAAAAATTCCTCGGCCTAGCTTCTACCACTATTTTTTCCGTCATGGACGGCCCAAAGAATGTCATGCAAGTGCGTCTCTGGCCCGCCCAGGACAAAAAGCCCATTTGTTGTCATGATTTTTTTGTCATAGAAGTAGGAGCCCACCACATCTATGTTGATACCGGGTTTTTTCACAGTTGTCATCATAGAAGTGTCATAAGCATGACAGGAAAAAAATTCGTTCGGGCCAAAATGGCACGAATGTGTCTTTTTTTGTAGTGTCTCACATGCAATAGGTTGTCTATCGTGTGGACCCTACATCCCAAAGACCCACTACGATCTAGGTTTGATCAAATCAACTATGTGTTGAGTGGTAGCATCAACTATAGCTCCAAGCAGCAGGGTGTTTGTAACGCCCCAGACCTGCTGGCGGTCGTTACTCCTGGCAGGATCTAGACTGGCCCCACAGATCAATACTAGTCTTTTCTCCACACTTTGTTCTCACTCGTGCGCACCCGGGAGCAACTTCGCGGTCGGTCACCAGAGACCCACTATGATGTAGGTTTGATCAAATCAACTATGTGCTGAGTGGTAGCATCAACTGTAGCTCCTAGCAGCAGAGTGTTTGTAATGCCCCGGACACACCCGCTGGCGGTCATTACTCCTGGCGAGATTTAGACTGGCCTCACAAATCAATACTAGTCTTTTATGCGTAGTTTATCCTCACTCGTGCGCACCCGGGAGCAACTTCCCGGTCGATCACCCATCCTGAAATTACTCCAAGCTGAGTATGCTTAACTTTGGAGTTCTTTCCTAATGGGCTCCCAGAAAAGAAGGAATTCCTTATTGATATGAGTAGTCTATCATCCCTAATAAGCCAGGCTATCACATCGTTTGTGATGAACTGGGGAAGGTTCACTTGGGAAGGGGTGCTGAGCTTAAGCTGGTAATGATCACTTACTAAGGTGACCACTGTGGCAAAGTTTTAGCTCAAATGGAGGGGTTTAGATAGCACTTGCTTTGAATGTGCCCCACTGGACAGTAACATGAAAGTTGATGTTTCACTCCCAAAGATGATAGGATTGAGCTGAAATTTGGTGGAGAGTTACCATTTGGGCATATGAAGGAACTGTAAAAAAGTTCATACCATTTGGACAAAGACAAATGGTACTTCCTTCACATTGCTCTTTTCTGGATAGAATCTAGCGGGAAATATTAAGAGAAATTGGCTAGATGAATCAGCACAAATATGGTGGAGAGGTTAAATAGGTAGAATAATGTCCTGGTAAATTTTAAGAAATTATGGAGCAATATAAAATATGGTTGCTTCATAATATGAAAATATGACCAGAATCAATGATTGGATGCTATGCTCACATGGATTGTTGGATTGAGCTAATATTTAGTGGAGAGCGATGATTTGAGCATATTGAGGACATAGAAAAATTCCAACTCATTTGGTTAAGCCTAACTAGTACTTCCTTCACAAATCTTCTTTCTGGTCGGAAACTTTGGAATTGGCTGAGGTAGATTTACTAGGCAAATGAAGTTGAATCTTTGCATGTGGAAATGGTTTGGATATGAAAGAGTTCTCAAAAAAATTGAGGGCAACCAAGAAGATATAAATGACACTTCATTCACAAAGTTTGAGGGCCATCGAGAAGATATGAATTAAAGTTTGTTATCTCTACCTTAAGTGCATGTCAAGTTTGTGCTCGTCATGTTCCTGTAGCATCATGTTTTGTTGCTCTCAAGTAGGCATCACACTGTTTTGCACAAATTTTTATTGTAGCTTGTGTTGTTTGTATTGGATGACCGTTAGTCTGTTTGAATAATGTCTTATATGAAACTTGCTTGGAATTGTGTGTAGTTTCATATTGTCATGCTGCATCCATGATTTGAGTGTTTGTGGTTGATGCTTGTATCCATTTTGCATCATTGCCATGTTGTACTTGTTTAACTCATATCTTCTACGTTGTAGCTTCGAATTCAGTTATCTACATATGTAAATTCATTCGAAAAATGTGTAGATCATCATGGTGCAATTTTATTTGTTGTTTAACAACTTTACCATAATGTTTTATTCAGAATAGTACCAATTTCCAAATATTCATATGGGGACTATCCCGTATTGTTATGTTTAGTTTCTGGCCTCATTTAAACTTGCTTTGATGTGGGGTTCTTTCATGCATCATGTCTTGCCATGAGTAGAAACATTTAATCTTATCATGCATCATACTTGGTTGTGCATCATGTCATGTTTATGCTTGTGTGTTTACGGTGTTGTTTGCTTCTTTCCGGTTGTGCTTCTTCTTGGTAGTTTCGATTACGTTGCGAAGTGTGAGGATGTGTTCGACTATGTTGACCCGTCTACTTCAAGGACTCAATCTTCTTCCAAGCGTGATCTCGGGCAAGATGACCATTACCTTAGATATCACAACTATCTTTGCTTGCTAGTTGTCTCGATGCTATCGCTATGCCGCGCTACCTACCACTTGTTTGTCAAGCCTCCCAATTTCCCATGATATAGCCTCTAACCTTTTCCACCATCCCAGCATTGCTCAGCCCCTCTTATAGCATTGCTAGTTGTAGGTGTAGTGCAGGTTAGTCCATGTTGGGAAATTGATATCATGGGATATCACAATATCTCTTATTTAATTAATGCATCTATATACTTGGTAAAGGGTGGAAGGCTTGGAATTTCGCTTGGTGTTTTGTTTCCACTCTTGTTGCCCTAGTTTCCATCATACCGGTGTTATGTTCCTTGATGAGCGCTCCTAACACATGTGGGTATATGGGGACCCCCTGACTTATCGCTTAGGAAAGAACTCTTACAGAAAGGCCCAACTTGGTTTTAAATTTTGCCAACATAATAATACTGATAAATAATTAATTTGCATAGGGAGTTAGCGCTACCCGAGGATTCTTAATTCCACATAATACAGGTGGGCCAGTGCCAATGGTGCTGGTCCAAAACAGAGTCGTTTGTGGCTTACCCTGGGGCAACTCGGGTCTCAGTTGTTGTACGATGTGCTCATCCGGTCGTGCCCTAAGAACGAGATATGCGGCTCCTATCAGGATTATCGACACATCAGGCGATCTTGCTGGTTTAGTTTTGCCTTTGACGAGAGACTTGTCCACTGAGATTCCTTATCATAAGCATCGTGTTCTTCACGGTGTGATGATGTTCCATGAGATGCGTGTGGTAGTTTATAGTGGATTCAGTTGGAGCACCCATTCATGGTTAAATCTTTACGAAAGTCGTGCCTGCGGTTATGTGGCGACTTGGAAATTTATAATATCTGGTTGTAGATAACTTGATACTAAAGTCGAAATAAAATACACCAACTGCATGCGTAACCGTGATCGTCTCCTTTCGAGGGAGTTCGGGAAGAGAACATAGTGGGGTTATGTTTGACTCGTAGGTAGTTCAGGATCACTTCTTCATTATTACTAGTTCATGTCTGTTATGCGCAGTTTACTCTTTGTACTCTTGTACTCGTAAGATAGCCACCATACAATGTTTAGTGCTTGCTGCAACCTCACCACGTATTCATTACATACCTATTAAGCTTTGCTAGTATTGATACCCATGTTAATGGGATTGTTGAGTCCTCATGGCTCACAGATTACTGCAGCAACAGTTGCAGGTATAGGTAACGCGATGATCTGACGTGAGAGTCTTGCTTGTTTTGGACTCCTTCCGCTTCTTCTTCTTCATCGATCTTGGAATAGGTTCCTGGTCGGCAGCCTGGGCTAGAAGGGTGGATGTCCTTCGTGTTTTTCGTTTGTTTTCATCCTTTTTCAGATGTTACTCTTTTATATGGTGTTTGTTACATGATGTATTTATGTGGCAAGTGTATGCCTTTGTATGTATACACATCTGTGTTGTAAGTGGTGTGATGCAATGATATCCACCTTGCATAGCGTCCTCAATATGCACTTCTATCCTTGGTGGGACCTCCGAGTTCCTCGAAGATAGGGTCGCATATTGGGCGTGACAATATATCATCATGATTGTACTACACATACTACAAAACCCGTAGCACATGTTACAAACAAATAGTTTTTCAAAATGTCTTGTACATGAAAAACTTGGCATATTCTCCTTGGTCACCCAAACATTGGGTTGAAACCAAAACTATCAGCGATTTCGTTGGTTTATGACTATTATGATGCTAAGTTCTAACAATATTTGGATTTTATGTGCACTACAAGTGAAGTAGGGAGGCTAATTTTAAGGCTCACACACCTTAAATTCTATGAACC
>LR738715.1:333047606-333059648 GCA_902687465.1 Secale cereale
TTAATGGGATTGTTGAGTCCTCATGGCTCACAGATTACTGCAGCAACAGTTGCAGGTATAGGTAACGCGATGATCTGACGTGAGAGTCTTGCTTGTTTTGGACTCCTTCCGCTTCTTCTTCTTCATCGATCTTGGAATAGGTTCCTGGTCGGCAGCCTGGGCTAGAAGGGTGGATGTCCTTCGTGTTTTTCATTTGTTTTCATCCTTTTTCAGATGTTACTCTTTTATATGGTGTTTGTTACATGATGTATTTATGTGGCAAGTGTATGCCTTTGTATGTATACACATCTGTGTTGTAAGTGGTGTGATGCAATGATATCCACCTTGCATAGCGTCCTCAATATGCACTTCTATCCTTGGTGGGACCTCCGAGTTCCTCGAAGATAGGGTCGCATATTGGGCGTGACAATATATCATCATGATTGTACTACACATACTACAAAACCCGTAGCACATGTTACAAACAAATAGTTTTTCAAAATTTCTTGTACATGAAAAACTTGGCATATTCTCCTTGGTCACCCAAACATTGGGTTGAAACCAAAACTATCAGCGATTTCGTTGGTTTATGACTATTATGATGCTAAGTTCTAACAATATTTGGATTTTATGTGCACTACAAGTGAAGTAGGGAGGCTAATTTTAAGGCTCACACACCTTAAATTCTATGAACCACTCAGACTCCTTGAATGCATCAAGTCGAGGTAAGTGACTCTTCCCAACCATTGACTAGACTATTCAGGTATTGCATGGTTCTAAAAGACTCATCTACATGATGGTCTCAAGTGTGCTTTATCCAGACGAAACCATTGGCTTGTTATCATGAACATTGATTTCAATCAAAATCAAATGGAGAACCTTGAAAAATTGTCCTTGTGTGCCTTCACTAGGGCCCTAGGTTTGAAGTTTAGCACTTTGACATATGTCTAAGCCCAAAATAGTTTGGCACTCCCTATGTTCCTAAATATAAGTCTTTTTAGACATTTCAAATGTACTACAACATACAGATGTATGTGGACATATTTTAGAGTGTATATTCACTCATTTTAGTCTGTGTGTAGTCACTTGTTGAAATCTCTAGAAAGACAAATATTTGAGAACGGAGGGAGTAGAACACTTTATCCAAAGAGTTAAGCTCATTACATTACATTTACTTTGGAATTGCAACTTACCAACTTTCCATTGGATTTTTATATCTGTGCCCCTGGTTCCTTAGCCATACTCATTCATCCCCACGTTCTTAACATTTGCTCACTTTTCCCCACTCTCGTGTCTGATACCCTCATAAATGGTCACAAATGGTGGATGCCGTCGGGTCGGTGCTTTGACCATTAACTCTGGCGAGTGGGGCCGCGGTGGACTGTGTCGCCCATTGGACCTGACAATTGGGCCGCGTCGGATGGTGCCGTTGTTCGCTCGTTGGGTCGTGGTTAGACTATTGTGCCCTGCGCGCGCTGCAACGACAGAAGCCTGTTATGCATGCACGACATGTCCAGCTAGCCTTCTATGCATGCACGTAGCTAGCCTAACTGCATGCGCCACTGCCCGCCGCCATGATGCGCTGACCAACCTCTTTCTGCATGCGAGCCGCCATGGATGTTGACCGGCCTCTTTCTTCACACGAGCCACCACGGACGCAGGGACGGTCGCTGTCGATGGTTCGTCTCATCTCTCACACTTGTCTCCTCGATGTAGAGCATTGTTTCACACTTTTTGATCCACTCTCATCTATTCAACGTGGCGATTAAAACCTATTGGCAATTAAAGTGACATATCGATCGACACGGCTCATTTGAACGTAGCAAATCCAAAGCGCGGCCGGTGGCACTCCCCTTCACTTCCCCTTTCCCTATTTAAAACACCCACCCCTCCACCAATTCTCCACACACCCATTTGTGCCTCCCCCTTCTCTTCTTCACCCAAACCCAGAGCACTCTCAAAGCAAGGTGAGGATGCAGTACAACGGCCCCACCTTCGAGCTCCCACCGACCGTGCCGGAGAGATGGTATCCGGCCGGCGCCATCTGGAGACGACGCTCTGCGTGTGGGCGTTCTCACGCTGGAGGGGTGCAAGGGAGCTTGCCTAGTGGTTCCTCAGATGTGATTCTATCCCGATCACGTGGTGAACTCGTGATTGGGGCACAACCGCATTTCGGGCACTTAGCAAGATGGATATCATTACATCGTACCATTACATACATAGATGAGGGATACATACAAGTAATACAATAGCCACATGAATACATCACATCATACACAGGGCATCCAACTATCGATGAAAACACATGAAAACACACGACATCCATCCTGCTATCCCAGGCTGCCGACTAGGAACCTATCCCAAGACTGGCGAAGAAGAAGAAAGAAGAACTCCAACACAAGTAAACATCGCTCTCACGTCAAGTCATTGGAAACCCGCACCTGCAACTGTTGTTGTAGTGTCTGTGAGCCATGAGGACTCAGCAATCCCATAACCATGGGTATCAAGACTAGCAAAGCTTAATAGGTATGGAGAGGTTAAGTGGTGAGGTTGCAGCAGCGGCTAAGCATTTGTATGGTGGCCAACTTACGAGTGCAAGGATGAGATGAGCATCTACACAAACGGTCGCAAACTAGTAATGATCACTAAGGGATCCTGAACTACCTACGAGTCAAACATAACCCCACCGTGTTCTCTTCCCGAACTTACTCGGAAAGGGACGGTCACGGTTACTCACGCGGTTGGTGTATTTTATATCGGATCCTCTTTCAAGTTTTCTACAATCGGACATTAACAAATTCCAATCTGCCACATAACCGCAGGGATGGCTTTTGAAAGATCATAACCCTGCAGGGGTGTCCCAACTTAGCCCATCACAAGCTCTCACGATCAGCAGAGGTAAAACCTCTCATCTTAGGGACAACCCGATCAAACTCGGAATCCCGGTGCACAAGACATTTCGACAATGGTAAAATAAGTCCAGTAAGACCTCCCAATGTGCCGACATCCTGATAGTATCCGCGCGTATCTCATCTCAGGCCATGTCTGGATGAGCACTACGTACAGCAACCGAAGACCCCAAATAACTGGGTGGCACCGCAAGTGGCTCTAGTTTGGGACCAACACCATCAGCACTGGGCCCCCTATATGTGGAAATGAATCCTCGGGGACGCTACCCCCTATGCAAATTAATTAATTAATTAATAGTTTTATTATGTTGCAAATTAAAACCAAAGTTGGGCCTTGCTGGAGGAGTTTTACTCAAAGCGAACTGTCGAGGCGGTCCCATAACCCCCAACCGTGTTAGGGACGCAAACTCAAGGAACATAACACCGGTTTATCGGTTCTTAAGGCGGCATGAGTGGAACAAAACACCGAGAAAAAGGCCAAGTCTTCCATCCATTACCAAGTATATAGGTGCATTAATTATAGTAATAGATATTGTGATATTCCAACATCCAAATCTCTGAACATGTCCACTAAGGGGGAGAGTCAAAAGGAAATGGCGCACCCACCCTCCCTCCCACCCTCCTCCCCGTGACCTAGGCTTCCGGCGAACAACCATTCCCGCCGGTGTCTACTCGATCTGCTCCGCTCATTGGATCCGGCGTCCTCTGATCTACACACCCACATCCATCTCCTATGGGTTCCTCTCGTGGATCTACGTTGGATCTGGACTTTTCGGCGGGGCTGGACTTTGCATCTAGGGTTTTCAACGTTTGTGGGCAAACGATCCATCCTTCGGACGACACACATCATTTTGTTATGGTGGTGTCCTTCAGCAGGCATATTTTCCGTCTTACTGAGGATTCAGTTGCGGCTGCCCTTGAATCAGCCCTTGGAGGTTCTGCTATTGATTTCATGGTCTCTCATATTAAGGATAAGGTATTTTCTTTCTTTGTTTCTTGCAAGAAAGTTGGGCTTTATATCCTGCAGCTGCGTTCTTTTGCTTGCATGCAATTCAAATGCTTTTTTCACCTCTGGGGGCATGGAGGCCCGAACTGGCGACGTGAGTTTGAGATCTGGAAGAAAGAATGTGATGCAGAATGGATTCTTGTTAGTCCATCTAAAAAACGGGCTACTCTTGGACTTTTGGCCATGCATAAACCCCCAACCAGATCATCTTTACGTTCGGGTGTTTCCTCGGGGAAAAGGATTTCGTTTGCTACTTTCCAGCAATACCCAGCTTGCCGGGGTTACAGATATCCTGCTACTCAAGCGTGCATTGATACCGTTGCTGAGGCCGGTTATGAAATTAATCCTCGTGAACGTGTCATCATCTCCTCGCCGCCGGCGAGCAACCTCCAGTGGACGGTGGCCACGCCACCCATCTCTTTTGGAACTATCAACGTCCCGGCGAAACTTACGCCCGTTATTTCAGGATCGGATCAATCTGCACCACTTTCGGATTTTCTTGCTCCACAAGTCACGGCTGTCACGGCTACTTCGCCGCAGAAAACTCCCCCCGTGGCCCAGTCGGACCTTCCAAGCCTGGGCACTCCATCGGCCCGTCCCCCTGAGGCCCACGGAAACCGTATCCCTCCGGTTGCTTCTTTCGCCTCGTCGGAGACTACCAATCTTATTTCTCCGAACAGTAATTGCCTATCTATTACAGATGAGGATTTTATTAATGATATGGTGTTTCAAGTTTGGAAGTGCAAAAATTGTCTCTCAATGAAGCACGCAACGGTAACGTGTTCTAATCAAATCCGTTGTAGAAAATGCTTCCGTTTGGGCCACAGAGCGAAATCTTGTGCGGACTCTGCACCTTCCCCCGCTTACAAGTGGGTCCCCCGGGTCAATATTGCGGCTCAAATCCAGTCTAAGGATTCTTTATCGCCTGCCGCTTCGATTTCCTTCCCAGCCGGCCGCTCTGCGCCCTTGTCCAGTCCCATCGCGTCTGCCACCCCATCGCCTCCACCATTGCCATCCGAGCCGCCGCCCATTACTCCACCGCAACCTGCTTCAGCTCCGCCGCCCACTCCACCGCCCACACCCCCGCCACCAAACACTCCCCAGCAACCACCACCAGCCATGGCAAACTTCGAGCTCGACCCAATGGACTTCCTCCCACAGGGCTTCGACATCGTCGACGGCGGACCCCTAAGGCTTCCACGGGCTTTCTTCTCGCCGGCGGTGGCCCCCGACAGGCAAAACGAGGCGTTCGCCATCGCCATTGTGGAGCCTGCACCTCTTCAGGCCGAGGTTCCTCTCTTCCGCAACCTGGTCAGTGACTTTGTAGTCAATCAGCTTGGACGCGCTGTTCTGGATACACAACCTTGGATTCAAGGCGTAGGGCTATTCCGCTTCCGCAGCGCTGTTGCTAGGCAAACTCTTGTGGACCACCCTCCGTTTGATCTTGGCAATGATCGGTTCGTCCGATTCATACCACATGACGAGGGCATCAATTATCGGGCTGTTCATGGTTTCCGCCGAGGTTGGATTATGCTTGTTGGCATCCCGCTTGACTACAGAAGAACAGCCTATATTGCGGATGCGATTGGCTCTTTTGGCAGATTCCATTACTGGCATCAGGAGGATCCCGTTCTTGGACGCACCTTGGCGTATGTATCTTTTCCTGCTCCCTCCCTTGTGCCGCGCGATATTGTCTACAGAGAATATTCAGACTTTGGTGGAGCACGCGTCTCCTGGACAGTACCTGTCTACATCCTCTCTGCAGACTTTGCGGATGTTCTGCCCGCTGACGAAGATCCTATGCCTGCCAACGGGAATCCACACCCCCTGCCTGGTCAAATGGTGGCTGATAATCTCAACTGGATGGTTCTGCCTGAATTTCCGGAACTGGGCTGGAATGATGTGCCTCCACCAGTCCATGAGCAACACCATGGTTTCCAGCAGCAGCCCGAGGACATTTTGGAACAGGTGGATGATAACCAGCATGATGAGGAGCAATCCCAGGAATCCATGGTTCTATAGCTTTCTGAAGATTCCATCAACAATGATGATGTTGCCGTTGCTGTCAATCAACCACCGCTTCATGTTGGTATGGTTCTAACCCTCTACGGACCTGAATTGCCACCTTGTTTGCAATGGCAGCGCAGCTTCGAGCGTTTGCTGCCGCTTCAGTGGGTCTCAGCGGTTCCAAGACCTCTTCACCAACAGGATTTCTTGCCTTTCGAGCTGCCTCTCAGTGTATGGGATTTCAACTGCACCTTGTCTGGGTTCGACATTGCTCTGCGGGCGGACTGCAACACCGCATTATCTGGTCCTGCGAAGAAGCCAGTGGCCCGCGCGCTCTGCTTTGACGACATCTCCTGCCCGGTGACGGAAGCCTTCCAGTTTTCTGCCAAGATGCCAAGGAAGCGCGGCCGTAAGGCGGCTACACCCCTCGTGGTCTCTGAGGTACGCCGCAGCGCCCGCCTCTTCGCTCTCAAGGGAGGCTTTCGCCAAGTCCCGGTGCCTGACGAATCGAGCCATCACTCTGCCCCGAAGAAGCGCAAGACGAAGGCGTCTGCGCATGGCCTGCCGCCCCCCCCCTCTGTGCTCGATTGACGACCTCCAGCGCATTGGCACTCGTCTTCGGATTGCCCAGGAGAAAATGACCAAGGAGAAGCTTACGGCGGATCCGTCTGTCACCAGCAGCACGAGTTCTGATGATCATTAAACCTCTCACAAGTCTGGGTCTATGGCGTACCTCCCAAATCGCCATTTATCTTTGTTTTATTTACTTTGTTCTGAACTTTATGGCTCGGTTATGTAATATGCTACTCTATGGATCACTGCGTGATTCATGCTGCTTCTGCTTTCTACATGTTCCCCATGAATCAAACCAACTGTAGAGCTTGGAAGGTCTTTTGCTGGAATGTTAGGGGTCTTAACTCGGAGGCACGTCAACTTGCTGTCAAGCAAAAGATTGATGAAAGCGGATGCTCTGTTATTTGCCTTCAGGAAACCAAGTGCATGCATATTGATCATCGTTTCCTCCGTAAATTCTGCCCCAGGCGTTTTGATAATTTTGTGTATGTTCCTTCAGTTGGGGCCTCTGGTGGTATTGTAGTCATATGGAATTCCGCTTTTTTCATTGGCAAGCTAATCGTGGCTAAACCTTATGGTATCGTCCTGGAATTCAGCTCGGCTCACACCTCTGAAGTCTGGACTCTTGTCACAGTTTATGGACCTTGTCAGGGCCCTGCCCGAGACGAGTTTGTTCAGTGGCTCTATAACCTTAATATTAATGTGGATGACAAATGGCTTCTTCTAGGTGACTTTAACTTCATGAGATATGTGGACAATCGTAATCTTCCAGGGGGCAACATTAACGATATGTTCTTGTTCAATGAAATCATCGGGCATCTTGGCCTCATTGAACTACCAATAAAAGGCAGACAATACACTTGGTCCAATATGCAAGCACACCCACTGCTCGAACAGCTTGATTGGTTTTTTACTTCAGTTGCATGGACGCAGGATCACCCCAATACTCTGGTCTATCCCCTAGCCAGAACTGCCTCTGATCACGTGCCCTGTGTTGTCTCGATTGCCACGAGCATCCCTAAGGCCAAGGTATTCCGATTCGAGAACTACTGGATTGATCTCCCTGGCTTCTTTGAGTGTGTCTCATCGGTGTGGAACAGAAACTTCAGGCAGACCAATATTGCATCACGAATATCGGCAAAGTTCAAAGCCCTACGCTATGCCCTTAAGCAATGGCATATTCGGCTGGCTACGGTGAAGGCACTTATCGAGGATTGTAACAAGGTTATTCTCTTCTTTGACCAACTTGAGGACTGTCGTCCTTTGAGTTGGCCTGAAACGAACTTCCGCCGCATTGTTAAAACACATCTTGCGGATATCCTGCACATGCAGTTCATATATTGGAAGCAGCGTTGCACGATCAGAACCATTAAAGTGGGTGAGGAGAACTCCAAATTCTTCCATGCCATGGCCACGGAGAGGTATCGCAAAAATACCATCTCTTCGCTTAGAAATGCTGAGGGTGAAGTAATTTCTGACCATCAACAACTGGCGACTATGTTTTGGTCTGATTTCAAGCACCGTATGGGCCATGCTAAGGGAATTACGATGGATTTTGACCTTGCCACCCTTATTGCCAAGGTTGATGGCCTTGAAGAACTGTCTCGGCCTTTTTCTGAGCAAGAAGTGGAGGAAGTGATCAAAAACATCCCCCCTGATCGTGCTCCGGGCCCTGATGGGTTTTCTGGTCTGTTCTTGAAGAAATGTTGGCCAATTCTCAAACAAGACTTCTTATCCCTTGTCCGAGACTTCTATGAGGGCAAGTGTGACCTTGAATGCTTGAACAATTCCCTCATCACCCTCATTCCGAAGAAGTTAAGCCCTGAGGTGGTGGGAGACTTTCGGCCTATCTCTCTGACCAATACCTGTTTGAAATTTCTGACGAAGTTGCTAGCTAACAGACTGCAACAGGTAATCCTCCGGTGCATCCATAAAAACCAATATGGTTTTCTACGTTGCAGATCAATCCAGGACTGCCTAGCTTGGTGTTTCGAATACATACACCAATGCAAAGCTTCCAAACGGCCCATTGTGCTTCTCAAGCTTGACTTCACGAAGGCGTTCGATACTCTGGAACATGATACCATTCTTCAGATGTTGCATTATAAGGGTTTTGACAAGCGTTGGACTGGCTGGGTTAATTCTCTGTTATCGTCTGGCTCTTCTTCTGTGCTTCTTAATGGTGTACCTGGACAACATTTCCACTGCAAAACTGGAGTGCGCCAAGGGGACCCTTTATCCCCGCTTCTTTTTGTCATTGCAGTGGATCTTCTTCAATCGGTGGTGAATGATATGTGCTCTCGAAACATTCTACAAATGCCAATTCCTACCAGCTCCAATGATTACCCAATTGTTCAATACGCTGATGATACTCTGATCATTCTTCCAGCCGCTGATGATCAGCTCCTTGCTCTGAAACAGATGCTCGATAAGTTTGCTCAGGCCACCGGGCTCCGTGTTAACTTTAGCAAGTCTTCATTGATTCCTTTAAACCTATCTGATGAAGAAGGCTCCCGCATTGCGTCACTTCTTGGCTGTGAGGTGGGTACTCTCCCCTTCACATACCTCGGTTTGCCTATGGGCACCTCGAGGCCAACTGTGGCAGAGTTAACACCGCTAGTGGATCGCCTGGAGAGGAGACTGTCTGCTTCATCATGTTTGCTCAACCAGGGCAGCCGCCTTCAACTCCTTCAATCGGTCCTAGCTTCCATGCCGATTTATTTCTTGTGCTCTCTGTCTCTCCCAAAAGGCATTATTAAACAACTAGAACGGATCATGCGCCAATGTCTCTGGAGAGGAAATTCGGAGACGCCTCGTCAATCTCTCGCTGCCTGGGACCTTGTATGCCGACCCAAGAAATGTGGTGGACTTGGTATCACCCATCTGGAAACTCAAAATGAGGCTTTACTCATGAAGCACCTATTCAAATTTTTTAACAAATTGGATATTCCTTGGGTCCAATTGATCTGGGACACTTATTACGTCTCCTCTCCTCCTCAAGCTACTCGCAACTGTGGCTCCTTCTGGTGGAGGGACATCTTTCGGCTCTATGATCAATTCTGCTCCCTCGCCGTCCCACAGGTTTCCTCGGGTGACACAGTCTTGTTTTGGACGGATAAATGGCATATTGATAATAGGGTGATTTCCCTACAGACCAGATTTCCGCATCTGTTTTCATTTGTAATCAACGAATTTATCACTGTCAAGGATTTCTTCCTGGAACCAAGTGAAACACAGAATTTCCATTTACCACTGTCCATCGAAGCCTTTGAGGAACTACAGCTGATGCAGTCTCTTTTGGTTACTATACACCTTGATCCCTCAGCACATGACAGCTGGAAATGGCCCTCCAAATCTGGCACCTTCATCTCCAAAGTGTACTATGATTTCAGGTTTTCTCACATTGCGGTGGACCCCATATTTAAATGGATATGGAAATGCTCTTGCACGCTGAAGATCAAAGTATTCGGATGGCTTCTTCTAATGGATCGACTCAACACCAGAGATATGATGCAGCGAAGACATTGGCATGTAGAAGATGCTAATTGTTCTATATGTCTTTTGCCACATCTTGAAGACCGGGCACACCTCTTCTTCGTCTGCAATTTCAGTCAGCGAGTCTGGAACTTCCTTGGTATTTCTTGGACATCTACAGGACACTCCTCCACGTATTCCATGGCTCTAGCAGCACGTCAAGACTTCGGACAACCATTCTTCACTGAGGTAGTCTTCACTGCTGCTTGGAATATCTGGACCCAGAGAAATGGCAAAGTTTTCAGGAATGAACAACCTAGCTTCAGATCCTGGAGAAGAAACTTTGTGTATGATATCTCCTTACTTGCACATAGAATTAAATGTAAATATAGAGATAGACTCCTCTCCTGGATAGCCTCTCTCCAGTAGACTAGCTGTAAGTCCCTTCCCCTTTTCTCTGTATATACTTAAGACCTTTGTACTCTATTCCCTCTCTGGGATTTTAAGATAATAAAACACTGTGAGGCTGTTGCCTTGCAGTACATAGTCAAAAAAAAAACATCCAAATCTCTGACATGGAGCAATCTTCATCTTCACCTGCAACTAACAATGCTATAAGAGGGGCTGAGCAAGCGGTAACATAGCCAAACAACGGTTTGCTAGGATGGTGGAAAAGGTTAGAGGTTGTTTCATGGCATAAGGGGAGGCTCGATAAACAAGTGGTGGGTAGCGCGACATATAGCGATAGCATCGAGACAACTAGCATAGCAATGATAGTAATGAGATCCAAGGTGACAGTCATATTGCCTGAGATCCCTCAAGGAAGAAGAATGAGTCCTTGAAGAAGATGAAGCCACGTAGACGAACCAAGTGTAGTTGAACGAATCCTCACGATCGCAACGAAATAGGAACTAACGAGAAGAAGCAAACAACATGGTAAACACACAACACATAAACAAGACAAGATGCTCAACCAAGTATGATGCATGGCAAGCTACATTATGCTATTCATGGCAAGAGATGATGCATACAAGACCACACAACAAAGCAAGTTTAAATGAGGCCAGAAACAACATATAACAATTCCGGTAAGTCCTCATATGCAACTTTCGCAATTGGTCCAGATCTGAACAAACCTTAAGTTAGAGTTGCTAAACAGCAAGTTAAGATGCACCATGATGATCTACACGATTTTCTAGTCAAGTTACATATAAAGTTCATTTGATTCGGAGCTACGGCCTAGAAGATATGAGCAAAACTAGTTGAACATGGCATTGATGCAAAATGCATTCAAACATCAAGCACAACATTCAAAACATGGATGCAACATGACATGATGCATCTACATGTAAAACCAAGCAAGTTTCATATAGAGCATGCCCAAAACGGAGCAACGGTTCAACACATACACATGAAACAAGTTTAAAGGACAAGCTGTCCAAAACAGCAACTAGGCAGCTTACAAGCACAAAAACAACATGCTACAAGTACAAGATAGGCCCAAACATGATATGAACTCAAAGTACAGATTACATGCTTTAAGAATCAACAAGGATCAGGTTCATAGGCATAAAGAGTAATCCAACATGATCAAGGCAACAAGCAAACTTTATATCACGGATTATGACTTAGTGAAAAACTGGGCATACACATGAGCAGAATTAATATGTTGACATGTTGTAGGCAAGAAATAATTAAGCTATAGTGCAATAACATGGCAAGCAAAGGGATGACATGCTAGTACATAGCCTGGAGCTCAAATAAGACAACATGTCATATACATGGGATCAACAAGTTCATTGCATTCATCAAAACAAGATGGAAACATGATATACAGATTCTCAGACTTTGTTGAAATCTGGGAATGCAAATATCAACATCATGATGCTGACTTTGGAGGCACATAACAGCAAGTTTGACAATTCTAAAAAGCATGAAAAGGTCATGAACATGTAGTAGGCATGGCATACTCCAAATAACTCAATTGGCACAACTCCATAGGAGATATTGATTGATTACAATGAGCTTTGCCAAATGGAACATGTTGTTGGCAGGCTGACAGATTTATCATGATGACAACTTGAGAGCAAGAAA
>LR738715.1:333059658-333150723 GCA_902687465.1 Secale cereale
AACATGGCAAGCAAAGGGATGACATGCTAGTACATAGCCTGGAGCTCAAATAAGACAACATGTCATATACATGGGATCAACAAGTTCATTGCATTCATCAAAACAAGATGGAAACATGATATACAGATTCTCAGACTTTGTTGAAATCTGGGAATGCAAATATCAACATCATGATGCTGACTTTGGAGGCATATAACAGCAAGTTTGACAATTCTAAAAAGCATGAAAAGGTCATGAACATGTAGTAGGCATGGCATACTCCAAATAACTCAATTGGCACAACTCCATAGGAGATATTGATTGATTACAATGAGCTTTGCCAAATGGAACATGTTGTTGGCAGGCTGACAGATTTATCATGATGACAACTTGAGAGCAAGAAAGAGACATGCTACAGCAACTTATAATTACAAACAAGGGCATGGATGGATAGAGTATAACATGGACTTTAAGACATCATCATTGGACATCTCCAACTATGCATAGATTGGACTGTAGCATCACGCAAACATGGCAACATAATATAATAGTTCTAGACTTAGCAGTTTTTAACAAGTCGCAGCTAACAGCAAACAGCGAGTAGGTCACTTTGCAAGCTTGTTCCACTCACCACAAGGCATATCACGAAAAACTAATTACACCATTGCAAAGTTGACATGATTGTTCTCCTAAAACATGTTGACATGATGCTCAAAAGAAAATCATACAAAACGATATGAAAAAGGAAAATGAGCAAGTTATATTTAGTTTTCAGCAGTTAACAACAACTTGCAATTTCGCAACAGGGATTAAAATGCCAAGATGAACCTAACATGAATGCAAATGGCACCATCACCAAGAGCACTCTGACATGAACATTTTGACATATCATATGCTTCATTTGGATCAACATGCAAAAAGATATGATCATTACAAAAAGCCTAAATGATATTGAACCTTACCAGAAATATACCCTCGGGAAGGGGGTCTCGGGCGGACATGACCGTACCCGGACGGACACGTCTGGCGGCTGGGCCCACTGGCAGGGTCACAGGGCGAGGGGGCGGTCGGACATGTCTGGGCTCCATCGGACATGTCCGGCACGGCGAGAGGAGGCCGTGCGGCGGCGGTGGCTCTCCGGCAAGGTCGGAGGAGGCCGGGGAGGCGTCAGCGAAGCGGCCCGGACCGGATCTGGCCAGATCCGGCCGACAGCGAGCGGGCACGGCGGCGGAGGAACGCGGGGTCACCGCATCCGGGCGGGACGGCGGTCGGCGATGAGGGGCGCGAGGTGCGGCGCGGCGGAGGCGGCTAGATGGTGGGGCAGGGGCTCACCAGCACGAGGAGTCGGCGGGAAGCTAGCTCGGGTGGAGGCGGCGGCCTGGCTTGCCGTCGGGGCGGAGGCGGCGTGCTCCGGCGAGCAACCGGCGGCGGGGTGGAGCGAGAGGCAGCGGCGGTCGGGCAGTTGGGCCCCGCGGAGGTAGACGGGCGGCGTGTCGGTGTATTGGGAACGACACCTATGGGATCACAAGAATCCCTACTATGGTTGCGGGGCACGGGGTTGAGAGAAGAGCGGATCAAACAGATAGCACACGGTTCGTTTATCCAGGTTCGGGCCGCGAGGATGCGTAAAACCCTACTCCTGCTTTGGTGGATTGTATATTTGTGTTCTTCAGCTAGCTATGGGGCATGAGGAGCTCCAAAAATCCGAATCCTCCTCCTGGTCGCCTCGGGCCTCCTTTTATAGAGAAAGGGGTCGCCAAAGTGGCACACAGGAGGTGGAAAGGGTACAGTGATGCGAGGTTTATCCCTCGCATTACATGACAAGGCGCATTTAATGTGTCTTGCTTAGGTGTCCTTGCTTTATCGGGGACGGGGGAGAGGCCTATCTTGTCCGCTGCGGCTCCTTCTTGTGTTGACACACGCCCTGGCCAGTGATGCCTGAGATGCCATGTAGGTAGGCAGGCAGCTGAGGTGGCGCAATGGTGGGTCTTGACGAAGATCTGCATGTCGCCATGCAGGTGCCTGCCCAGCTGGTTGGGTCGGCAGCTGCATAGGGCGGTGGAAGCTTAGTTGGTGTGGGCGTGATGGTGGCCCTGCGGATGTCCTCGGCAAGGGCCTTGCCGGGGCCCCGCCAAGGGTCTTGCCGCGGCGCCTGCTGTCATCCCCGGCAAGATGCTTGCCGGAGGTCTTGTGGCCTTCCTTGACTGGGATCCCGCCAAGGGTCGTCGTCTTCTTAGTGTGTACCTGATCTTGAATGTCTTCACAAGATCTGCATGCCACTACGGGGATGTCTCCTGAATCCTTGCCCTATGGGGGCAGCGGACTCAAGGGCCATTCGCTCCGTGAGCGTGGGGCGAGTTGCCGTGGCAAGGGTCTTGCCGGGGCTGCTAAAGCCGGTCCCGGCAAGGATCTTGCCGGGGCTGCTAAAACTGGCTCCCGGCAAGGATCTTGCCGGGGGAACCCGCTTCGTCCCTTTGCTCTTTGTGGTCTTGTTCTTTGGTGTTGCTCCAGTTCCATCGAGCTCCGGTCTTACCCTGGCTTACCTCCCTGGCCTTGCTTGGTGCGGCGGTGCCCGTGGCTCAGACTGCCCGTGCACAGTCATAGGGGTACAAAAGTGTACCCCCCTTTTCTTACACCGACAGGAGCCCCCGGGCCTGGGCCACACATAAGCGCGACACATTGTTGGGCTAGGCCCAGAACGGTGAGCGGGCACGCGGGACGGTTTTTACCGTGGTAAGATTTTCCGCGCGCTTCGCGTCCCACGATCCGCGCGCGCGGCGCTGCGCGGCGTGGAGGGGCGTGTGTGACGTGGGCGGCATGCGCGGGGCGGTTTCCACAGGCATGCGTCACGTCGCAGTTAATGTGAAAGGAGGCGGCCCGCGTTTTCCCCCATAAGAAGGTATAACCGCGGGCGCGCTGCTCACTTCCTCCTCTTTCCCCGCGCCTCTTCCAATCTCAGAGCCGCCGTTTCCTTTCTTCCTTCCTTCCTAAGCTTCCGCCCCTCTCTTCCATTCGTCATGGAGAGAGCAAATCCCGGCCCTTCAACGGTGGCGGCGAGGGTCGCCGCTCGACAACGCGTCCCTCCTTCTCCTGCACCTGCAGTGGCAGAGCCAGCCGCGACGGGAAGGGGAGGGGGCGAGGCCGTGGGCGAGGCCGGGGTGCTCGGGGAAGAGGAGGATGGGGTGGCCCGCCGGCCTCGCCCCCGCCAGCAGCTCCTCCTCCAGTGGAGGGCCATGTTCGGGATGACCCTTGTGAGTTCGTCTTCAGGTTGCGTCGGCCGCCGCGCCGCCGCCTTCGTCTCCCGACTCCATTTGGCGGGAGATGGAGCTGGATCCGCCGGAGTCGTTGCGGCTGCACATGAGGGGCTGCGGGATCAGTGGCACGCGGGTCCGCGTCGACTTCCCTGCTCCTCGTGTGATGTATCTTCGTCAGGGATGGAAGACGTTTGCTCATATCCACAGCTTGACGGATGGGCTCACTCTCCATTTTAAGTTAATGGAGGGTGGCCTTCTTTCCGTCAAGGTCTTGAGCTGGTTGATGAAGTTTCTTTGAATGGAACTGACACGCTTCACACCTGGTGACCAGTGTCGTCGCATCCTGGAGGGCAGTGGGCCAGAAGAAACCTTGCCGAAATGCCTTGCCGGCAAGGGCTCTTGACCCTATGTGGGATCCACATATGCCTCCATGTATCTCTGCCAACATCCCCAGTCCTTCCTCTCGAGGGATACACTTCAATTTCACGATGTTCGGTCTCTTTCTATACAGGACGTCATCGATGAACTGGTACATAGCAGACCGACGGGCTACTTTTTCCGCTTCTTCCTGCTCCTCAGGAAGTTCCCCAGTTTGGAGGAATCGGACGGTATGCTATGCCCACGCTGGAGCCTGGGGCTCGACGGCGAGGACTAAAGGCATTTCCTCCGCTATAGGAGCGGCTATCTCGACGGCAAGAGCTTGACGCTCCGCCGGAGTTAGCCGTCCTGTGGCGGGCTCAGTGTCCCCGGAAACATCCTTGTCGGCGGCTCCGGGGAGCTCGGTGGGAAAGTACTTGCCGGGCCCTGATTTCCTCCTCTTGTTTTGCTCTGTTGATGGATCAACGGATGGCTGAGAAAGCTGAAGCACAAAGGTACCTGGTTCCATAGGTAACTTGAGGGCAGCGCGCTTTGACAGGTAATCGGCGATGTCGTTCTCCGCTCAGGGAACGTGTTCCGCCTGTATACCATCAAAGCGCTCTTCCAGCTTCCTCACTTCATCGACGTAGGCCTTCATCAACGGGCTCTGGTAATCTTTGTTGACTTGTTTGACGACAAGCTGCGAATCGCCCCTGACAATGAGTTTCTTGATTCCGAGGTCTGCCGCGATCCTAAGACCAGCAAGCAGCCCCTCATACTCAGCAGTGTTGTTCGTTGATACCTCCCTGGGGAAGTGCATCTGGACCACGTACTTGAGGTGCTCTCCAGTGGGCGCGACCAGCAGTACGCCAGCCCCGGCGCCCTGTAAGGAGAAAGCTCCATCAAAGTACATGATCCAGTCGCAAATCGCCTCTTTGCCGGGGAGAGCAGTTTCCTGGACCTCTTCATCAGGCGTCGCGGTCCATTCTACAACGAACTCCGCCAGGACTCGGCTTTGAATCGTCGAGGTACTTTCAAACTTGAGGCCAAAGCTGGACAGCTCCAGTGCCCACTCTACATTTCTTCCCGTTGCATCCGAATTGTGCAATATCCGTTGTAGAGTGAGGCGAGTGACGACAGTGATCTCGTGCGCCTAGAAGTAATGATGCAGCTTCCTCGAGGCCATAAGAAGGCCGAAGAGCAATTTCTGCACACCAGAGTACCTTGATCTAGCCCCTGCAAGAGGGAGCTAACAAAGTAGACTGGGTGCTGCATCATTTTCTTCCTTGGCTGCACTCCAACCGGCCGTGTCGTCTCTGCACCAATGGCATCAGGCTCTGTCGCTGCTATCACCTCATCATCGATTTCTCTCTGCGCCACTAGTGCGGTACTGACCACCTGGTTCGTTGCCACCAGGTATAGCAGCAACGGTTCTTGTGGCCTAGGCGCAACTAGTACTGGCGTGGAGGAAAGATACCTCTTCAAATCTTGTAATGCTGCTTCAGCTTCTGGTGTCCACTCCATCGGGCCTGCCTTTTTCAAAATCTTGAAAAAGGGAAGGGCGCGCTCGGCAGACTTGGAAATGAATCTGCTCATGGTGGCAACGTAGCCAGCAAGCCGACGCGCATCCTTGACCCGTTTGGGTGCTTCAATCTGTTCTATAGCTTTGATCTTGTCCGTATTGGCCTCTATCCCACGCTGTGACACAAACAACCCGAGAAGCTTGCCGGACGGGACGCTGAAGACGCACTTCTCAGGGTTCAGCTTCTGGTTGATCTTGCGTAGGTTTACAAATGTTTCTTGTAAATCCGGTATAAGGGTTGCCCTGCTCTTGGTTTTGACCACTATATCATCCATATAAGCCTCCATATTTCTATGGAGCTGGGGTTCAAAACCAATCTGGACTGCCCTTGCAAACGTCGAGCCAGCACTCTTCAACCTGAAAGGCATTCGTACGAAACAGTATGTACCACATGGGGTGATGAATGATGTCTTCTCTTCGTCTTCTCTTGCCATGAAGATCTGATGGTAGCCGGAGTAGGCATCGAGGAACGACAACAGGTCACACCCAGCCGTGGATTCAACAATCTGGTCGATGTGCGGCAACTGGAAGGGGTCCTTGGGACAAGCCTTATTGATATCTGTGTAATCAATACATAGCCTCCACTTCCCATTTGCCTTGCGCACTACCACTGGATTGGCCAACCACGTTGGATGGAGCACTCCTCTTACCAAACCCGCTGCTTCCAGTTTCCGGATCTCCTCTGTGATGAACTCTTGTCATTCCAAAGCTTGCTTCCTGACCTTCTGCTTGACGGGCCGCGCATCAGGACAGACAGCAAGGTGGTGCTCAATCACCTCCCTGGGAACGCCGGGGATGTCGGATGCTTGCCATGCAAACACATCGACATTTGCCCGCGGGAAGGTGACGAGCGCGTCTTCCTTTTTGTCGTCAAGGATGGAGCTTATGGTGAAAGCCCCTCCTGTGCCGTCCTCCTTGACAGAAACCTTCTTGGTTCCCGGCGGTGTGGCCCTGGACTTCTTGTTTCTGCCGGTGGAGCTCTTTGGCACGTCCTCGACGGGAGCACTACACTCCGAAGAGGTGCGCTTGCCAGAGTGGGTGTCCGAGGTCTCACTGGTTTTCTTCTTCTTCTCCCCGGCGGAGCTCTCTGGCACGTCCTCGACGGGAGCACTACACTTCGAAGAGGTGCGCTTGCCGGAGTGGGTGTCTGAGGTCTCACTAGTCTTCTTCTTCTTCTTCCCTCCCGGGGCTCCAGTGGCAGGAGCAAGTGCCCTCGTGGAGGTAGCTGCTGCAACTGCCTGCTGGTATAGTTGGTCAGTGCAAATCAGCGCATCTTTCTTATCGGAGGGGATGGTGATGATCGTCACAGGTCCTGGCATCTTCAGGGTGTTGTAGGCGTAGTGTTACGCTGCCATAAACTTGGCCAGCGCCGGGCGGCCAAGGATCCCGTTGTAAGGCAAGGGGATCTTGGCAACATCGAACACGATCCTTTCTGTCCTGTAGTTCAGATCACTTCCAAAAGTCATGGGCAGCATGATCTTTCCCTTTGGTTGACTTCTTCCCGGGTTGACCCCTGAAACGTGCCCGTTTCTTCGAGGTCTCCGTCAGGAATCTGCAGCTTCTCGACCACGGTAGGCGAGATTAAGTTCAGACCGGCCCCGCCATCGACTAGCATCTTTGTCACCCTGAGGTTGTGTATTGTTGGTGAAACCAACAATGGCAAGCACCCGACCACGGTACTGCGATCAGGGTGATCCTCAGCGTCAAAAATGATAGGCATGCTGGACCATTTCAGCGGCTTTTGGGCACCAGACGACGGCTCCGCCGCTGTAATCTCACGCGCCCACCGTTTAAGCTGGCGGTGAGAAGTATGCAGCGAGGCGCCGCCATCGACGCACATGGCCTCCGTGGCTTTCTGAAACTCTTGGTCGCCGGACTCGTCGTCCTCTTTGTGATCGTCATCTTCTGGCTTTCTGTCACGGCCCCGGGCGGGCCTCTCCTGCTGTTTATCCTTGCCGCGACGGCCTGCCTGGCCGTCACGCTTCTTGCCGGACCCCTCAGCACCGTCTTGGCCCTTCTCCTTGTCCCGCCTCTCATATTCAGCCCTCTGCTTCTTAGCAAGGAGCTCAACCTGTCGGCAGTTCTGGAGATCATGGCCTTTGGTGCGATGGATCTTGCAGTATCGCTTGTCGGAGTTTCCTGGCTTCTCGGCAGCCGCCAAGGCCCGGTAGGTGACACATCCGGCAATCTCCTTGCCGGGGTCATCTGCCTTGGTTTTCTTGGCGGAGCCGGCGTCATGAGATCCTGTAATGCCCAGGATGGGACTATACCTCCTACGTGTCGAGGCACGACTTAAAGGTATAAGCCCATCCTAGAATGATCTCAAGTTTGGTATCTTTGCACGACTCATGTAAAAGAGGGATTAAATTGCAAAAGGAGATAGTTGGCTTACACTCGTCACTTCACACAATACAATACATAAGCAATACATCATTCAAAACATCACAACCCGACTACGGGTGAAGAACCAAAAGCAAGATACCAAAACAACATAAAGCCACAGGTCAGGATCGAATCCTAGTAGAAACCACCACTGATCGTCGAAGCGTCACAAACAAACAGCCACTCTCTTCATCAAACTCCCGGTGAAGTACTTGAACCAACTCCTGCTTCAAACTCGGCTGAACCTGCATCTGGTGTGGTGAAGTAACTGTGAGCCACAGAGGACTCAGCAATCCCGTTCCCGGGTAACACGACTATTTAAGCCTTGGGTGAGGAACAAGGCTGGAGAAAGAATAAGAGGTGAAGGAACAACAAGAGTCTGCAGCAGCAACTAGCACTAGCTTACGTAATAGAGAGCGAGAAGAGAAGTGCCTCGGTCGAGAGATGATCACGAAGTGATCCTAACTAAAGCCGGTCAAACATAACCCCACCGTGTTCAACTCCCGAATCCCTATTCGGAAATTGACAGTCACGGTACACACGCTGGTAGTGTATTGAAACATTGTGTCAAGTTATCTACAACCGGATATTAACAAGCTCCCATCTGCCACATAACCGCGGGCACGGCTTTCGAAAGTTCAAACCCTGCAGGGGTGTTCCAACTTGACCCATTACAAGCCCACGATCCGCGGAGTCGCAACTCCAAGGTGGGAAGACCCGAGTATTCTCGGAATCCCGTGCTCAAGTTAAACCGAACTAAGGTAAGGCTAATCCAGCAAATCCTCCCGGCGTGTCGACACCCTAATAGTAGCCGCGCGTATCTAAGTCTCAGGACACGACCGGATGGGTGATGCTACAGGACCCAATCCTCGAGTTTCCCCGTGGTGGTTCCCGCAGGACCCCCGTTTGGGACCAACACCATCAGCACTGGCCCCCCCTGCTATGTAGAATTAAGAATCCTCGGGGACGCGACCCCCTATGCAAATTTAATTAATTAATTAAGTTGTTATTATGAGGCAAATAGTATCAAATGTTGGGACTTGCTGGAAAAGACTTAGCACTTAGCGGTTTATCAAGGGGGTCCCATACACCCCAACCGTGTTAGGAACGCATAATCAAGGAACATAACACCGGTTTATACGGTTCCTAACGGCATGAGTGGAACAAAACACCAAGCAAAAGGCTTAGCCTTCCACCCTTGCCAGTATATAGATGATTTCATTTAAGCATTTATATAGTGTGATATAACCCAACCAAACTTCAACATGAAGCAAGCATCTTCAATCTTCACCTGCAACTAACAATGCTATAAGAGGGGCTGAGCGAAGCGTACTTAGCCAAGCAACGGTTTGCATAGGTAGGGTGGTTAAACAGGTTCATGGTTACAAGTAGGAGGCTGACAAGAAAGACATGGGCATCGAGGCAAAACTATAGAGCGGAACTACTAGCAATAGGCAAAGATAGTAATGGTATCCGGGTTCGGTCATCTTGCCTGGGATTCCGCGAGGGAGAAGAACGGATCCACGAAGTAGACGGAGCAACAGTCGAGTGAATCCTCACAACTCCGGAACGAAACCGAAGCTAACAAGAGAAGCAAACCGGGAAAAACAAACAACTCGGTAAACACACAAGCAAAAACATGGCATACGATGCACAAACAAGTATGATGCATGTCCGGTTTAAATATGCATGGCAATGGCAAAGTGCACAAACAACACTACAAGTTAAGTGGAGCTCAATATGCAACGAGTTGCATATTGACGAAACACCACATTTAATTATTTAATTGACTCTCGTTATTTACAAGACAAGATTAAATGTTTTTAACATGGCAAGAGGTGAAGCATAAAGAAACTACACTATTTAGACATTTTAAATGAGGCCGGAAATAACAACAACATATCCAGAAAATCCCCATGAGCATGTTTAATAATTATAAAGCAACAACAATTAAACATTTTAGTGTTGTTAACATGATGCGGATGATATGATCAAGTTTATGCAAGTTTATTAAAAGTTAACATAAGAGATAAGAAGCATTTGTCACCGTGGTGGAATGAAAAGGGTGCCACGGCAACGATCCAAGAATGATGCAACGTGACATCTCGGTTCCGATAACTCGTTGAGAGACCGGTGCAAAAGATAGATGGCGTGGGTGAGTCAAACGAGATGAAAGGTGGGGCGATCCCGTCACCGGGTTCCCACGAGTCGGCGACGAGGCAACCGAGGAGCATGACAAAAGGTCGGAACGGGCACGAAGCACACATGGGAAACATTTCATACAACACAAGCAAGCATCACACGGGTCATCCACGGGGTCGTCTCGTTATACCTTTGAAGCGTGCGTTTCGGGGCGGTTCGAGATCGTAGAGGGACGTAGTGGAAGTAGTGGTTCACGTTTCCGAAGAGGAAGTAGTTGTTCTCGCGGGTCGTGGTACACGTGTCGTAGAGGTACTTGAGGGTCTCGGCGACGGTAGTGGTACACGGCGACGGTAGTCGTTCGGGTCGTCGTGGTACTCGGTGTCTCGGTCTTGTCGACGGTAGACGTTCTCGTTACGTTCGGTCTTGCCGGTCTCGTCTCGAGTCGTAGTTGTACATGTCGTCGAGGTACTTGCCGGACTCGTTGTAGATGTACACGTACGCAGCGGTTCGGGTCGTCGTGGTACTTGTTCGCCATCTCGGTCTTGCGGCTGCGGTCTTCACATCAAAAGAACAAAAAAAACAGCAAGGTGCACCGAAGGCCAAGGCAGCGGCAGCACGGTCTTAGCGGCACCGGGGAAACGAAGGCAGAGCAGCGGCACGGCGAGCGACGAAGAGGAGGCGCTGCGGGCTGTTGCCTTGGGGCGCGGACGCCGGACGAGGAGAACGGAGGAGGGCGGCGACGCAGATGTTGGCGATGCGAGGCGGCCGAGGCAGGGCCTGGTCTGCTGGCGCGGGAGGAGAGGTGCGGGCCGGCCTCCTGGCCGAGGCAGGGCGGCTCGGCTGCGGCCTTGGGGTCGAGGAGAGGAGACCACCGCTCGGGGCAGCCGGAGGGAGGCACGGGTCGCCGGAGGAGCGGCCTTGCTGCGCGGCGGGGCTGGAGACGCGCGTGAGGAGGAGGGGCCACGGCCAAGCGCGAGGACGGAGGGAGGCGATGGAGGCGGCCGGTTCCGCGCGCGCCAGGCGAAGTGGCGGCGGGGTTCGGAGGGACGAGGCGTCGGCCGCGAGGGAAGTGCTGCAGAGAGGCTGCACGGGGCCAGAGGCGAGGGAACGAGGCTCGATGGGAGGAGCTGCGGGAGATCGAGCGAGGGGGAAGAGGCGACTTGGCGAAGGGGATCGGGAGAAGGGCTCGAGGGAACGAGGCTGGCGGCGGCTGGGAGCGAGCGAGGGAGGAGCGATGGGAAGCGGGATGAGTCGAGCGCTGGGGTCGCTAGGTGGGCTAGGTTAGAAAGAGAGGCGCTGGGCTGGGCCAATGGGCCTGAGGGAGGAGAGAAGGGCGGCTGGGAGGTGGAGAGGAATGGCCTTGGGCCAGGAGGTATTGACCAGGGAGACCGCAGATGGGCCTGGCTGCGGCTGGGCCTCTTCTGCCTTTAATATTATGCCATCTCCCAATTAACAGATAAATAGCCAAGAAGAAAAAAATGAGAAGAAGGAGGGGGTTAGGGCAAAAACTAGCACATGGAACTATTTTTTCTCAGGCATCATAAAATGAGCAAAGTCCGAGAAAAATAGAAAAGGCATGATCGGAAAATAATCCAAACATATTTGAATTTTAATTCAAATAGTTTTGAACTAAGACTTGATTATTGAAGTGTCCAAAAATGTTCGAATTTTCGGAGGAACCTCGATAAATAGGAAAAAAATATAGGGAGGGTTTTGACGGTGAAACTTGAATCAAAAGATGTCTGGAGAATAAATGCAAGTGTGTTGGGTTATTCCGAAGCAAATGGAATATTTTAATATAGCTCCCTAAAATATTGAGAGACTTTTATATATATGTTATAAAGAGAAGTCATCCTTCCCTCGAATTAAATGGACCGAAGGTCCACACAATTTATTAGGTTGAGATGCAAAATTAAATGACATGATGGCATGATGACATGATGCAATGCAAAAATAAATAACACAAGCTCAAAAGAAACACACGGGCAACCCGGAACATCTGGAATCTTCTGGAATCTTCTGGGACGTCGGTCTTCGGGCGTCACAGATCCCTCGACGGCAAGCACGGCTTTACCCTTGCGCTTCCTATTGCGGTGCTGGCCTTTCTTCGCCGGGACGGCAGTATCCTCATCTGAAGAGTCGGTTTCCACGCCGGCATCTTCGCCGGGGTACTTCCTTCCCTCTTCAGCCCAGGCACATCTGTCAGCAAGAAGATAGAGTTCCGCCACATCTTTCACCTTGTTCATTGCCAGCTCCTCGCGCATATTGCGGTTACGCATGTTCTGATGGAACGCGCTGATGATGGCGGCAGGGTGAACATCAGGGATATTGTACTATACCCGGCTGAACCTCTATATATACTTGCGCAGACTCTCGCCTCCCTTCTGGGGAATGACGTGCAGGTCACTTGCTTAGCCATGGGCTTGGTGGCCTCCGGTAAAGGCGCCAACAACCTCATGGCACAAATCCGACCAGGAGGAAATAGAGTCCACTGGCAAGTGCATCAACCACGACATGGCATTGGGTTTAAGAGCCAATGGAAAGTAATTCGCAAGCACCTTATCGTCGCGGGCTCCGGCAGCTTGCATCGCGATGGTGTAGATGCTGAGGAACTCCGACGGGTGGGTCTTGCCGTTGTACTTCTCACCAACGTCAGGCTTGAAGGTGCGGTGAGTGGGCCACTGGAACTGCCGCAGCTCACGGGTAAAAGCCGGACAGCCTACCTCGTAAGGTAGACCTCCAGGGCTCTCCGGTGTCGGGCGGTTCACAGCAGGCCCTGCTCGCCTGTCTGAATGGTGGCGCGCTCCGCGCCGGCGCTCGATGGTGGTTCGAGCGTCTTCATGAGCTCGCTCATGAAGAACTTGACGCTGGTCGCCGTGGGTCCATGGGTCGGACGACGCTATGGAGATGGCGTCACCCGCGACGTCTCGACGAGTCGACACACGCGGTACCGGGCGAGGAGGAGGCGAATGCACCGTGGCCACGGTGCTGCCGGTCCTCCCGCCACCGGTGCGTGGGACCCCATCGGAACATCGACCCGGGGGCCTTGCTGGACTTGGTTCATCCTTGTTGGCGACTGCGACAAGGCTTCAGATGGTGGCTCTCCATTCGTCGAGTTTCCCCGTAATGGTAGGAAAGTCGAGGAGCAACTGCACGCGCACCAGGGCTTCGGCTGGGGTTAGCGGTAGCAAAATCTGCACGGACCGCGACGCGCTTCGACCCCTGACCATGTCAGGAGGAGCTCCATCACGATCCCGCGGTCGCATGCCATTTCCACCAGTGCTTCGGCGGGCGGGCAGGTCTTCTACGTCCCGGAAGTGACGCTCGGGGCTCTTCCCGCGGCGACGCCCGGGATCTTCAGCGTGACGACACCGTTCGTCGCGCGCTGCTTGAGAGGAGCGCGCTGTTGGCGCCGGCGTGGGAGTCCTGGAGGCCCTTGCCTCGCCTTCGGGTGATGCGGCAGCGATCTTGGAAGGCCCCGCGCCACTCGCGGAGGGCCTGGCTCCGTCTTTGGATCTGGCGGTGTGTGGCCCGTTACCAGGCGCACAAACGTCGCCACCTCCCAAACTCCGGCTGCTGGGACGGTGTTGGTGTTCGCGAGCAGCGCCCCGGGTCCTTTCCGCGACCGGTCCGTTGCTCGCCCGCGTCGGGACGGGCTGTCCGGCTTCCGACTGGCCAACCACCACCGTCGTCTTCTTCTTGGGCGCCATGATGATGAAGAAGCGTCAAAATGACTGCTAAAGCCGATTCTCACAACCGACGACCCCCTACCTGGCGCGCCAAAGATGTCGGTGTATTGGGAACTACACCTATGGGATCACAAGAATCCCTACTACGGTTGCGGGGCGCGGGGTTGAGAGAAGAGCGGATCAAACAGATAGCACACGGTTCGTTTATCCAGGTTCGGGCTGCGAGGATGCGTAAAACCCTACTCCTACTTTGGTGGATTGTATATTTGTGTTCTTCAGCTAGCTATGGGGCGTGAGGAGCTCCAAAAAGCCGAATCCTCCTCCTGGTCGCCTCGGGCCTCCTTTTATAGAGAAAGGGGTCGCCACAGTGGCACACAGGAGGTGGAAAGGGTACAGTGATGCGAGGTTTATCCCTCGCATTACATGACAAGGCGCATTTAATGTGTCTTGCTTAGGTGTCCTTGCTTAATCGGGGACGGGGGAGAGGCATGTCTTGTCCGCCGCCGCTCCTTCTTGTGTTGACACGCGCCCTGGCCAGCGATGCCTGAGATGCCATGTAGGTAGGCAGGCAGCTGAGGTGGCGCAATGGTGGGTCTTCACGAAGATCTACATGTCGCCACGCAGGTGCCTGCCCAGCTGGTTGGGTCGGCAGCTACATAGGGCGGTGGAAGCTTAGTTGGCATGGTCCTGATGGTGGCCCTGCGGATGTCCTCGGCAAGGGCCTTGCCTGGGCCTCGGCAAGGGTCTTACCGCGGCGCCTGCTGTCATCCCGGGCAAGATGCTTGCCGGAGGTCTTGTGGTCTTCCTTGGCTGGGATCCCGCCAAGGGTCATCGTCTTCTTAGTGTGTACCTGATCTTGAATGTCTTCAAAAAGATCTGCATGCCACTATGGGGATGTCTCCCGAATCCTTGCCCCATGGGGGCAGCAGACTCAAGGGCGATTCGCTCCGTGAGCGTGGGGCGAGTTGCCGCGGCAAGGGTCTTGCCGGGGCTGCTAAAGCCGGTCCCGTCAAGGATCTTGTCGGGGCTGCTAAAACTGGCTCCCGGCAAGGATCTTGCCGGGGGAACCCGCTTCGTCCCTTTGCTCTTTGTGGTCTTGTTCTTTGGTGTTGCTCCAGTTCCATCGAGCTCCGGTCTTACCCTGGCTTACCTCCCTGGCCTTGCTTGGTGCGACGGTGCCCGTGGCTCAGACTGCCCGTGCACAGTCATAGGGGTACAAAAAGCGTACCCCCCCCCCTTTTTGTACACCGACACGGCGGCGCGCGGGCGGCTCGGGCCCGGGTTTCAGCCCGGGGTTGGCTGCCCTCAGGCCTAGCGGGCTGCGGCGGTGGGAGGCGCGGGGGCCACGTGGTGCACCTGGAGAGGCCGCAGGCGGTGGTGGAGAGCGACGTGGAGGCCCGGGATTGGTCAGGGGCGCGACGGCGGTAGCGCCAAGTGATGGAGGAGCTGTGGCTAGGCGTGGAATGCAAGGCAAGTCACTGAGCTCGAGGTGGAGGAGGCTGGGTGGTAGGGGAAGACTAGGGATGCCCAAATTGGCATGTGGGGGATGTATATATACGGTAAGGCTAGGGTTAGGGGGGTTTGGGGGCGATTCGGAGCCTCCGGTCGAGATCTCACGGCTCCGGTTGCAAGGGGGTGTTAGGGAGGCCTAGGTGAGCTATGTAGGGGTGTGAGTGGGCTGAGAGGAGAGAAGAGAAGAGGCCCGGCGATAGTTTCAGAGACCAAAACGTCCGATGATTATGCCAGCAATGGCGCCGCTATGTTTAAAGGTTGGGCTACCAAACGAGCTCCGAATGCGACGAAATTTGACAGGCGGTCTACCAACACTATAATAAGACCGCACGACAACTTTCATCCCATTCCGAGAACATTTTTTGGCCACTTATAAAATAATATTTCGGAGGTGCCGCGGGCATGGGCGAGTGTATCTGGGCTCGGAATGGACGACGGGGAGACCGAGCAACTACGGATGAATGCAAGTTTTGAAAACTATGCAGATGAAATGCACATGATGACATGGCAAAGTGCAACACGCAAGCGAATGACATGGCAACGATAACGAATAAGAGGAAGACATCTGGCGCATCGGTCTCGGGGTGTCACAACACTCCCCTACTAACAAGAGATCTCATCCCGAGATCTTAGGAACGAGACGGAAGAGGAATAAGAAGAACAAAGTTGCTTCTTGGACAAAAGAGTGAAACCAATGAAACTTGAGAGGTTGACAACTTGAAAGAAAGTACACAACGGAGGTGAACGAGATTGAGAAGCTCCGTTACAAAAGAGGAACATGGAACATTATGAGAATCTTGTAGGTTGAAAGACACGAAACCAGAGCTTAATGAACCAAAAGAATATGAAACCACACCGATATAACAAGATAGCCACGGGATAAGAATGAAAGAATTTGGACAGCACTCCGGTTGAACATGGAAGGAATAGAACATAAATATGAGAAGACGGAATAATACTTGACGAGAGAAACAACACAATGCCTCCAGAAAAATTGAAAGAGTAGAATGAAAAGAATGGATAAGAGAAGAACAATTTCCACCACGAATGAATTTGAAAAATGGATCATCAAAAAAAAGGCTTGAACGGAGTTGTTGAAGAATCAACAACAAAAGACTTAGCTTGATGTGGGCTTATAGAAAACATCTCAAAACTTGAGGTGAATTTTCGCCACTACCAAATGATTGAATAGATGAGATGAAGGAAGAAATGCAAAACTCCACTTCAAAAGAATACGGGGAATTATTTTGCACTTCGAGACACAAGAAGAATAATGCTTGAGCTTCTCCAGAAGAATTTGGTGAACACTTGAAGAATGATTTGAATCACGATGAACCACCATGAAGAACTCCGGTAACCAAAAGGATGACGAGATAGAAATGAAGGATGAAAAGAATAAGATTAAGGCTTTGCGATGATTTAGACTGGGTTCCGACGAGATAGCCGAGAAAAATTGAACTCCGGAAAAGAAAAGGTGAATCACTTGGGATCAGAATTTATTCATCATGAACAAACTCTGAATGAAGGGACTAAATCAACTTGATGAAAAAGAATAAGAATTATGTTATGCTTATCCTCCATCAATTAAGTTGATGTGAAGCAATGGATTTGCATATCACTTATTCATGTGGAAAAAGATTAAGGGGAGATATAGTGCAAAACTCGAGAGTCTTTATGAACCACCGGTAAGATTGGAAAGAACAAATGAATTGATATGATAACACAGGAAAAGAACTCTTGAGCGAACCACCATAAGAGTGAAGAAAAAGAATGAACCATTGAGAAGAATTAGAAAACGAACGAAGAAAAGAACGAAGAGATCGCGAACGGATTAAAGAATGCTTGAACGAAGCACCGGAAGAATATGGAGACGAACGAAGAGGCATCAATGAGGAATATTTGGGGGATAAAGTTGAAAACTAAGAACGAAGAAATCTTCTGAAATGATGGCCTTCGGAGGAACACAATGGAAAGAATTCATGAAATACTCCGAATGTGTAACACAATAATTTGTCATGATCGGAACAATTTGAAGGGATGTCTTTAAGCTTGAACGACGAATAGTCTAGAGAACGGACAAGATTTAGAGGAAACTCTTCTTTGGTCTTCAAATGTTGAGAATGACGACAAGATATACCACCAAAATTATTGAGATACTCTGGACAAATGAAAAGAGGGAGGATTGAACCGAACATGAAAGAATTGAAAGCGATGTTGGATAAGGCATATGACTGATGGAATCCATACTTACGTCACACTTTCAAAAGAATTTGAGAATAGCTCCGGAAAATTAGAAGAGTCAGGTAAGATCCTGGGAAAAGAACTGTGGGTTATGAGCCCACCGAAGAGAAACAATGTTGGACAGGATTATTCGAATGAGAAATGATGCATCAGAACGACTGAATGACTCGAATGAAGTGACAACCTCGAATAAATTTGAACACAGACGAATCTCCTGAGATGTCTTCGGAAATCTGAAACGATTAAATGGCGAGAGGTGAACGAGCAAGGGGAAACATATGAGCAATGGGAAAGAATATGATGAACACCGAATACTTGAATTGAATCCACCGGAGAAGAAAAGAGATGAAGAGTGACAAACTAGACGAGAATTCACCAGTTGAAATAATTGAGGAAAGGAATCAAAGGCTTCACACAGATAAAATGGATACATGATTCTGGGCTCCGGCTCCGAGAAGAAAAGGGTGGGAGGGTGGGAAAAATAAAGACCACATCGGACGGGGGAAACGTCGCCGGTTGGAAAGAACTGAGGATTGAATTTGCAAAAGATGAGGAGGGTCCAATCAACTCGAAGAGAAGTGCGCCGGATGAAAAGAGCTGGGATCGCAACGATCAGAAAACTAACTGCGTTATCCTAAAAAAATATGAAGGGGAAGTGGAGTAATTCAAAATACCTATGTCAAGATTCCTCACCAGAGAGACTAAGGGGCTGAGAAGTAAAAAAGAATTCCTACTCTCCGATATAACTAGACTCCGAAAATATTTTTCTTCTAGACTCGACAGCGGCCAAGCTACGACCAATCAAGGGGGCTCCTATGGTCAGTCAAGGCTCTGAAACCAACTTGTCACGCCCAAGATGCGATTCAATCCCGATCACGTGGTGAACTCGTGATTGGGGCACAACCGCATTTCGGGCGCTTGGCAAGATGGATATCATTACATCGTACCATTGCATACATAGATGGGGGATACATACAAGTCATACAATAGCAACATGAATACATCACATCATACACAGGACATCCAACTACGGATGAAAACACACGACATCCATCCTGCTATCCCAGGTTGCCGACCATGAACCTATCCCAAGACTGACGAAGAAGAAGAAGGAAGAACTCCAACACAAGTAAACATCGCTCTCATGGAAAGTCATCGGAAACCTGCACCTGCAACTGTTGTTGTAGTATCTGTGAGCCATGAGGACTCAGCAATCCCATAACCATGGGTATCAAGACTAGCAAAGCTTAATGGGTATGGAGATGTTAAGTGGTGAGGTTGCAGCAGCGGCTAAGCATTTGTATGGTGGCTAAATTACGAGTGCAAGGATGAGATGAGCATCTACACAAACGGTCGCAAACTAGTAATGATCACTAAGGGATCCTGAACTACCTACGAGTCAAACATAACCCCACCGTGTTCTCTTCCCGAACTTACTCGAAAAGAGACGGTCACGGTTACTCACGCGGTTGGTGTATTTTATTTCGGATCCTCTTTCAAGTTTTCTACAACCGGACATTAACAAATTCCAATCTATCACATAACCGCGGGCACGGCTTTCGAAAGATCATAACCCTGCAGGGGTGTCCCAACTTAGCCCATCACAAGCTCTCACGATCAACAGAGGTAAAACCTCTTATCTTAGGGACAACCCGATCAGACTCGGAATCCCGGTGCACAAGACATTTCGACAATGGTAAAACAAGTCCAGCAAGACCTCACAGCGTGCCGACACCCTGATAGTAGCTATGTGTATCTCATCTCAGGCCATGTCCGGATGAGCACTACATACAGCAACCGAAGACCCCAGATAACTGGGTGGCACCGCAAGTGGCTCTAGTTTGGGACCAACAGCATCAGCACTGCCCCCCCCCCCAATATGTGGAAATGAATCCTCGGGGACGCGAACCCCTATGCAAATTAATTAATTAATTAATAGTTTTATTATGTTGCAAATTAAAACCAAAGTTGGGCCTTGCTGGAGGAGTTTTATTCAAAGCGAACTGTCGAGGCGGTCCCATAACCCCCAACCGTGTTAGGGACGCAAACTCAAGGAACATAACACCGGTTTATTTGTTCTTAAGGAGGCATGAGTGGAACAAAACACCGAGCAAAAGGCCAAGCCTTCCATCCATTACCAAGTATATAGGTGCGTTAATTATAGTAATAGATATTGTGATATTCCAACATCCAAGTTCCGACATGGAGCAATCTTCATCTTCACCTGCAACTAACAATGCTATAAGAGGGGATGAGCAAGCGGTAACATAGCCAAACAACGGTTTGCTAGGATGGTGGAAAAGTTTAGAGGTTGTTTCATGGCATAAGGGGGGGCTCGATAAACAAGTGGTGGGTAGCGCGACATATGGCGATAGCATCGAGACAACTAGCATAGCAATGATAGTAATGAGATCCAAGGTGACAGTCATCTTGCCTGAGATCCCTCAAGGAAGAAGAATGAGTCCATGAAGAAGATGAAGCCACGTAGACGAACCAAGTGTAGTTGAACGAATCCTCACGATCGCAACGAAACAGGAACTAACGAGAAGAAGCAAACAACATGGTAAACACACAACACATAAACAAGACAAGATGCTCAACCAAGTATGATGCATGGCAAGCTACATTATGCTATTCATGGCAAGAGATGATGCATACAAGACCACACAACAAAGCAAGTTTAAATGAGGCCAGAAACAACATATAACAATTCCGATAAGTCATCATATGCAACTTTCGCAATTGGTCCAGATTTGAACAAACCTTAAGTTAGAGTTGTTAAATAGCAAGTTAAGATGCACCATGATGATTACACGATTTTCTAGTCAAGTTACATATAAAGTTCATTTGATTCGGAGCTACAGCCTAGAAGATATGAGCAAAACTAATTGAACATGGCATTGATGCAAAATGCATTCAAACATCAAGCACAACACTCAAAACATGGATGCAACATGACATGATGCATCTACATGTAAAACCAAGCAAGTTTCATATAGAGCATGCCCAAAACGGAGCAACGGTTCAACACATACACATGAAACAAGTTTAAAGGACAAGCTGTCCAAAATAGCAACTAGGCATCTTACAAGCACAAAAACAACATGCTACAAGTACAAGATAGGCCCAAACATGATATGCACTCAAAGTACAGATTACATGCTTTAAGAATCAACAAGGATCAGGTTCATAGGCATAAAGAGTAATCCAACATGATCAAGGCAACAAGCAAACTTTATATCACAGATTATGACTTAGTGAAAAACTGGGCATACACATCAGCAGAATTAATATGTTGACATGTTGGAGGCAAGTAATAATTAATCTAAGGTGCGATAACATGGCAAGAAAAGGCATGACATGCTAGTACAGAACCTGGAGCTCAAATAACACAACATCGCATATACATGGGAGCAACAGGTTCATGGCATTCATCGAAACAAGATGGAAACATGATATAGCAGATTCTCAGACTTGGTGAAAATCTGGGAATGCAAATATCAACATCATGATACTGACTTTGGAGGCACATAACATCAAGCATGGAAATTCTAATAAGCATGAAAAGGTCGTGAACATGTATTAGGCATGGCATACTCCAAATAACTCCATTGGCACAACTCCATAGGAGGCATAGATAGATTACAATAAGCTTTGCCAAATTGAACATGATGTTGACAGGCTGACAGATCTATCATGATGACAAATTGAGAGCAAGAAAGAGACATGCTACAACAACTTATAATTGCAAACAAGGGCATGGATAGATAGAGCATAACATGTACTTCAAGACATGATCATTGGACATCTCCAACTATGCATAGATTGACTGTAGCATCAAGCAAACATGGCAGCATAATATAACAGTTCCAGACTTAGCAGTTTTTAACAAGTCTCGGGAAATAGCAAACAGCGAGTAGGTCACTTTGCAAGATTTTTCCACTCACCACAAGGCATATCATGAGAAATGAATTACACCATTAATAAGATGACATGATTGTGCTCCTAAAACATGTTGACATGATGCTCAAAAGAAAATCACACAGAACGATATGAAAAAGGCAAATGAGCAAGTTATATTTAGTTTTCAGCACTTTATAGTAACATGCACTTTTGCAACAGGGATTAAAATGCCAAGATGAATCCTAACATGAATGCAAATGGCACCATCACGAAGAGCACTCTGAGATGAACATTTTGACATATCATATGCTTCATTTGGATCAAAGCCTAAATGATGTTGAATCCTGGGGACTTAGCAGAAATATACCCTTGGGGAGGGGGTCTCGGGCGGACATGTCTGTACCCGGACATACACGTCCAGCGGTTGGGCCCACTGGTGGGGTCACAGGACGAGGGGGAGGTCAGACATGTCCGGGCTCCATCGGACATGTCCGGTGCGGCACGGGAAGAGGAGGCCCGGCGACGGCAGCGGCTCTCCGGCGAGGTCGGAGGAGGCCGAGGAGGCGTCGGCGAAGCGGCCCGGGCCGGATCTGGCCAAATCCGGCTGGCGGCGAGTGGGCACGGCTGCGGAGGGGCGCGGTATCGCTGGATCCGGGCGTGGCGCCGGCCGGCGATGACGGGCGCGAGGTGCGGCGCGGTGGAGGCGGCGAGATGGCGCGGCAGGGGCTCTCCGGCGTGAGGAGGCGGCAGGAAGCGAGCTCGGGTGGAGGCGGTGGCCTGGCTTGCCGTCGGGCGGAGGCGGTGCGCTCCAGTGAGCAACTAGCGACGGGGCGGAGCGAGAGGCAGCGGTGGTCGGGCACCGCGGAGACAGACGGGCGGCGACGCGTGAACGGCTCATTCCCGTGTTCCTGCCCTGGGTGGGCCGCACTCGGGCCTGGCAGGCCATGGCGGTGGGAGGTTGCGGTGGCCACGTGGCGTGCCTGGAGAGGCCGCAGGCGGTGGTGGAGGGCAACGTGGAGGCCCGGGATTGGTCGGGGGCGCGACGGCGGCGACACCAAGTGACGAGGGGTTGTGGCCGGATGCGGCGAGGCAAGGCGCTGAGCTTGAGGTGGAGGAGGTTGGGAGGTAGGGGAAGACTAGGGATGCCCAAATTGGCATGTGGGGGATGTATATATAGGGTAAGGCTAGGGTTACGGTGTTTTTGGGGCGATTCGGAGCCTCCGATCGAGATCCGACGGCTCCGGTTGCAAGGGGGCGTTAGGCAGGCCTAGGTGGACTATGTAGGGGTGTGAGTGGGCTGAGAAGAGAGAAGAGAAGAGGCCCGGCGATAGTTTCGGAGACCAAAACGTCCAATAATTATACCAGCAATGGTGCCGCTATGTTTAACGGTTGGGCTACCAAACGAGCTCCGAATACGACAAAATTTGACAGGCTGTCTACCTACACTATAATAAGACCGCACGCCAACTTTCATCCCATTCCGAGAGAAAAATCCGGCCACTTATAAAATAATATTTCGGAGGTGCCGCGGGCGCGTGCGAGTGTGTCTGGGCTCGGAACGGACAACGGAGAAACCCGGCAACTACGGACGGATGCAAGTTTTGAAAACTATGCAGATGAAATGCACATGATGACATGGCAAAGTGCAACACGGAAGCGAATGACATGGCAACGACAACGAATAAGAGGAAGACATCTGGCGCATCGATCTCGGGGTGTCACATTCACCCACCTCCCAGCGGGCTTGCCGGTGATGTTCCAACACGAGGAAGTGCATCCAAACTCCAGCACTCCGCCAATAGGGCTCATCGTCAACTTCACCAACAGATTTGATGCGTACTACCTCCTCGGCAAGGTGTTTTGGTGTGGATGTGAATTCATCGCATTCACAACCCACGACATCTTCACAAACTTCGATTGCATCTTCCCCACCCGTGACGTTATGCACAGCCTCCCCTACTAACTTGGTGAGGACGGCATGGAGGAGGAGCAGTGAAGAGGAGGCGCAGTGAAGATGGTGGTGAAGGCCCAATCTCGTGAAGCTTGTCTTGCCCTAGGGTGTTAGGGCTTTTATCTTTTATATATTTCTATCTTAATTATATCGTTGGTTGTACCGTGAAATTTTTATCTCTCTTGTGTTATATCATGTTGGGAACCCTAAGAACTATGTTATGCTTGCTACCCTTATTTGATATGTCGTTGGTTATATGTGCTTTGCTTGCTACTTTTATATGTCGTTGGTTGTACCCTTATTTGACGTGAGATATCGCTAGATGGATATGGTGTCCTAGCCAAGCCCTTCTGCTAAATCAATCAATGAAAGGGTATCCCTCAATGAAAACCAGCAAGTTTTGGGGTTAGCCTTGTAAACATGGTTGGAGGGTAGCCCATTCATCTTGTTATATTCATGTTGTGTAATATTTGTATTTTGGCCCTTATATTTTAGGCTATATTTTAGGGTCAAGTTTTGGCACGCGCGGCTAACGAACTAGTTGAGCCATATAGATGTTGAAAAGAAGAAGAAAACGAAGCTAAATTTTCTGAATTGTTGGTGCCCATATATATTGAGGATACCTATATTGTATATGAGCAAAAAGAAGCTAATTTTTTAATAGTCTGTGGCCATTTGGCAGGATGAAAATAATTTTTGAAGGATAGCCCATTGTATGAACGGTAATTGTTGACTTCTTGGTGGCAATATCAATTGCTCTGTAATTTCAAACGATGTAACCTATTCTTGTAATGTAACCAACATGCACTCAATCTCTGTAGGTGCAATCAAAACAATCAAGAAAAACACAGAGGAAAAACAGAGTGGGCGCATGCACTATTTTTCTAGGCCTCTTTAATCTTTGTGGGCTTTCGACAGTCAACGCAATGCGATCACCCAACCAGAGCTTGGTTTCATTTTGGGCCCAGTAACTACGTTTTTCTCCTCTTACCCTCGGTGTTGTCTGATGAAACTCAAAGTGTCATAAACTAACACCTACAGGGATTCAGAGATGTAGATAGAGACATATTTAAGCAACACAGAGAGCACATGATCCACAAACTAAGCAACATAGAGAGCACAATATCTCTAACGAGTGATGACCAGCAAGTAAGAAAATCCTAGAGAAACTATACAAAAATAAAATCCTGAAGCTGTCAGATTCGCCTGCTTGTTCAACTGAATCATCTGCCTCAAGTTCTTGTTCATCTTCTTTAATTTCCCCTTCAGATCCTCATCCTCTACTGTCGGAGCATCACTTTCAGAGACCAAATTCCGAGTGGCTGACGGCAGATTGACCTCCCGGCTTGCGGCCCCATTGAATTGAAGCAAACCATCCCCTTGAAACCTCCGAATGTAGCCATCCATCCATTCAAAATGTGTGCATTTCTGCATGATCCAAAACAAAATCATGAACCCTAAATCTTAGATCCAATGAAAAAGAATTAGAAACAAAGAGAAAAAGAAAGGGTCGAAGAAAAATCATGAGATCTAACCTGCCCCTCTGGCTTGCTCTCTCATTTCACGAACTCGCGCCCAAAGTTGCCATTCTTGTCCTCCCTCGAAGTCAACCTTTTCAATGGCGCGGTGTGTGGATGGTCAGGGCATCGCTCCATGGGCACTAGACCATACTGGGCCCACGAGGGGTGGGAGGCTCAAGTGGTGCTCGACATATCTAGCCGTCGGAGAAAAAGAAGCGGACGAGTGGCTCCTCTGGTCGCCGCAGAAGAAGAAGAAGAAGAAGGGGAGAAGAAGATAGGGGAGGCAATGGTGGACGAGCACAACCAACGTCTCGCAGATATCCTCTCGCGGATCGCCCATGGATCCAACGACGTGGTGTCGTCCTTGTGATCCAACGGCGCGGAGCCTGCACGCAGCATGGCCTCAGAATTCCTTCTAGAAGACCATATCTGAGGGTTGTCGCTTGGCGCTAGGGTATGATCGGATGACTGATGTTCGGAGCTAGGGTTAGGCGAAACCTTATGAGGTTTAGAGGGGTTTTGAGTTGGTCAACGGAGTTATCTAGTGTTTGACTCATCATAACTAATTTAAAAAAATCCAAAAAAAATATGAAACCTTCGCGAATCATTGTTTTATAAGACACACTAACGAGGAAAAATATTAAACTTGATCTAACCTGCCCCTCTGGCTTCAGAGCACATTTCACATGACTATAAGTTTTAGGTTTTGCCATGCAAAAGAGATCGGAATGATCACCTAACATTTACAATAGTTTAGCAAATATTGCAGGATCACACCACAATCGGAGTTCAAGTGTTGGTTCAAATTCAATTTTTTCCTAAAATTCAAATTTTGTCTCAAATTTCACATCAAAGTACGAATAGCATTATTAAACCTTACAAGTTTTCACGGTTGTTCAAATTGACGACAGAAACCTTTGTGCAAATCCTTAAAGTTCAAAGTTTACAACTTGCATTCAACGTTCGAAGTTCACATCTTTGCCTTACTCCTTGTGTTCTGAGACGGCTTAACAGCCTTGCTCCTGGTTTCCCTAGGTGGGATATCCACCTTTTTCTTTTTCCTTCTTATCTTCACTTCAGGTGGTGGCTGTCGAGGTGCTGACTGAGAACTTGCACTAGCCAGATGACGGGGTTCAAAACCTTCATAAGCCATGGCTTCATATTCTAATTCTTTCTCTCTTGGTTTGTACTCTCCTTTTCCTCTAATTTTCCTAGAGCTAGGCCAAACACATAAAAGATTGTAAGCCATCAATAGAAAGAGAAGAAATGCATCAAAAAGGGAAGGTTGTTACACATATACCAAGCTGCCGGCAGTGCTAATTCTGTTGCTTCATTCTCCACTGAATTAGCTGCAATCTGCTTTGCTGCTTCATTCTCCTCTGTATTAGCTTCAATCTGCTCTAATGCTGCATTTTCCTATGAATTCGCTGCAATCTACTTTGTTGCTTCATTCTCCTCTGTATTAGCTTCAATCTTCTCTAATGCTGCATTTTCCTCTGTATTTGTGATACGTCTCCGACGTATCTATAATTTTTTATTGTTCCATGCTATTATTTATGATGTTTTGGATGTTTAATGGGCTTTGTTATACACTTTTATATTATTTTTGGGACTGACCTATTAACCCAAAGGCCCAGTCCAGATTGCTGTTTTTTTTGCCTATTTCGGAGTTTTACAGAAAAGGAATATCAAACGGAGTCCAAACGGAATGAAACCTTCGGGAGAGATATTTTTGGAGCAAAATACGCACGGGAGACTTGAGAACCATGGAGTAGGGCTGACGTGGCATCCACGAGGGTGGGGGCCCCCCCCCCCCCCCCCTTAGGGCGCGCCCCCTGCCTCGTGGGCACCCCGTCTGGCCCCGGTGCCCTCCTTCCTCCTATATATACCTACGTACCCCGAAACCATCAGAACAACAGAGAAAACCCTAGTTCCACCGCCGCAACCTTCTGTTCCCGTGAGATCCCATCTTGGGGCCTGTTCCGGAGCTCCGACGGAGGGGGGATCTTCCACGGAGTGCTTCTACATCATCATCATCGCCTCACCATGAGTTGTGAGTAGTTTACCACAGATCTTTGGGTCCATAGCTAGTATCTAGATGGCTTCTTCTCTCTCTTTGGATCTCAATACCAAGTTCTCATTGGTCTTCGAGGAGATCTATTCGATGTAATCTCTTTTTGCGGTGTGTTTGTCGAGATCCGATGAATTGTGGGTTTATGATCAAGGTTATCTATGAGAAATATTTGGTTCTTCTCTAAAATCTTTATGTATGATTATAATATCCTTCTAAGTCTCTTCGAATTATTTGTTTGGTTTGGCCTACTAGATCTATAGTTCTTGCAATGGGAGAAGTGCTTGGCTTTGGGTTCAATCTTGCGGTGTCCTTTCCCAGTGATAGTAGGGGCAGCAAGGCACGTATTGTATTGTTGCTATCGAGGATAAAAAGATGGGGTTTATATCACTATGTTTGAGTTTATCCCTCTACATCATGTCATCTTGCTTAAGGCGTTACTCTATTCTTATGAACTTAATACTCTAGATGCATGCTGGATAGCGGTCGATGTGTGGAGTAATAGTAGTAGATGCAGAATCGTTTCGGTTTACTAGTCTCTGACGTGATGCCTATATATAATGATCATGCCTAGATAGTCTCATAATTATTCGCTTTTTTATCAATTGCTCGACAGTAATTTGTTTACCCGCCGTAGAATATCGCTATCATGAGAGAAGCCACTAGAGAACACTATGGCCCCCGAGTCTATTCTCAACATATCAATCTACAATATACTTTACTTTTCCGCTTTTACTTTTTGTTCTTATATCCAAAAATACCAAAAATATCAAACTATCATCTCTATCAGATCACTTTCGTAAGTGACCGTAAAGGGATTTACAACCCCTTATCGTGTTGGCTGTGAAGTTCTTATTTGTTTGTCCAGGTGCGAGGGACTCGCGCATGGTCTCCTACTGGATTGATACCTTGGTTCTCAAAACTGAGGGAAATACTTATGCTACTGTGTTGCATCACCCTTTCCTCTTCGAGGGAATACAACGCAAGCTCGAGAAGTAGCAAGAAGAATTTTTGGCGCCGTTGCCGGGGAGGCTTACGCAAAAGTCATATACCAAGTACCTATTACAAACCCTTATCCTTCGCATTACATTTTTGCCTCTCGTTTTCCTCTCCCCCACTTCACCCTTGCCGTTTTATTCGCACTTCTTCTTCCGTGTGTTTATCGTTCGCTTGCTTCTTTTTTGCTTGTATGTTGGATTGCTTGCTTATCACTATGGCTCAGAACAATACCAAATTGTGTGACTTCTCTAATACCAACAATAATGATTTTATTAGCACTCCGATTGCTCCTATTACCGATGTTGAATCTTGTGAGATCAATGCTGCTCTGTTGAATCTTGTCATGAAAGATCAATTTTCCGGCCTTCCTAGTGAAGATGTCGCTACCCATCTAAACAACTTTGTTAATTTGTGTGATATGCAAAATAAAAGAGATACGGATAATGATATTGTTAAATTGAAGTTATTTCCGTTTTCACTTAGAGATCGTGCTAAGACTTGGTTTTCCTCTTTGCCTAGAAATAGTATTGATTCGTGGAATAAGTGCAAAGATGCTTTTATCTCTAAGTATTTCCCTCATGCTAAGATCGTCTCTCTTAGAAACGATATTATGAATTTTAAGCAACTAGATCATGAGCATGTTGCACAAGCTTGGGAGAGAATGAAATTAATGATACGTAATTGCCCTACACATGGTTTGAAATTATGGATGATTATTCAAAACTTTTATGCTGGCTTGAATTTTGCTTCTATAAATCTTTTAGATTAGGCCACAGGAGGCACTTTCATGGAAATTACCTTAGGAGAAGCTACCAAACTCCTACATAATATTATGGTTAATTATTCTCAATGGACACCGAAAGATATACTAGTAAAAAAGTGCATGCTATTGAAGAGATTAGTGTTTTGATTGGAAAGATGGATGAACTTATGAAATTATTTGCTGCTAAGAGTGCTTCTTCTGATCCTAATGATATGCCTTTATCCACGTTGATTAAAAATAATAATGAATCTTTGGATGTGAATTTTGTTGGTAGGGATAATTTTGGTAACAATGCTTATAGAGGGAACTTTAATCCTAGGCCTTTTCCTAGTAATTCCTCTAATAATTATGGAAATTCCTACAACAACTCTTATTGAAAGATGCTTTCTGAATTTGAAACTAGTGTTAAGGAGTTTATGATTTCACAAAACAATTCCAATGCTTTGCTTGAAGAAAAAATGCTTAAGATTGATGAATTGGCTAGAAGTGTGGATAGAATTACTCTTGATGTTGATTCTTTGAAACTTAAATCTATCCCACCTAAGCATGATATCAATGAGTCTCTCAAAGCCATGAGAATTTCCATTGATGAATGCAAAGAAAGAACCGCTAGGATGCGTGCTAAAACAGAGAATTATATAAAAGCATGTTCTTCTAGTTATCATGAAAATAAAGGTGAAGATCTGAAAGTTATTGATGTGTCTCCTATTAGATCCTTGTTTTCTGGTATATATCTTGATAAAGATAGGATTGGAGATGAGTCTACTTTAAGGTGTCTCAATGATTCGGAGTTTTTAGATCTTGATGGTAAAATTGTTAAAAGTGGGAGTGAAGAGATTAAAACTTTGCATAGTGATGAACCCACTACCTTGGATTTCAAGGGATTCAATTATGATAATTGCTCTTTGATTGATTGTATTTCCTTGTTGCAATCCGTACTAAACTCTCTGTATGCTTATAGTCAAAATAAAGCTTTTACCAAAAACATAGTTGATGCTTTGATGCAATCTTATGAAGAAAAACTTGAATTAGAAGTTTCTATCCCTAGAAAGCTTTATGATGAGTGGGAACCTACTATTAAAATAAAAATTAACGATCATGAATGCTATGCTTTGTGTGATTTGGGTGCAAGTGTTTCCACTATCCCAAAAACTTTGTGTGATTTGCTAGGGTTCCATGAGCTTGATGATTGTTCTTTAAATTTGCATCTTGCGGATTGAACTATTAAGAAACCTATGGGAAGGATTAATGATGTTCTTATTGTTGCCAATAGGAATTATGTGCCCGTAGATTTCATTGTTCTTGATATAGATTGCAATCCTTCATGTCCTATTATTCTTGGTAGACCTTTCCTTAGAACGATTGGTGCAATTATTGATATGAAGGAAGGAAATATTAGATTCCAATTTCCGTTAAGTAAAGGCATGGAACACTTCCCTAGAAATAAAATCAAATTACCATATGAATCTATTATGAGATCCACTTATGGATTGCCTTCCAAAGATGACAATACGTAGATCTATCCTTGTATCGTGCCTAGCTAGGGGCGTTAAATGATAGCGCTTGTTGGAAGGCAACCCAATTTTATATTTTTCGTTTTTCTTCTGTTTAGGAATAAATATTGCATCTAGCTTCTGTTTAGATGTGGTTTTGTGCTTTAATTAGTGTTTGTGCCAAGTAGAACCTTTGGGAAGACTTGTGTGAAGTTTATATGATCTTGCTGTGAAAAACAGAATCGTTAGCGCTCGCTAGAATAGTCACCAGATTTTACTAGAGTGTGCTATTTAGTTGATTCTTTTTGCAGATGATTAATAGACAAATTCCTCACGTTTGCTAATTTATTTCAAAAAAATGGAGTTACAGAAGTATGCAAAAGTTGCAGATTACTACAGACTGTTCTGTTTTTGACAGATTCTGTTTTTTGTGTGTTGTTTGCTTATTTTGATGAATCTATGAGTAGTATTGGGGAGTATGAATCATAGAGAAGTTGGAATACAGTAGGTTTAACACCAATATAAACAAAGAATGAGTTCATTACAGTACCTTTGAGTGGTGGTTTGTTTTCTTATACAAACGGAGCTCACGGGATTTTTGTCTAAGTTTTGTGTTGTGAAGTTTTCAAGTTTTGAGTATTGCTTTGATGGACTACGGAACAAAGAGTGGAAAGAGCCTAAGCTTGGGGATGACCAAGGCACCCCAAGGTAAAATTCAAGAACAACAAAAAGCCTAAGCTTGGGGATGCCCCGGGAAGGCATCCCTCTTTCGTCTTCATCTATCGGTAACCATACTCGGGACTATATTTTTATTCACCACATGATATGTGTTTTACTTGGAGAGCCATGTATTATTTGAGTATTTTCTTGTTAGTTTGCCACAATTATCCTTGCTGGACACACCTTTTTGAGAGAGATAAATATGGCCTACGAATTGTTAGAACACTCCATGTGCTTCACTTATATCTTTTGAGTTGAATAGTTTTTGATCTAGTGCTTCACTTATATCTTTTAGGGCACGGTGGTGATTTTATTTGAAGAAATTGTTGACCTCTCATGCTTCACTTATATCCTTTTGAGAGTCTATTATAACAGCATGGTAATGTACTTTGGCTATAAAACTAGCCTTAACATGATAGGCATCCAAGATGAATGTAGAAAAAACTTTGTGTGATTTGTTAGGTTTCCATGAGCTTGATGATTGTTCTTTAAATTTGCATCTTGCGGATTCCACTATTAAGAAACCTATGGGAAAGATTAATGATGTTCTTATTGTTGCCAATAGGAATTATGTGCCCGTATATTTCATTGTTCTTGATATAGATTGCAATCCTTCATGTCCTATTATTCTAGGTAAACCTTTCCTTAGAACGATTGTTGCAATTATTGATATGAAGGAAGGAAATATTAGATTCCAATTGCCGTTAAGGAAAGGCATGGAACACTTTCCCAGAAAGCAAATCAAATTACCATATGAATCTATTATGAGAGCCACTTATGGATTGCCTTCCAAAGATGGCAATACCTAGATCTATCCATGTATCGTGCATAGCTAGGGGCGTAAAACGATAGCGCTTGTTGGGAGGCAACCCAATTTTATATTTTTTTGTTTTTGCTTATGTTTAGGAATAAATATTGCATCTAGCTTCCGTTTAGATGTGGTTTTGTCTTTTAATTAGTGTCTGTGCCAAGTAGAACCTTTGAGAAGACTTGTGTGAAGTTTATATGATCTTGCTGTGAAAAACAGAATCGTTAGCACTTGCTAGAACGGTCACCAGATTTACCTGGAGCGTGCTATTTAGTTGATTCTTTTTGTAGATGATTAATAGTAAAATTCCTCACGTTTACCAATTTATTTCAATTTTTTGGAGTTACAGAAGTATGCGAAAGTTACAGATTACTACAGACTGTTCTGTTTTTGACAGATTCTGTTTTTCGTGTGTTGTTTGCTTATTTCAATGCATCTATGAGTAGTATTGGGAAGTATGAATCATAAAGAAGTTGGAATACAGTAGGTTTAACGCCAATATTAAACAAAGAATGAATTCATTGCAGTACCTTTGAGTAGTGGTTTGTTTTCTTATACTAATGGAGCTCACGAGATTTTTGTCTAAGTTTTGTGTTGTGAAGTTTTCAAGTTTTGAGTACTGCTTTGATGGACTATGGAACAAAGGGTGGAAAGAGCCTAAGCTTGGGGATGCCCAAGGCACCCCAAGGTAAAATTCAAGGACAACCAAAAGCCTAAGCTTGGGGATGCCCCGGGAAGGCATCCCCTCTTTCGTCTTCATCCATCGGTAACTATACTCGGAGTTGTATTTTTATCCACCACATCATATGTGTTTTACTTGGAGCGTCATGTATAATTTGAGTCTTTGCTTGTTAGTTTGCCACAATTATCTTTGCTGGACACACCTTTTTGAGAGAAATAAATATGTCCTAGGAATTGATAGAACACTCTATGTGCTTCACTTATATCTTTTGAGTTGAATAGTTTTTGCTCTAGTGCTTCACTTATATCTTTTAGAGCACGGTGGTGATTATATTTTGTATAAATTGTTGATCTCTCATTCTTCACTTATATACTTTTGAGAGTCTATTAAAACAGCATGGTAATGTGCTTTGTCTATAAAACTAGCCTTCACATGATAGACATCCAATATCAATGTAGTAAAAACTTTCACACTAAGTGCACTGAATATGATGAGAAGTTGGATGCTTGATAATTGTTTTGAGATATGAGGATAGTGATATTAGAGTCAGGCTAGTGGAGTTATTATGAAATTGAGAAATGCTTGTGTTAAAGTTAGTGATTCCCGTAGCATGCACGTATGGTGAACCGCTATGTGACGAAGTTAGAGCATGAGGTATTTTTAGAGTGTCAACCTTTGTGTGGAGGTCGGGGGCGCGCGATGGTTACCTACCAACCTCCCACCTAGGAGTATGCGTTGATTACTTTGTTTTGATGACTCGTAAATTTTTGCAATAAGTATATGAGTTCTTATGACTAATGTTGAGTCCATGGATATTGCGCACTCTCACCCTTCCACCATTGCTAGCCACTCTTATACCGCGCAACTTTCGCCGGTACCATACACCCACCATATATCTTCCTCAAAACAGCCACCATATCTACCTATCATCGCATTTCCATAGCCATTCCGAGATATATTGCCATGCAACTTTCCACCGTTCCGTTCATATGACACGCTTCATATTGTCATCTTGCCATGCATGATCATGTTGTTGACATTGTATTTGTTTCTAGGCCACCATGCATAATTTTTCATACATGTCACTCTTGATTCATTGCACATCTCGGTACACCGCCGGAGGCATTCATATAGGTCATACTATGTTCTAGTATCGAGTTGTAATACAATGAAAGTGTGCTTATCATCATTATTAGAGCATTGTCCCATGTGAGGAAAGGCTAAATCAAGAAAGCCCCTCCAAAAAAAGGCCAAAGAAGAAGAAAAAAAGGCCCAAAAAATAAAAGAAAAAGGGACAATTGCTACTATCTTTTGCCACACTTGTGTTTCAAAATAGCTCCATGTTCTTCATGATAGAGAGTCTCATGTTTAGTCACTTTCATATACTAGTGGGAATTTTCATTATAGAACTTGGCTTGTATATTCCAACGATGGGCTTCCTCAAATGCCCTAGGTCTTCGTGAGCAAGCAGGTTGGATGCACACCCACTTAGTTTCTTTTGTTGAGCTTTTATACATTTTTAGCTCTAGTGCATCTATTGCATGGCAATCCCTACTCACTCACATTGATATCTATTGATGGGCATCTCCATAGCCCGTTGATACGCCTAGTCGATGTGAGACTATCTCCCTCCTTTTTGTCTTCTCCACAACCACCACTCTATTCCACCCATACTGCTATGTCCATGGCTCACGCTCATGTATTGCGTGAAAGTTGAAAGGTTTGAAAGAATATAGTATGAAAACAAGTGCTTGGCTGAAACCGGGGTTGTGCATGATATGAATATTTTGTGTGATAAAGAGAGAGCATAGCCAGACTATATGATTTTGTAGGGATAACTTTCTTTAGCCATAGTATTTTGAGAAGACATGATTGCTCTGTTAGAATGCTTGAAGTATTATTATTTCTTATGTCAATATAGACTTTTGTCTTGAATCTTTCAGATCTGAACATTCATTCCACATCAAAAATTCTGTTTTTATCATTTACCTACTCGAGGACGAGCAGAAATTAAGCTTGGGGATGCTTGATACATCTCCAACGTATCTATAATTTTTTATTGTTCCATGCTATTATTTATGATGTTTTGGATATTTAATGGGCTTTGTTATACACTTTTATATTATTTTTGGAACTAACCTATTAACCAAAGGCCCAGTCCAGATTGGTTTTTTTTTCCTATTTCACATTTTCACAGAAAAGGAATATCAAACGGAGTCCAAACGGAATGAAACCTTCGGGAGAGATATTTGTGGAGCAAAATACGCACGAGAGACTTGAGAACCATGGAGTAGGGCTGACGTGGCGTCCACGATGGTGGGGGGCGCCCCCCTTCCCCTATAGGGCGCGCCCCCTGCCTCGTGGGCACCCCGTCTGGCCCCCGGTGCCCTCCTTCCTCCTATATATACCTACGTACCCCGAAACCATTAGAACAATAGAGAAAACCCTAGTTCCACCGCTGCAACCTTCTGTTCCCGTGAGATCCCATCTTGGGGCCTGTTCCAGAGCTCCGCCAGAGGGGGGATCTTCCACGGAGTGCTTCTACATCGTCATCATCGCCTCACCATGAGTTGTGAGTAGTTTACCACAGACCTTCGGGTCCATAGCTAGTATCTAGATGGCTTCTTCTCTCTCTTTGGATCTCAATACCAAGTTCTCCTCGGTCTTCGAGGAGATCTATTCGATGTAATCTCTTTTTGCGGTGTGTTTGTCGAGGTCCGATGAATTGTGGGTTTATGATCAAGATTATCTATGAGAAATATTTGGTTCTTCTCTGAACTCTTTATGTATGATTATAATATCCTTGCAAGTCTCTTCGAATTATTTGTTTGGTTTGGCCTACTAGATCTATAGTTCTTGCAATGGGAGAAGTGCTTGGCTTTGGGTTCAATCTTGCGGTGTCCTTTCCCAGTGACAGTAGGGGCAGCAAGTCACGTATTGTATTGTTGCCATCGAGGATAAAAAGATGGGGTTTATATCACTATGTTTGAGTTTATCCATCTACATCATGTCATCTTGCTTAAGGTGTTACTCTGTTCTTATGAACTTAGTACTCTAGATGCATGCTGGATAGCGGTCGATGTGTGGAGTAATAATAGTAGATGCAGAATCGTTTCGGTCTACTTGTCTCGGACGTGATGCCTATATATAATGATCATGCCTAGATAGTCTCATAATTATTTGGTTTTCTATCAATTGCTCGACAGTAATTTGTTTACCCGTCGTAGAATATCGCTATCATGAGAGAAGCCACTAGAGAACACTATGGCCCTCAGGGTCTATTCTCAACATATCAATCTACAATATACTTTACTTTTCCGCTTTTACTTTCTGTTCTTATATCCAAAAATACCAAAAATATCAAACTATCATCTCTATCATATCTCACTTTGTTAAGTGACCGTAAAGGGATTGAGAACCCCTTATCGCGTTGGCTGCAAAGTTCTTATTTGTTTGTGCAGGTGCGAGGGACTCGCGCGTGGTCTCCTACTGGATTGATACCTTGGTTCTCAAAAACTGAGGGAAATACTTATGCTACTGTGCTGCATCACCCTTTCCTCTTCGAGGGAATACAACGCAAGCTCGAGAAGTAGCAATTTGTTGCTACCCATTGTTCCTCTTCTCCAAATGAAGCATCCACCGGATTGGAACATTTCCTAGCAATATTCCCTAGGGTTCCACATTTTTTGCACTTACGCTGTCTTTTTACACGACCCTCTTCACCTCTTATGGTCTTGTTCTTCCTCGGTCTTCCTGGTGGTCTAGTCAGTACAGGAAAATGTAGTTTGAACCCTGGATCTACTACATTCCATTGGTATTTTCCCAAGAGTGCAGGCACATTGGAAGCATAAGCAGCCCTGAATTTGGCAATAGAAAAATATTCAGAGATGTATTGATCAACTTCACAATCTTCACCACCTATAACAGTTATCAGATGTAGGGCATGTATGCTTGGCTTCCCACGGAGCTGCCACTGCCTACAACTGCATTCCCTAGTTGCTAGGTTAACTGGATATCTCCATTCCCTGTTTTTACTATCAATATATGTTACCTCAGCCTCGTGTGTTGCCGCTCGAATGCATTTCATGTTCAATCATCTTGCATTGGCATGCAATGCCTTAATAAGAGATGGGAGCATAAGATGGCCAACATATTCTATTTCTGCAACTCTTTTGCGAAGAGCCATCTTTATCATGATCATCTGCCGAATCTTATCAAATATTTGCTATATCAGAAGCCATTTCAATGACTTAATCTTTGCAATGAAACACACTACCAGGTTACTGGTCACATAGTCTACTTTGCAGATTTCATTGAATTTGCTTCTTTACCACAACTTTCCATGATATGCATCTTAGTACTTCTTCACCACAGGATTGTAAGCATACAACACTCTCAAATGATGCTCGTGCTTCCTATCACTTCATGTGTACGATGTTGGCCATAAGTTCTCATCATAAACTTTACCTTTGAATTTGTTTCTGAAATTATGCGATAGGTGTCGCATGCATTCCCTATGTTCCCTGTGCTCCACTCCAGGGAATACAATTTCCACTGCACTCCCCAAACCATTGCAAGCATCTGTATGTATAGATAAACCTAGGGGTGTACCTATAAGGTTGTGCAACTGCTGCAGAAACCAGACCCAACTGACTCTGCCTCCACCACACCAAATGCAACTGGAAATAGCCATTTGTGTCCATCAACTGCAGAAGCTGCCACTAGTTGTCCTCTTCACCTTCCGTTCAAAGCAGTTGCATCAACAACCAACTAGGGCCTGCAACCATCAAGAAACCCCGCCCAACAAGCCTTGAAACAAACAAAAGCCCTCCTGAAGCACTCCTTTTGAAATGACTTCCCTTTTATTTTGTATGTAATTGTATGCTTGTCAATCTCTACAACACTCCCTGGACTAGTAGCTTCAACTTCATATTTAAATGTGTAGAGCAACTGAAAGCTCTCCTTCCAAGGACCATTAATCTTGTCAAGAGTCATTTCCTAAGCATAGAAAATCCTCATGTAAGGTATATCAATCTTGTACTTCTCAAATAGCTTCCCATGGAGTGTTGTTGGACCAAGTGTTGGTGTTTCTCTCAACCGATCCAAAATTGCATCTGCCACCCACCTAGTCTTTGCTAGCTTTGTTTTAGCCTTCCCTCATCCCCCTCCAGGTGGACAAGTGTGCTGGTGTGGGTTCTTTTTTATCTGAAACAAAATGGGACCCAAACAAAATAGGGATATTGTTAGAAAACATTACACAATGATCTGAAAATAAAAGAATCAGCATAAACTGAAATACACAAACCAGAATGAACTTGCTCCTCAACATATGTGATGCATGCAACCTCCATCTACACCTATCATATGGGCAATGAACAGTGAACCTTGTTGGCTCACTCCCATCAATCACATATGTATTTTCAGTGAGAATGCAATATGTAGTCACCGCATTACGACAGTCCACCATCGATTGTGTCGGGACCCCGATCCTAAGTCACACAGGTCTAGCCTGTAACACATCATATCACTTTGCGGCCTCACGCACGGTATCCCCACGGGTGCCACCTTACCTGGCCCGGGACCGTTTGCGCATTTTGGCACACGTATATGATAGTGTCGCTAGCATCCATATGACAGAGAACCCGGGCCGACATGACCAGTTATAAACCAAAAGTGGCACTAAATTACAGAGACAGGCATACATGACCCAGCAATGAACGTGTCGGTCATCAACGTATGAACCCAAGTCGTAGCAAGCTACAAGGACTTAAAGGAACAATGCGTGACATTTCCCCTAAGGGACAGACACAGGAACGAAGAAGGACACATGCCGGCCAGCCTAAGTGTTCCGGAGCAGTAGCAAGCTACCAAGGCTCAGTGGAAGCACTAGGAGACATTTCCCTGTAAGATAGGCTACCAAAGGTAAACAACTAGGTGTCGGATCCCACACATAGCAATACACATTACACGTACGCATAACATGCAAGTATGTGTTGTACAACATGGCATCACAACATAACTCAACAACTCATATAGATAAAGGCCCAGAAGAGCCATCATAGCATTTATTACAATCAGAGGTCACATGACCCAACATACAGAGCATACAGGCAACGGAAGCATAACATGTCTGAGTACAGACAACTACAAATGAAAAAGACTAAGAAGCCTGACTATCTACAAGACCCTCCCAAGGGCACAAGACCATAGCTGAGGTAACAAGCTAAACGTCGAAGTCCACGTGGAACCACTAGCGAGACTGAAGTCTCTCTGCAAAACATAAATTAAGCAAACGTGAGTACAAAGGTACTCAGTAAGACTTACATCAGATCTAGCTACATATGCATCAGTATCAACAAAGGGGTGGTGGAGTTTGATTGCAGCAAGCCAGCTTTGACTCGGTGGCTATCCTGATCTATGACTGCAAGTAACTCTTTTGAGGTGGCGCACACGAGTCAACATATTCACCAATCAATACACCACTATGGATCCATTCCGTCTCCCTACGAGAAGGCCATCCATAGCACTCACACTTGTCTTGAGTATTTTAGAGTATCCACTTTCGATTGTCTATGTACCACGTAAGCATCCAAGAAGTCCATATCCGCGGACCCGGCTATTCGAATAGTCATGTTAACCCTGCAGGGGTGTACTTCTTCACACACGCTCTCGCCACTTACCGCCATGTACATGTCGTGTATCTCGGCAACCTTCAAGCGGAAGCCTGGCGAGGGTGTCGGCCACGACCTGACTAACCACACAAGTCTCTCGTCCAGGTTTATCGCCTATTCGGGTTCCATCCGTGGGGAGATCCGGCCGGGGTGTCGCTCACGGCCCCAAAAGATGTGCGCAGGGCTCCCAAGCCCACCTCGTCGGATGGATCTACGCTTGGTACACCGTGCCACGGTGCCTAGTCTAACCCAAGCCCACATGTACCGTGTGCCACTTGGTAGACTACTAACACTACCTACAAACACCAGAAACTAGTTGCAACTCCTGGACAGAGATCTAGTTGATTAATAAGTCGAGAGGGGTCGAGTTACCGGAACCCAATGTGTGGTAGTAACTATGTCATTGGACAACTTACACAGAACTCAGTTCTTAAGGACGGCTCCAGTGAGACAACCCACCATGTACTCCTACAAGGCCTCTCACCGCTACCTTTACCAAAACGTGTTCACACACTTAGCTCACACACAGTAGGACATGTTCACCACATTCCAATTCATCCCCGATGAATCAGACCTGACTCAACTCTAAGCAATAGCAGGCATAACCAGAAAGCATGAATGAGTAGGCACAACATGGCTCAAACAACTCCTACTCATGCTAGTGGGTTTCAACTATTTACTGTGGCAATGACAGGTCATGCAGAGGAAAGGGGTTCAACTACCGCAGCAAAAGCAGTTCAATCGTTGTTGTCCTAATGCAGTAAAAGAGAGCAGGAGCGAGAGAGTGGGATTGTATCGGGATGCTCAATGGGGGCTTGCTTGCCTGGCACTTCTGAAGATATTAATAGCTCTTCATCGGTGTCATCGTACTCATCGTCGGAACGTCGTCTACTGAGAGAGAACAAAACCGGCAAACAGAGAAAGAACATAATCAATGCAATGCGACAATATGATGCATGATCATGACATGGCAATATGTTGTTGGTTGAGCTAATGCAACTAGCAACACAATTAAATGAAGTTGGTTTGAACCAAAGGTTCAAATTCAAACTCCATAGGTGATTATTCAAATGCCATTTATTCAAATTGCCCTAAACAGTGGCTGTATGTTATTCAAACATGCATGAAAATGCCATAAACAGATTCCTTGGATTTTTCTGATCAATTTTCATATATAAATTATTTTCATCTGAGCTACGGTTGATTTTATATGATTTTTTGAAGTTTAAAGCATTTTCTGGAATTAAATAAATCATTTCTGATTTATTTTAAATTACAGAAAATAGTTACTGCGTCAGCATGACGTCACTGTGATGTCAGCAGTCAACAGGGCTGGTCCAGGTCAAACCTGACGTGTGGGGTCCACACGTCAGTGACTCTGCTAATTAACAGGGTTAATTAGCACTAATTAAATTCTAAACTAAAGTTAGACAGGGCAGGGCCCACACGTCAGTGACTAACTAACTAACCTAATAATTAATACTAAACTAGGTTAATTAACAGGGCGGCCCTACTTGTCAGTGACTCAGGGGGAGTCAAACCCGGTGGGCTTGGGTCAAACCCACCGGCGGTTAGCCGCCGGCGAGGCCGAACACGGTGGAGGGCGTCGGAAAACCGCCTCCGACGACCAATCGAGCGGCGGAAGGCACCTACAGGATGCGCAGGCTCTTGCGCATCCAACGCACTAGGCGGCAGCAGCTGGGGTGGCCGGAATCGTCGCCAGCGTCGAGCGAGGCGGCGGCCGGAGCTCGGGTATGCACGGGCGCGGTGCTGCAGCTCGCAAACGAGCTGGTTGTCGTGCTAGGGTTGCTCTACGGGATGTGGCGAGTGCAACGGACGTACACGCGGGACCAAATGGTCACCGAGGCTTCGCCGGCGACGAGCTCGTGCGGCGGCGGCTACGGTAAGAAAGGGGCGACGGCTACGGCGAGTTGCAGGCCACGGGGACAAGGGGAAAACGGAGAGGAGCTCACATCGGTCCAGATGAGAAGCTCAGCCGGCCCGGGGAAGCTCTGGAGCGGCCCAATCAACGTCGACGAGCTTCGGGCACCGGCGGCGAGGACGAGCTCGATGTCGTCGGTGTGGTGCTCCTCAGCTTGTGTTCTTGCCCGTAGAGGTTGCGGAAGATGCTTGGGAGCTGTTGGACACGATGATACGACGAGGGAACGGCGGTGGCTGCGGTCACGGCAACGGCGATGACGGTGGCGTTCGGGCGCTCGCAAGGGGAAGCACCAGGAGAGGGGGAATGAGACCGAGGGGGAGTGAGAGGGTCCGGGGGGCGCGTGGCGTCGTCCAGAGGCAACCAGGCGCGTCGGCAGCGGCGGGAAGCAGGAGGTGGCGCGGCGCGTGGCCGGCGCACAGCGAGCACGCTCCCCTGTCCTCCTGGCGCGAGGACATGGATGACTGGCAGGGGAGGCCCAGGTGGGCTGGGCCGCCAGCTGGGCCGCAGGTAAGGCCAGGTAAGCCCTTCTCTCTCTTTTAATTTAGTTTTTGTTTTCTATTTTTCTGTAATTATTTGGCTTTATCTAAAATACTAGAACAAACTCAAAATTCATGAAACTGCTTGAGGCTACTGTTTGGATTATTTCCAACAGTAAACATTTTAGTTCATGAATATTTGGACATTTAAAATAGTATATATCATTTAAATGCCCAAATGCAAATACTTAAGATTTAATTCAAAAATCCAGAATGGTCCTAGAAATATGTGCAACATTTTTGGCAGAGGTTTTTAATCAATCCAAAAATGATGAACTTTTCCCAAGGCATTTTGGGTTTATTGAAAAAGATTTTAATTTGACCCTAGTTGAATTCATTTAGTGCTAGGGTTTGATCATTCCCCAATTCAAGTTTAGCAAGAACTTAAACATGATGACATGATGATCAGGCAAGGACCACAGGGGTTGATCTAGGGATGTGACAGATTGGAATATGGTGCCGCAGCTAGCTGAGGATCTTCCATGTTCCACTCAATTGTTGGCATGTCCTCACCATCATATTCATCTAAAACTAGGATGTCGATGTTCTCCTGCCTCTCTTCATCGTCAGTGTCATCAAATCTAGCACGGCTGATAGGTTCCTCCTGATATTCATCTTCCATTGCTTGTTTACTAGAAAATATCTACAAGATCAGGGAACATATTCTCATCCTCATCATCATTTTGAGGCACCTCTTCGTCTGGCTCTGCATCTTGCTCTACATCGGTTGCAGCAGCGACAGGAGAAGCGGCATAAGAAGCGGCATCAAACATATTGTGACTTTCAGAACCACTAGCTTTGCTTGGTTTTGACCTACAAGGTGTGCCGGGGCGCTCACTATCAGCAGAGACAGGAGATTACTCGAAAACCTTCCCTTGTCACGTTTATTGCATGGCTGAAGCACCTCGATAAGTATTTTACCGAAGCGTCTTTCAGCATTCAAAGTAAAGAGCTACCCAAGATGCTCATCGCAAGTTAGTGGGAGAAATTTTTGCTCGGCACTGCTGAAAAATTTCAATTCAACAGCATCGACAGGGCTCCACCCATATGAAGAATTTTGGAGCGCCGCGAGTAAATCTTTGAACGACATACTTGTTTCTACCACCTTTGGATAGAAAAATCCAGTGATCATATGCGATTTTCTATCGTGCAGCACACTAACTTCCATCCTAACCGCCAGCCGGAAAGCAAGCGCGGGATAAATCCTATTCGTTTCAAATAGGGAAAATTACAGTTAGGTCGGGAACAATTCAGCAAAATTTGATTGATTCACGCGACTAGCTGTCAAATAGGGACGAATTTATGAATGAGCAAATCAGTTAGAGGGGAAACGACGCTTACCCAGGTGTAATGCATGAATTATCCACCGCCGATTCGACCCAATCCTCTCCATGGTCGATGGGCTTGAAAACCTGCTCCCGTGACATCGCTGCTAAATCCAGGGGGTGTGGGGGTAGATTTGGAGGAGGGCACGACAGCGGTGGAGGCGAAATGGGATTAGTGGTTGAAGGGCATGACAGCGGCGGAGGGGGCAGAGCGGCATCGTGTTGTAGTGGCTCGGGGTTCAAACGGGCGACAGAGTATAGCGCGGCCCCACTCATCAGAGTTAACGGTCAATGGTTTGACCCGACGGCATCCTCCGTTGTGACCATTTATGAGGGTTTCAGACAAAGGAGTCGGGGAAAGTGAGCAAAAGTTAAGAGCGTGGGGATGAATGAGTATGGCTAAGGAACCAGGGGCACATATATGAAAATCCCTTTAAACTTGCTTTGATGTGGGGTTCTTTCATGCATCGTGTCTTGCCATGAGTAGCAACATTTAATCTTGTCATGCATCATACTTGGTTGTGCATCATGTCATGTTTATGCGTGTGTGTTTACCGTGTTGTTTGCTTCTTTCTGGTTGTGCTTCTTCTTGGAAGTTTCGATTACGTTGTGAAGTGTGAGGATGTGTTCAACTACGTCCCATCTACTTAAATGACTCAATCTTCTTCCAAGCGGGATCTCACGCAAGATGACCATTACCTTAGATATCACTACTATCTTTGCTTGCTAGTTGTCTCGATGTTGTCGCTATGTCGTGCTACCTACCACTTGTTTGTCAAGCCTCCCAATTTCCCATGATATAGCCTCTAACCTTTTCCACCATCCCAGCATTGCTCAGCCCCTCTTATAGCATGGCTAGTTGTAGTTGCAGTGCAGGTTGTTCCATGTTGGGAAATGGATATCATGGGATATCACAATATCTCTTATTTAATTAATGCATCTATATACTTGGTAAAGGGTGGAAGGCTTGGCTTTTTGCTTGGTGTTTTGTTTCCACTCTTGTCGCCCTAGTTTCCGTCATACTGGTGTTATGTTCCTTGATGAGCGCTCCTAACACATGTGGGTATATGGGTAGCCCCTGACTTATCGCTAGGAAAGAACCCTTAAAGAAAGGCCCGGCTTGGTTTTAAAATTTGCCAACATAATAATACTGATAAATAATTAATTTGCATAGGGAGTTAGCGCTACCCGAGGATTCTTAATTCCACATAATACAGGTGGGCCAGTGCCGATGGTGCTGGTCCAAAACAGAGTCGTTTGCGGCTTCCCCTGTGGCAACTCGGGTCTCGGTTGTTATATGATGTGCTCATCCGATCGTGCCCTAAGAACGAGATATCGGCTCCTATCGGGATTATCGGCACATCGGGCGATCTTGTTGGTTTAGTTTTGCCTTTGACGAGAGACTTGTCCATCGAGATTCCTTATCGTAAGCATCGTGTTCTTCGCGGTGTGAGGATGTTCCATGAGATGTGTGTGGTAGTTTATATTGGATTAAGTGGGAGCACCCATGCATGGTTAAATCTTTTCGAAAGCCATGCCCGCGGTTATGTGGTGACTTGGAAATTTATAATATCCGGTTCTAGAGAACTCGACACTAAACCCGAAATAAAATGCACCAACCGCGTGCATAATCGTGATCGTCTCCTTTCGAGGGAGTTCGGGAAGAGAACACGGTGGGTTATGTTCGACTCGTAGGTAGCTCAGGATCACCTCTTGATCATTACTAGTTCATGTACATTATGCGTAGTTTACGCTTTTTACACTTGTACTCGTAAGATAGCCACCATACAATGTTTAGTGCTTCCTGCAACCTCACCACTTATCTATTCCATACCCATTAAGCTTTGCTAGTCATGATACCCGTGGTAATGGGATTGCTGAGTCCTCGTGGCTCATAGATTATCTAACGTGAGAGTCTTGCTTGTTTTGGAGTCCTTCTGCTTCATCTTCTTCGTCGATCATGGGATAGGTTCCTGGTCGGCAGCCTGGGCCAGAAAGGTGGATGTCGTTCGTGTTTTTCGTTTGTTTCCATCCGTATTCACATGTTACTCTTTTATATGGTGTTTGTTATGTGATGTATTCATGCGGCGATTTTATGCCTTTTTATGTATCCACATCTATGTTGTAAGTGGTGCGATGTAATGATATCCACATTGCAAAGCGTCTTCAATATGCACTTTTATCATTGATGGGACCTCTGAGTTCCTCGAGGATAGGGTCGCATATTGGGCATGAAAATGTATCATCAGGATTGTACTACGCATACTACAAAACCCGTAGCACATGTTACGTACAAAATAGTTTTTAAAAATGTCTTGTGCATGAAAAGCTTGGCATATTCTCCTTGGTCACCCAGACATTGGGTTGAAACCAAAACTATCAATGATTCCATTGGTTTATGACTATTATGATGCTAAGTTCTAACAATATTTGGATTTTATGTGCACTACAAGTGAAGTAGGGAGGCTAATTTTAAGGCTCACACACCTTACATTCTACGTTGAACCACTCAAACTCCTTGAATGCATCAAGTCGAGGTAAGTGGCTCTTCCCAACCATTCACTAGACTATTCAGTTCTTACATGATTCTAAAAGACTCATCTACACGATGGTCTCAAGCGTGCTTTATCCAGAGAAAACCATTTGCTTCTTATCCTGAACATCGATTTCAATCAAAATCAAATGGAGAACCTTGCAAAATTGTTCTTGCGTGCCTTCACTAGTGTTGGTGTCAAAACCGGCGAATCTCGGGTAGGGGGTCCCGAACTATGCGTCTGAGGATCGATGGTAACAGGAGACTGGGGACGCGATGTTTACCCAGGTTCAGGCCCTCTCGATCGAGGTAATACCCTACTTCCTGCTATATTAATATGGATGAATATGAATACAAGAGTTGATCTACCTCGAGATCGTAATGGCTAAACCCTAAGTCTAGCCTATGGAGATATTGTGTTTCTCCTCTAGCCTCTATTAACTAAACCCTTCGGTTTATATACACATCGGAGGGGCCCAGGGTTTGTACATGTAATCTTGCAGAGGAAGGAAAATCTACACCCGAACCTAAAACTTGCCATTATAGGAATACAGGAGTCCTATCCGGGTACGAGAGATGATCTTCTATTATAATCTTCACGGCCCACTAGTCCGGCCCAGCAGGAGTTTATCTGGCCACATGAGAACCCCCCGATCCAGGACTCCCTCATTAGCCCCTGAACCTGTCTTCGATGACGATGAGTTCGTCTTCCGAATTGTCTTCGCCATTGCCAGGTGGGTTCCTTCTTCCGAATATATCTTCTGCAAAAAGGTGTATTGTGTTCGGCTCTGCAAGATTAGTACAACCCTTAGCCTCGAAGGCAAGGCTCTTAAAAGAAAATGAATAGCGTGTCTCTACTAACAACTTTTGGGTGAAGCGTCGCGTCCAACCCACTAACACATCGAACCGTTTTATTTGGTCCTAGTCTCGCATTTTGAGGTATATCCTCGTTGACACGTCCCATCAGAATAGAGATCGCGCCCGCTTATTGGGGGATCCTTATCAATATGATGTGAGCACCCACGCCGCGCATTACGCACGACCGCTTTGGGAACCGGCGAGGTTTATGGCTAAAGTGGGGGGCGTTCTGTATTCGCAGCGTTATAAAAGGACACCAATCCCTTTCATCATCCCCATGCCTTCCTCAAGCTCGAGCTCTCCAATCTCCCTATCCCCAGTATTCTCACCTCGAGCGCTCTCCGCCCCTCGTTCCTACCTCCACTCTCCTTGCCAACTATGGCTGGATCCGGCGCCAGAGGCAAGTGGGAGGCTTCCACGGTCACCGAAAAGACCGTGGCGGATCTAAGGAGCGCGGGATATCTCGCTGGTAACATCACACACCGAGTTAAGGGCCAGGTGATTCCCGTCCCAGAGGTGGGTGAGAGGGTAGTTTTTACCTCTCACTTTGTTAGGGGGCTAGGGTTTCCACTCCACCCATTTGTTCGGGGTCTTTTGTTCTTCTACGGGCTAGATTTCCATGATCTAGCCCTGAACTCAATCCTTCACATATCCGCTTTTATAGTGGTGTGTGAAGCCTTTCTCCGCATCCCCCCAGACTTCGGCCTGTGGCTTAAGACCTTCAATGTGAAGCCGAAGGTGGTGGACGGGGAACACGCGGAGTGCTGGGGCGCCATGATTAGCAACTCCCGAATGCAACTTGGCCCAAGGGCTCATTCGTGGAGACGAATAAGGTCTGGCAGCAAGAGTGGTTCTACTTTACCGAACCCCGTGACGCCAAGTGGGCGGCGGAGCCTGCTTTCAGATCCGGACCCCCAGAGAGGCTGACCTCCTGGAACAAAAAGGGTCTGAACTGGGTGTCTACAACTGAAGTGACGACTCTTGTGAGCCGTGTGTCCGGCATGATTTCCATGGGGCACCTGCTCTCCTCCATGGTCACGGTGATGCTGACCCGGCTTGTTCTCCCTTGCCAAAGCCGGGACTCCTCCCTATGGGAGTTTGATCCGGCAGGAGACAAGCCACTGAAACATCTCTTCGGCTTTACGCACAAGGAGATCTGGAAGCATCTCTTCAAGAGCCAGAAGGAATGGCCCGAAGAGACCGAGGATGCGGGCAACAACACTATGGCCTCCACCCAGGTAATAGAAATCCTTGGCGAACACATACCCTTTCCCTTATTTGACGATAATAGGAATTGGAATTTTTACGTGATATACAGGGCTGGACGAAGAAGGCGACCCAGATTAAGAGTCCGACACCTTTGCCTGAAGACCCAGAATCGCCTCTGGTGATGGCGATGCTGGTCCCGGCATCGTACAAAGCACCGACCAAGAAGCCCAAGAAGACGAAGGGCAAGGGGGCGGAGACAGCCCCCGTCCTGCGGGCAAGAAGCCCGAGGACCTCCACATCCTCTCCTCTGACGAGGTGGAGGAAGATGATGAGGAGGAAGAGGAGGAAGAAGAAGAGCCCCCTACACAAGGTAGGGGGAAGAAGAGGGGGCCGTTGCTGACGCAGTTACGGCCGCACCCCAGAGGAAACTGAACCTCGGAGGTAGTTCGGATTCGTCCGAACATAGCTTTGTGGTGAAGCCCGGGGTGAAACCCCTGCCCGAATCATAAGTTTGTCCGGATTGGCCGCTGCACTTTTGCTTTGTTTTACTATTTACTTAGTATTTCTTCCCTGCTGACCTACAGCCCTCCCGGTGGACACCCCGATGCTATCTCATCGGAGGGGAACTCTCTTGCGCTGGAGAAACAGAGAGTGACCCGCCGGCCCGAGCTCCATCGCCCATGATCGGCGGGGACACCGAAGTGTCCTCCGAGCGGGTGTCCTCCGCCCAAGGAGATGAGGGCGGGGCAGGTGACAGGGAGGCCAGAGGTAATACCTCGGCCGCTGCTGACCATGGGGAAACAACCCCCATGGAGACCAAAGACGTGGGGCCCAAACAATCCGGGGCCACACCGAATACTATCCCGGGTCCTAGTGCGGCTCTGGGGTCCGAAGACCTGACCCCTCAAGCGGAGGAGGATACGGCGGCGCCCGGATTTAATCCGAAGGCGACGGACTCTATGATGGGAGCGCTGCAAAGTGCTTCCATCGTAGAGGAGCACTGCACCGTGATGGGTGCGGTGATGAAGAAGATTCAGTCCGTCAAGGGCGGACTGAATAAAGATTTCAACAGCCTGTTAACGGGCTTTGAGGTAAGCCATGTAATATTCCTTATATAACTTTTATATTTTAATGCACATATATAGCTAGTAGCCCCTGATGCTTTGTGTGATTCTGAGAAGATTCGGACGAAGTATCCATAGTACAACATACTTACAGAGCTAAACTGTTGTGCAGGCTTCACTAGTTATGGCAACTGCGCGAGACGCATAGGTTGTCGAACTAAATCGGAAGCTCTTATTGGCCAACGCGGACCTCGACCGCGTCAATCAGCGTTTGGATGAAACGCAGGGTATGTGGCCCCTTTTTTTGTTAAAATGTCAATAAGACTTAATTAATTGAGTATGTTTATAAACTCTAATGTGATATTCTATGTTACACAGTTGGCGCCACTGAGCTCGAGGCCCTTAAGGGCGAGGTTGCCAAGGCCAAGAAGGATGCCGAGGCTAACAAGGTGGTCGCTGACAAAGCGGCTGCCGATTTGGAGGCCAAAAAGGCTGAGTGCGAGAAGCACCGGGCTCGGGTGTCGAAGTCGAGGTCGAACTGAACGACACCATCCTTAAATGTGAGGCGTTGGAGAAGAAGACTTCGGCACAAGCGACCGAGTCGTCTGCGGCAGTGAAATCTGCCCAGGATGCGCGAGGCGAGTCACGCAACGCTCGTCAGAAAATCGAGCAGGCATGACAGAGAGCATCTGGTTAGATATTTCTCTTATTGAGCATCTTCGGAGGGCAGAAGTATATTGGGCTGACACGATTATGGAGTTCTCCAGGCGTGTTTGTTGATCTTCTGAGGAGCAGCGCAGATGCCGCTCAATACTTACGAGCCCGGGAGGGGAACAACACGGAGAATCTGTTTTGGTCGCAGTTCTATGCGCCAAAACATCTAGTGCCCCTCAGCGGCCAGATGAAGCAGTTGGTCGAGCTGCACAACATGGCGGGCTCGGCCATGAAGGACTTAATAGTCCGGCTATGGCTCGCTGAGCCAATCCCAAGTAGCTACTTCGGATTGGTGAAGCGGCTCTTCGAGGCGAGTCCGCGGGTCGACGCACTAACGCGTTTGGCCTGCATAGAAGGTGCTCGGATGGCCTTCGCTCGTGTCAAAGTGCACTGGGCGAAGATGAACGCGGTGCATATAGCTATTGTTGGCACGCCCGCAGGCAAGCAGCACCGCAAGCCGGAGAGGTACTTCGAGGAATCGATGGCGCCCGCCTTGTAGAAGGCCAGTGTTCGAAGGATCTTGTCTTAGAGTGATTGTATCCGGATGTAAAGACTATGCTTATGAATCCGATGTATGTAACTTTTGCGCTATTTATAATATCATCATCTTTTACCTCCTGTGTGACTGTTTGTCTAAATCTGAAAGTTTCTAGTCGTCGGCTTCAACCCCCAAGTACATAATACTGGGGTGTTCCGTCATATGCATATACACTCTTTATCCAACGTCTTGGTCCGTATAGGAGGTGTATGCGGAGCGAACCAGGCAATCAGACCATGCAGCGTTATTGCTTTCACTTAGTCGTAGGAGTTTGACATGTGGGGCTAGGTACTAGCCCCTGGTGCGGATATGATATTCATTTACTTAAGGTATCAATTGCACCTGGCTGGGCGAAAAACCAACCCTTCGTATAACACGGGGTAGATCTCTATCAATCGTAGTATAAAAATAAGTCACCGGATTGCAGACCAGGTTCTCGCTTATCATGACAGTCAGTTTTCGGCTTTTTCTACTGAGGTACTTAACCGGTCTAGCCAGAAGTACAGTCGCAGTAGTTCTCCCTTTACACCCCAGCCGAACAATCGAGAACGTAGGGGTACGCACAGGAGCCGGGCAACCAAACTATTGACCCAAGACATGATTCGGAACTGATGCATGTAGGGCAAACATCCAGGACGCCGAACACTCCCTATAGGTGTTCGGCCTTTTTGACATATATCAGGGCTAAATATAGCCCCTGGTAATAAACCCTTATTGACAAGGCACATATGGCAATCTGATGCGGGAAGAGAACATTTTATGGTGAGTGAATAAAACTCCAAGCATAATGCGGGTAAAGTTGTTCTATTAATATCCCTCTATAATACGGCGAACCGTAATCATACAGACAATGCCGAAAAAACCCTTTTTGGACATTTTTACATGTCAAGAAGGTACATAACAAGAAAGAGAAAAAAAGGTTTACACAGGGTCTTAATCTAAAAAGAAACCTTAGTGCGGGTCCCTGTTGCACGTCTGCGCCGTTTCTTCCTCTGTAATGTGTCCTTGAAGGGGTGGGAGTATGATGGCCATCTGAAAGAAAAAATAAAAGAAAATAAACTTGGAAAAAGAATAAATCAATCCGGTTTGGCCATAGCAAGGTTACTTCATTTGATGAACCTAAAAAAAGTTTAGAGTCCGAATAGGGTCTAGCCGAACTATGGACTATGTGCAGGTGCCCCCGGTCGTCGCCCAAGGAATTTTTAAGGCATAATTATGTACTCGAGGCACATATGCTATAACCTTATGGGAAAGTCGACGGGGGCGTAGATGTCAATCTTGCTCAGGGTCATCTAAGCTGCCGCACTGAGGCATGTGCCGGACACGTTTAGTTGTGTCCCCTATTGATGGATTATCCGGCTTGAATAGGCCGCTTTGGACTTCGGCTGCTAAGGCCGCAGTGTCCTCCTCCGTACAGAGAGAGCGCTCCATATTTCCATTAACCGTGATAATGCCACGTGGTCCAAGCATTTTAAGCTTTAGGTAGGCACATAGTTAAAAAAGGCGCGCCTAAGCAAGCGCTTAAGCGCGCCTAGGCTCTAGGCGTTGGCGAAACGCATTGCGTATAACTATGCTTAATCTGTGCATAACTGCGCATAAGCATGCGCTTTGGTCAACAAAGCGCAAGGCAGTGGCAAAACGCACAATTAACGCCTAGCGCTTTTTGGAACTATGGGTAGGCATAATGCGGGACTGCATTAAAGCGGGCGAAGGCCATTCTTCCGAGTAGAGCGTGATAGCCACTTCGGAACGGAGCAATGTCGAAGATTAGTTCCTCGCTTCAAAAGTTGTCGGGAGAACAGAATACAACTTCCAACGTTAAAGAGCCTGTGCAGCGGGCTTCAACGCCCAGTATCACTCCTCTAAAGGTCATGCTGCTTTGCTTGATTATTGATGGGTCAATCCCCATCTTGCGGACAGCATCCTGATATATCAGATTGAGAATGATGTCGCCGTCCATAAGGACTCGGGTTAGATGGTATCCATCGATTATTGGGTCGAGCACTAGGGCAGCCGAACTGAAAGTGCAACTAATCCCCGGGTGGTTTTGGTAATTAATAACAACATATATATCATTGAACTAATATTTACCTGAGAATCATTTCAGAAAAGTTCGATGATATGGGTATGGAAATGTCTGAAGAAGTGGACCCCTCAAAATGCTAAGACAAGCATTGGCAAAAGCTCAAGACTCTATTTTTGGTTAAGTGATCAAAGATCACATTGAGTCCATAGGAAAAGCCAATACTATTAAAAGGGGATGAGGTTGTGTTAATGATCTGGTTGCTCAAGTGCTTGGTGATCTAGCTCCCTCAACTATCAGCACTCTTCTCTACTTAACACACTCATAAGTAATCTCGGACAAACCGATTCTGCAAACTCAGTCCCACCGAGATGAACCACCTCAGTTATTTTCCCAAACCCTAATTTCTCGGTCCATCCGATTTTGAGTTTCGGTCTCACCGAAAATGGACTGCCAACCTTCTGTAACCAATTGACATCACTTTCGGAATATCCGAGTTGTTACTTTCGGTCCCACCGAGATGGCAAGCTCCAACCTTTGACTCACTTCGGACACACCGAGATGGTATTTTCGGTCCCACCGAAAATCCCAACGTTCACTATATTTGAACTTTCGGTCTGACCGAGTTTTAACTTCGGTCTCACCGAGATTGGTCAAATGTGTGTGTAACGGTTGGATTTTGTGTGGAGGCTATATATACCCCTCCACCCCCTCTTCATTCGTGGAGAGAGCCATCAGAAAGTCTACCATTCCTATCATACACTTTCTGAGAAGTGAACCACCTACCCTTGTGTTGAGATCAAGCCATTCCATTCCTACCATATGAAACTTGATTTCTAGCCTTCCCAAGTTGCTTTCCACTCAAACCCTTCTTCCACCACAGCCATATCAGTGAGGAGAGTTGAGTGTTGGGGAGATTATCATTTGAAGCACAAGAGCAAGGAGTTCATCATCATCAACACCGTCTATTACCTTTTGGGGGGTGGTGCCTCCTAGATTGGTTAGGTGTCGCTTGGGAGCCTCCGTCTTTGAGATGTGGAGTTGAACCAAGAAGTTTGTAAGGGCAAGGAGATCGCCTACTTCGTGAAGATCTACCCCGAGTAAGGCTAGTCCTCCATGGGCGTAGGCCATGATGGAATAGACAAGGTTGCTTCTTCGTGGACCCTTCGTGGGTGGAGCCCTCCGTGGACTCGCGCAGCCGTTACCCTCCGTGGGTTGAAGTCTCCATCAACGTGGATGTACGATAGCACCACCTATCGGAACCACGACAAAAATCTTCGTGTCACCAAACTGCGTTTGATCTTCTCCACCTCTCTTTACTACATGTGCAATTTACTTTCCGCTGCTTATACTCTAGAATTGCATGTGTAGGGTGATTCTTGAATTGATCTTAATTGTGAAACTGCCAAAAACATTGCATGATCAAAAGGCAGATTTTTTATATCGTCAAGTAGTCTAATCACCCCCCCTCTAGACATACTTTCGATCCTACAAGTGGTATCAGAGCTTTGGTCTCCATTGTTTTGGTTTCCATTGCATTGGACTCCATAAGCTTGGTTTCACAACCTAGGAGAGTATGGCGTCTAGTGAGGGTAATTATCGTAGAGGTCCTTACTTTGATGGTACAAATTTTGCTAGTTGGAAGCATAAAATGAAAATGCATATTCTTGGTCATAACCCAGCCGCATGGGGCATTATTTGTGTTGGTATGCAAGGTGAATTCTTCGAGGAAGGAAAAGTTCCGGATCGCGAAGCTACACCGGAAGAGTTGCGGATGTTGCAAAACAATGCTCAAGCTTGTGACATTCTCTTCAATGCCTTGTGTCCCGAGGAGTTCAACAAAATCAGCCGTCTTGAGAATGCTAAAGAGATTTGGGATACTTTGGTTGAAATGCACGAAGGTATTGAATCTGTGAAGGAATCAAAGCTAGATATTCTTCAAGGTCAACTTGACAAATTCAAGATGAAGGATGGTGAAGGAGTCGCTGAAATGTACTCTAGGCTTGCTCTCATCACAAATGAGATTGCCGGCTTAGGAAGCGAAGAAATGACCGACCGATTCATCATCAAGAAGATTCTAAGAGCTTTGGATGGAAAATACGACACCGTGTGCACTTTGATCCAAATGATGCCAAACTACAAGACTCTCAAGCCAACTGAAGTCATTGGAAGAATTGTTGCTCATGAGATGACACTTAAGGATAAGGAAGAGCTTCACAACAAGTCAAGCGGTGCTTACAAAGCTACAAGTGATGCTCCCACAACCTCAAGTGACAAGTTAATTTCCAATGAAGAGATAAGCCTAATGGTTAAGAACTTCAACAAATTCTACAAGAATAGAGGCAAAGAAAGAAGCTCAAAGTCTAGATCATATGATGAAAAGAGATCTTCTAGTCGTGATCGAAACTGCTACAATTGTGGAAGACCCGGACACTTCTCAAATGAGTGTACGGCTCCCCACAAGAGAAGAGAAGAATCTCCAAGAAGAAGATCAAGAGATGAGTCACCTCGGAAAGAGAGAAGGAGTAGAGATGATCGTTATGAACGAAGACCCTCTCGGAGAAGCAAGGATTCAGAGAGGAAAGACAAGTCATCAAGGAGCTACACAAGAAGAAGACATCAAGCTCATGTAGGTGAATGGGTCTCCGGCTCCGACTCCGACAATCAATCCGATGGAAGCTATCACTCCGACTCCGACTACAGTCAAGATGAAGGTGTTGCCGGTCTTGCTCTGGCTAAAGGCCCCAAGGTAACACACCCTGAATTCATTGACTTCAATAGTGATGAGGATGACTTGCTTGGTGAAGATGAGCTATTGCATGATAAATCTAGTGAGCTTAGTAACGATGAAAATGCTAGTAGTCTTTATAGTCGAGAAGAGTCGAATGACAATGCTATGAAGGAGATTGAGCGTCTAACTAAAGAACTAAACACTCTTAAGTTAGCTCATGAAACAACTCAAGAAGATCATAGAGAGCTCCTAAGATCTCATGAGAAGCTACGCTTCGAGAAGCTCACTCTAGAGCAAGAACATGAGTTTCTAAAAGCGATCAATGACGATCTTCGAAAGAAGAGTTCTTCATATCTTGCCAAACGACTTCTCTTGTCTAATTTCTTGCCACCTATTAAGACTAAGCATGACAAACATAAGAAAAATTCTTCCTCTAGTAGTAACAATAACAATGTTAAATCAAATGTTGTTACTTCTAGTAGTTCTCTTGATTCCACTAACAATGTTTCAAGCCAAGTTACACTTGAGCAAGAAAATAGCTTATTAAAGGAAATCATAGAGAAAGGTGTCTACAAGAGTCTTGCCGGAAGCAAGAACTTTGAGGAGATTGTTCGCAAACAAGGAAGACACCGGAAAAATCAAGGGATTGGTTTTGAGCGAAAGTTCAACGCCGAAGGTGTTGAGTGGGAAGAAGGTCAATACCCTACTCCACAGTTTGTTTCACAAAAGGAGAAGTATGATCCTACTTCTTCCAATGTGGAACAAGCTCAAGATGACCTTCCACCACAAGACCACAAGCTAAAGGCCAAGGACAAGCTTCAAGAGGAGATTGATGCATTCATTGAAGCACCTCAAGCCATTGTCAAGTGGGTTCCCAAGGACACATCAAGTTCTACTTCGTCAAGCTCAACTACAACACCAAGGATTCCCATCAAGATGATGTGGATCCCAAAGAAGAAGAACTAGTAGGTTCTTGAGGGTGACTCCGCCAACAAACCTCACTCATATTCATTTTGGCAAGAACTTGTGCAATAAACTTCCACATCATGCACTAGTTCATGGAGTCACAAACCCTCTTGTTGGTAAGTCAAGGGACAAGGTAATCATTGCTTTCATGGACATCATCTTTTGTGTACTTCACTCTATGTCTATGGATATTCTTGTTTGTTCCTTGTGGGACTAACCCATGTAGGTATTGAAAGTGCACTAATCCAAAGGATTGCTCCCAACTCTTGATGATCTGCATCAACATTGAGCATCCACATCTTCAACATCTACATGAAGTCTTCTACGACAACCCAAGGTTAGTTTGACCCTTTAAAAGGGGTTCTCACATCTAGGGGGAGCTTTGCTCTAAAAATTGAGCTCAAGCATCTCCAAATGATGTGAACACATAAATGCTTTATGTAAAAGTGGTAACCCCACTTGTGCTTAAACGATGAGTATGACCTATGATCAAATGTTCTCATTTGGCTCCTAAGTCAATATACTCATATATAGATGACCTAGTCATCGACAAATTGTGTGCTAGTAGCTAGAGTGTTGGTTGTGCATGTTTGACACATATTTGAGTTGCTATCTTATCGTGTGAGCATGTTGAATGCATGATTTTATCCATTCAAGGACATCCATTTGTTGTTTTGATTGTTTTGATTTTTCTGGCCAAATGGATGGTCAAGAATGCCTAAGCACCTTCTCTAGCTATCTATGCTTTCTTGTCTCAAATTCTATTCATGCTCGTATCACAACTTTGAACAAGTCTTTTTCGGACAGTCCGAGTGAGGAGCACTCGGAGCCACCGATTCGTCTAAGGCTGACTTCCAAAACCCTCTAAGTCCATTTCGGTCTGACCGGCTTCTCAATCTCGGTCCAACCGAAACGCTTAGACTGATCTAGGTTTCATCTCGGTGAAACCGAGTTCAAAATCTCGGTCTGACCGATATGCGTAACTGCACAGCAGTTATACATCTCGGTGACACCGAGTTTTTCAACTCGGTCCCACCGACAGCATGGGGTTATATATACCTGAGGGCTGCGCGCGATTTATTTCTTCAAACCGTTCGCCCCCAAGACCCCTGCTGCCGTCGCCCTGGTCTACGGATCGTCGCCGTCGTCGCCTGTGCGCCCTCGCCGCAGGTCTCCGCCGCCGTCAACGCTAATCATCTCCACCGTTGCCGCCGTAGAGGGATTCCACCAAGTTAGGGTGTATCCCGATCCCTTTCGTGCTCCCCATCCGATTCTTGCACGATAGGCTTGCCATGATTCAATCCACGTTTGAGATATTCCCTATACATTAGTTCAGATCCTCTAGTTTCGAGCAAAATTCTTAGGTTTAGGTTTCCACGGAATGCATCTCGGTGAAGCCGATTTTGAAACTCGGAATGACCGATTTGGCCTCTGGCCATTGCACTACATCATTCGGTTTAACCGAGTTGTGCCAATCGGAATGACCGAAACGTAGTTTCAGTGAAACCCTAAGTTATCGGTAGGACCGAAACCCATTTCGGTCTGACCGAAAGTGGTGTGTAGGTTTCTGTTGAACACTTCGGTTTCACCGAAACTTTAAATCGGTTTGACCGAAATACACTCTGTGAAAACTCAAAACTAAGTTTTGAACTCATTTTTTTTGCAAAAACCTCTGCAGTTGTGATAACTCTTCTACTCTGCCTATACCTTATCTTTTCACAGGTTTTTCAGCCATGTCAGATGTCAGTGACAGCCAGAACAGGTCTGAATCACCGTTTGCTGAAATTCCAGAGGCAGATACAAGTCCTGCTAGCAGCTCCAGTGATGATGGTGAGAGGAGCACCCCTAGTGGTTTTCCTCCTGCAGCCACCAGAACCAGGAAGAAGAGAACTTCTGATGATGAGGACTCTGACTTTATTGCTGAGGAAGTTACCTCCAAGCCAAAGAGGAATGTGGTTGCCAAAAAGCACCAAGGGCAGCAGACAAGGAAAGGCACAAGCAAAGTAAAGCAATCAGCAGTTGCAAAGAAGCTCAACTTGGAAGAGCCTGCTCCAAGCAAGGTGAAGAAGACTTCCAAAAGGAAGAGGGTAGTATATGCTGAACCTCAAGTTGATGCTACTGAAGAAGAAGAAGAAGAAGATGCACCCCAGCCTCCTCCTCAGAAAGCTAAGTTCATGGGTGATGCTATTCGGGCTCAAGCCTCCTCTAAACCCAAGAAGCCTGCTCAAGCCAAGGCAGCTCCAGCCAAGCCCAAGAGAACAACCAGAAGCATTCCAGCTTCTGAGAAGAACAAAGGTGAGATGCCACCGTCTGAATCAGATGAAGAGCATGTGTTGCTTAAGCTCCGTCCCAAGTTGCCACTCCACAATGATGCTCATCCTCAAGCTGAGGACATGAAGGCAAGGAAGGACAAAGGTCTCAGGCTATGGAGACAGTCTGATCCATATGCTGTAAGGAGAAGGACTGCTGTGGACCCCAGATTCCACAGCAGAGAGCAGCAGGATTTCTATGAGACCGTGCTGATGGATAAGAAGCCCATTGTTGCTGACACCAGGTATGTTGACTGGAAGTATATTTACAGTGAAGAGCACCGGGACTTCTTTCCCCATGTGCATGAGAGCTTTACTGCATGTGGAGTTGCTGATTTTGTGGGTCAAGAGCTGACAGCTTGGAATGACGAGATGATCATGCAGTTCTACGCCACAGCCCACTTCTATCCTGATGGGAAGATCACCTGGATGACTGAAGGTCAAAGGTTTTCTTCGACTGTTGAAGAATGGGCAGAACTTCTGAACGCTCCAGTGCAGAGAGAGGACGACATTGATGTCTATGGGATTCCTAAGAAGAGTCATGATTCCATGAAGAACATGTACAAGGAGATCCCGGCTGCTGATTTGGAAGGATGGAAGCTTGGCTCAGTGTACTATCTCCAGGCAGGTCTGACCACCACTAACACTATTCTGAGGCATACATTGATGCCTAAGTCTGGAGACCACCGCATGATTCGAGGCTATTCTATCAACATGCTGCACATTCTCGATGAGAAGGCACCTTTCAAGGTGATGGACTTGATGGCAGAGACCATTAAGAGGACTGCAGCTGACCAGAAGAGGTCGTGTGGGTTTGCTCCGCAGATTCAGATGCTCATCAACGCCAAGTTTGGCACGGGCAAATTCATGTTGGATAGGAAGCACTTGCCACTGCAGCCAGAGCATGAGGACAACGTAGTTGTGATGGATGAAGAGGATCCTACCTCAGTTGAAGGACAAGCCAAAATCGAAGCTGCAAAGAAGGCTAAAGCTGACAAAGAGGCAGCAGCAACAGCAGCTAAGCCAAAGAGCTTTGGAGAACAAATTCTTGAAGCTACCCAGAGGATTGAACAACGCCTGGCCAGCATTGAGCAATCTCAGGAGAGCCTTGAGAGGATTGTTGAGGACAAGATCCACGCTCTGGACGTGAAGCTGACTGAGATTCAGGTGTCTGTCAACAAGCTTGAGGCAGACATGGAGGAGACAAGGCAGGAGAGAGCAGAGCTTATGCAGGATGATCTAGTCCAGGACTCTCATCGCCAGACTACTCCGGTTCCGAGAGGATCCAGATCTGCAGCTATCCCAGTGACAGATTCCAGGGCTACCACTTCAGCTCCAGCAGTTGCTCCAGCTCCAGCATCCACTCCTCCACCGCAGACATCAGCAGAAGTCTTCGCCGATGCAGCTATCTCTACACCGACATCTACCCAGACGGGAGCCGCCAGCAGAGCCCGCAGTGACGCTTAGCTCTATACCTTTTCGAACTTTTTGGTAACTTGTTGCCAAAGGGGGAGAAATTGTTATAGATCATAGGGCTTCGAGAGAGAGAGAGTGCTCTTTCGTCTTTCGTTCTTTTGCCGGTTTTTCTTTGTGATACATTGGTTTCTTTTGGTTCCTAAAACTTTAAGTGTGCTTGCTACTACGTTTGATGCTATCTTAATGAGTGCCTAGTCATACAATGCTTTAATGTGTGCTTATTTCTTATCATATGCTATTCCTTATTGTATGGCTATTTACTCTTGTCTTGGTGATTGAGTGCATGTTATTCATTCTTATCATTTTGTGCGCTCCACCAAGATGTATGTGACATGGAAGAGTGACCCATAATCCTAATCGATTGTGCATTTGCATTCAAACGCAAATTTTAAATAATGCACAAATTTAGGGGGAGCTCTTGTTTATCACATACTTCTCAAAGCGACGATATTATTCTTTGATTATATCATTTGTCGAAGCTTTGATCTATATGTTGTCATCAATTACCAAAAAGGGGGAGATTGAAAGTGCAACTAATCCCCGGGTGGTTTTGGTAATTAATAACAACATATATATCATTGAACTAATATTTACCTGAGAATCATTTCAGAAAAGTTCGATGATATGGGTATGGAAATGTCTGAAGAAGTGGACCCCTCAAAATGCTAAGACAAGCATTGGCAAAAGCTCAAGACTCTATTTTTGGTTAAGTGATCAAAGATCACATTGAGTCCATAGGAAAAGCCAATACTATTAAAAGGGGATGAGGTTGTGTTAATGATCTGGTTGCTCAAGTGCTTGGTGATCTAGCTCCCTCAACTATCAGCACTCTTCTCTACTTAACACACTCATAAGTAATCTCGGACAAACCGATTCTGCAAACTCAGTCCCACCGAGATGAACCACCTCAGTTATTTTCCCAAACCCTAATTTCTCGGTCCATCCGATTTTGAGTTTCGGTCTCACCGAAAATGGACTGCCAACCTTCTGTAACCAATTGACATCACTTTCGGAATATCCGAGTTGTTACTTTCGGTCCCACCGAGATGGCAAGCTCCAACCTTTGACTCACTTTGGACACACCGAGATGGTATTTTCGGTCCCACCGAAAATCCCAACGTTCACTATATTTGAACTTTCGGTCTGACCGAGTTTTAACTTCGGTCTCACCGAGATTGGTCAAATGTGTGTGTAACGGTTGGATTTTGTGTGGAGGCTATATATACCCCTCCACCCCCTCTTCATTCGTGGAGAGAGCCATCAGAAAGTCTACCATTCCTATCATACACTTTCTGAGAAGTGAACCACCTACCCTTGTGTTGAGATCAAGCCATTCCATTCCTACCATATGAAACTTGATTTCTAGCCTTCCCAAGTTGCTTTCCACTCAAACCCTTCTTCCACCACAGCCATATCAGTGAGGAGAGTTGAGTGTTGGGGAGATTATCATTTGAAGCACAAGAGCAAGGAGTTCATCATCATCAACACCGTCTATTACCTTTTGGGGGGTGGTGCCTCCTAGATTGGTTAGGTGTCGCTTGGGAGCCTCCGTCTTTGAGATGTGGAGTTGAACCAAGAAGTTTGTAAGGGCAAGGAGATCGCCTACTTCGTGAAGATCTACCCCGAGTAAGGCTAGTCCTTCGTGGGCGTAGGCCATGATGGAATAGACAAGGTTGCTTCTTCGTGGACCCTTCGTGGGTGGAGCCCTCCGTGGACTCGCGCAGCCGTTACCCTCCGTGGGTTGAAGTCTCCATCAACATGGATGTACGATAGCACCACCTATCGGAACCACGACAAAAATCTTCGTGTCACCAAACTGCGTTTGATCTTCTCCACCTCTCTTTACTACATGTGCAATTTACTTTCCGCTGCATATACTCTAGAATTGCATGTGTAGGGTGATACTTGAATTGATCTTAATTGTGAAACTGCCAAAAACTTTGCATGATCTAAAGGCAGATTTTTTATATTGTCAAGTAGTCTAATCACCCCCCCCTCTAGACCTACTTTCGATCCTACACGAACCCCCATGCCGAATACTAGTCGGATGATCCCTGCGATCAAAAGTGATCGGACAGGCTGACCATGGGTTGAATTTGGGGCGACAGGCTCAACGGCGTAGACATCTCGGAGTGCGTGCTTGCGCTCCCTCTTTGGGATATGAGTGGCATATATCATGTTCACTGTTTTGACCACCGGTGGAAATTTCTTCTGCCCCCTATATTCGGCTGGCGAGGTTCATCCTCGTCTTCGCTCTGAGTCTCCTTCCCCTTGTGTTCGGCGTTTAGCTTGCCGGCCTGCTTGAAAACACAACGTTGCGGTTGGTATGGTTGGCAGGTTTCTCTGGCGTACCATGAATTTGGCAGGGCCTATCTAATATTCTGTACAAATTTGATGGACCATCTTTGTTTCCTTTAAATGGCTTCTTCCGCTGACCGGGTCTGGAGCCACTGAATCCTGCGTTTACCGTTGCATCATTTAAATCGAGGGAAGTGTGATTTCTCTTTATAACATATACTCCCAATATTTAGGGAGCTATATTATAAATATTCCATTCTTTGGAATTAACCGCAACACACTTGCATATATTCCCCATGCCTCTTAATTCAAGTTTCACCGTCAAAAACCTCCCCTATATTTCTTTTCTCGTTTATCGAGGTTCCTCCAAAAACCCTCCAACAATTTTTAATTAAATTCCTTACATTTTTGTGAGTCCGGGAAGATAATCTTCTTGTCCAGATTCTTTTGCAACCCTTCCTTCTTCTTGTTTTTTTTTCTTTCTGTATTTTGGGTAAAAGAGAGATGGGCAAGGGAGTCCAGCCTTATCCCTCACTCGGGCCGGCCCTCCAGCCTCTTGGGCCTCCTCCATCCCTCCTGGCCCGATCTCCCATCTAACCCTAGCCGGCCACCGACCGCTCCTCCCATCCCCTCGCTCCTCCCTCTCCTTCCCGTGCGCCGCCAGCTCCCTCGCTCTCCCCTCGCAGCTCACCGAGCCCGACCTTCTCGCTCGACTCGCAGCGCCCCGCATCCCTTCGAGCCCCAGTGCCCGCGCCCCTCCTCGGACAGGAGCTGCCACCCGGGGCTGCAGCCACCTCCGCCAGGGTCCGCGCCCTTCTCCCTCGCGCAGCGCCTGCCATGGCGCCTCCAGCACGCCGTCGTCCGCTCGCCGAGGCCCCGCCTCCTCGTCCAGTGCGACCGCACCGCCGGGTCGCCCCGTCGGCCTCCACCAGGCCCTGCCGCCCGCGCCACCTGCCATGGGGCCTCGTCGTCCGGCCCTTGCCCGCGCGTCGGTCGTCGGACCACGCCGGCAGGATGCCTGGCCTCCTCCATGGCGCCACCGGGGCGAAGCTCTGTCACGCCCTCCTCCTCGCCTACTGTTCTCAGGCCCCATCTTCACACGCGTGCGTCCACCACCACCACGACCTTGCTCCATTGCATGGATCCCGCTGCCTCCTCGCCTCACGCCGGAGCAGTCGTTCCCGTGTCACCACGTGCCATCTTGCTCCCTCCTGCCGTGGGTTCGCCTCCCATGCTGATGCTTGCTTCGTCCACATATGCGCATGCCCGTGTCAACTCGAGCGAGTCCAGCACCTGAACCGCCGTTGCCATGGCCAAGACCGTCTTGGAATCGCCTAGGACCTCTGTTGACCTGTTACGACTACAGGAGGAGACGACAAGACCCGTACCCGAACCGTCAAGCATCTTCTCCGAGAATTTTGCCAAGTACCACGACGACCCTCAAGTACCTCTACGAACGAGTACAACTACCGTCGCCGAAGACCGCGAGTACCTCCACGAATGTGTACCACTACTGTCGCGACGACTACTTCCTCTACGGCCCGTGTACCACTACTTCCACTACGTTCTCGAACCGCCCCGAAATGATCGCTCCGAAGGTATAACCCCGAGACGATGCCCGTCGAATGCTATGTGATGTATGAGATGTTTTTCCTTGTGTGCACCGTGCCCGTTTAGTCTTTTGTCGTGCTCCTCGGTTGCCTCGTCGCCGACCCGTGGGAACCCGGAAGCCGGGAGCACCCCATCATCTTGTTCGACTCGCTCACTCCACCTTTTCTTTTGCACCGGTCTCTCAACGAGTTACCGGAACCGAGATGTTGCGTTGCATCATTTTCGGATCGTTGCCATGGCACCGTTTTCTTTCCACCACGGTGACAAATATTTCATATCATCTTCATGTCACCTTTTGATAAACTTGCATAAAACTTGATCATGTCATCCGCATCATGTTAACAACATTAAAATGTGTGAATTGTTGTTGCTTAAAAATTCCTAAACATGCTCATGGGGATTTTCCGGAATTTATTGTTGTTATTTCCGGCCTCATTTAAATTGCCTAAATAGGTAGATTGTTTTGCTTCACCTCTTGATATGTTAAAAACATTTAACCTTGTCTTGTAAATAAACGAGAGTCAACTAAATAAATAAAATGTGGTGTTTCGTCAATAGGCAACTCGTTGCATATTGAGCTCCACTTAACTTGTAGTTTTGTTTGTGCACATTGCCATGCCTTGCATAATTAAACTGGACATGCATCATACTTGGATGTGCATCGTATGCCATGTTTATGCTTGTGTGTTTACCGTATTGCTTGTTTCTTTCCGGTTGCTTCTCTTGTTAGCTTCGGTTCCGTTCCGGAGTTGTGAGACTTCTTCTTCGTCTTCTTCATGGATCTGTTCTTCTTCCTTGCGGAATCCCAGGCAAGATGAGCATACCCTTGGATACCTTTACTACCATTGCCATGCTTAGTTGTCTCGATGCTATCGTTACATGTCGCGCTACCCATCTTTTACGTCAGCCTCTCCTTGTTGCCATGAAACCTCTAACCTTTTGAAACCTTCCTAGCAAAACCACTGTTTGGCTATGTTACCCGCTTGCTCAGCCCCTCTTATAGCGTTGTTAGTTGCAGGTGAAGATGAAGATCATTCTAGGTGGGAACTTGTTGTTGGTTACATCACAATAGCTATAACTATTATTAACACACCTATATAGTGGGCATGGGTGCAAGGCTTGGCCTTTTGCTCGGTGTTTTGTTCCACTCATGCCACCTTAGGCGCCGATAAACCGGCATTATGTTCCTTGATTTTGCGTTCCTTACACGATGGGTGGATGGGGACCCCTTGACAGTTCGACTTTGAGTAAAACTCCTCCAGCAAGGCCCAACATTGGTTTTAATTTGCCTCATAATAAAAACTTAATTAAATAATTAAATTTGCATAGGGGGTCGCGTCCCCGGGTTCTTAATTCTACATAGCAGGGGGGCCAGTGCTGATGGTTTTGATCCCAAATAGAGTCAGTGCGGCGTCCCCCCCTTGGAAACTTGGGGTTTGGCTGCTGTACGCTGTGCTCATCCGGTCGTGGCCTGAGACGAGATACGCGCGGCTACTATCAGGGTGTCGGCACGCCGGGAGGTCTTGCTGGACTTGTTTTACCATTGTCGAAATGTCTTGTGCACCGGGATGCCGAGCCTGATCGGATTTCCCTAAGATAAGGAGTGATGATATTATATTTATCACTTCAGCTAATCGTGAGAGCTTGTGATGGGCTAAGTTGGGACACCCCTGCAGGGTTATAATCTTTCGAAAGTCGTGCCCGCGGTTATGTGGCAGATTGGAATTTGTTAATGTCCGGTTGTAGAAAACTTGACAGAGGATCCGAAGTAAAACACACCACCGTGTGAGTAACCGTGACTGTCTCTTTTCACTTTGAGAAGAGAACACGGTGGGGTTATGTTTGATTCGTATGTAGTTCAGGATCTTTAGCGATCACTACTAGTTGCGATCGTTTGCGTAGATGCTCATCTTATTCTTGTACTCGTAAGTTAACCACCATATTATGCTTAGCCGCTGCTGCAGCCTCACCACTTTACCTCTTCCTACCCATAAAGCTTTGCTAGTCTTGTTACCCATGGTTATGGGATTGCTGAGTCCTCGTGGCTCACAGATACTACAACACCAGATGCAGGTTCAGCCGAGAATGATGCAGGAGCTGGTTCAGAGCTTCCCTGGGAGCTCGATGAAGAGTTTGGCCGTATGCTTGTGACGTTTCGATGATCAGTAGTGGTTTCTACTAGGATTCGATCTAGGCCTGTGGCTTTATGTTGTTTTGGTATCTTTCTTTTGGATCTTACCCTTAGATGGGTTGTGATGTTTTGAATGATGTTTTGCTTATGTAATGTATGGAGTGAAGTGGCGAGTGTAAGCCAACTATCTCCTTTTGCATTTTCATCCCTCTTTTACATGAGTCGTGCAAAGATACCAAACTTGAGATCATTCCAGAATGGGCATATACCTTTAAGTCGTGCCTCGACACGTAGGAGGTATAGTCCCATCCTAGGCATTACAAGTTGGTATCAGAGCCTTCTCCGACCTAGAAGCCCCCACTGATTGATCGAATCGTTGACGGTTGAGTCTAGGCACACACTTAAAATCTTTTGAGTCCTATATATATCGGAGAGTAGGATTTCTGTTTGCTCCTCATCTCTTTTCACTCTGGTGAGGACTCCTGACGATTACTCTTGCCTCTTCTACTCTCAAAAAAAATTCACCAAATTTTTTTAGGATCACGCGAGTATTGTTTGGATTGTTCTGATGTCTTTGTGACGAGAACATTGTTCTCGATGCCTCCTGTCATTTAGGGTTGTGGCAGTGTCCCGGGGAGTTGAGCTTCAAGGTGTTGTCGTCACAAATCCATCGCGGCAGTACTAGAATACTTAAGACGGCCGACATCGAAAACTCTCCTATGCGGTTAGTGGCAAGATAACCCCGACATCACCCAGTACTGGGGAGGTAGTTCGGGAGTATTGCCATAGCTTGTATAGTAGATGCATTTCGAAGGTCCGAGGTAAACGGTTTCCGGAGATAACTGGTTATGTGTTGAAGGATGGATACAGCTGGATGTAGGATTATAGTTGAGTATGCGATGCTTCCCCTGTATCCCCAACACCTGATTGCATAACTGGAAACTTTCGGAAATTAATAGGTGGGTTCATCTAGTAGTTCTAGGCATTCTTCCAACGAGTGCATGATATGAAGTTCGGGGTTCTACATTGAGTGAAGTGGTTTTATGGACTTGTTCCGATCGGGAGTTGCATCTTAAAGGGTCCTTGGCTATGCTGATCCGGGGATTGCAAAACCCTTTTGTAACACGTTCCATAAGCTTTCAGCACGAATATGTCGAACGAAGCTTCTATCTTGTATTTGTTCTTCTGCTCCTTGTTGCTTTTATTTATCTTTTGTTCTTCCAAGTGGCTTCTCGACAAGTTGATGTACCTGCGTAATTCATTCGTTCAATTCTCTGTTCGGATAGATATGTTGCAACATAATCTTCTTCATAAACATATCTATCCTTGTTTTTGTTTTGATTCTGGTATTCGAGTTGCTTCGATGTCAAATGTTGATTCCATACCTTTCCTAATCGGTGTTCTCATATTTCTATGGGAATGCTAATTCTTCTTAACCATCGAGATCTTCATGTTAATCCTTTTCAACCGGTGTGCCTTCTCTTCAAGTTATTACATACGGACGCCGTTGGAAAATCCGACGATTTGTCTGTTTCATTCATCTCAAATTGTCTTTGTTTTCCCCGCCCTCCCACCCCTTTTCTTTATGGAGCCAGAAATTCTCAGATGAAGTATCCATTTTATTCATGTGATGTTTCTTCATTCATTTCCTTCAATGTTCTTATCCGGTGATTTCTCAGGATGATGCTCAAAAGCTTCAAGTTCATCATTCTTTTGTTCTCAAATTCTGCCGGTGGATGTAATTCAAGATTTCGGTGTTGATCTTATCCTTTTCCTCATTTCACAATGCTTTCTTATTCCGGTGCTCCAATTAATCATTCTCCTCTTGCTATTCATATCTGGAGAGTTGAAGATATCTCAGAAGATTCATAATTCCATTCTTAATCCGTTCAAGCTATTTTTGAGGATTGTCATCTTATTCAAGCCATTTAATTCAACCGGTGCAATATCTCTTAAGCAATCTTTTCAACGGTGATTTCTTTGAGTGGGCCCTAACCCACAGGTCTTTTTCCAGGATCTTACCTGACTCTTCCAATTTTTCTGGAGTTATACTCAAATTCTTTTCAAAGTGTGATGTAAGAATGATTTCCATCAGTCACATGCCTTCTCTAAGATCGCTTTCAAATTCTTTTCATCGTTGGTTCAACCTTTTTAATTATTCATTCCAGAGTGCCTATACAATTCATGGTGGTGTATCTCATCGTCTTCTCAGATTTGAAGACCGAAGAAGATTTTATCTTAAATCTTGGCCGTTCTCTTGAAGATTCGTGGTTCTAGCTTCATGCCATCCTCATTAGTGTTCCGTTTGTGAGGAATTCTTTTCTTACCCATCCGAAGCATTTCATGAATTCTTTTCTTTGTGATCCTCCGAAGGCCATCATTTCAGAAGATTTTTCGTTCTCAGTTTTCAACTTCGTCCTCCAACTATTCTTCATTGATGTCTCTTCGTTCGTCTCCATACTTTTACGGTGGTTCATTCAAGTTTACCCTTCCGTTGTTATCGTTTTAATTCATTTGTTCTTTTCATAATCCTACTGGTGGTTCGTTGAAGATTTACCCAAGGTTGTGCTAGATCTCTCTTTAATTCTTTGCAACGAGAATAAGTAGTATGCCAAATCCTTTGGTTGTCATCAATTAAATTGGTGAAGGATACTCATAACATAATTCTTATTCTTGTTCCTTCCAAGTGTTTAATTCCTTTGTCTGGAGTTCGTTCATGATATCAAAATTATTGGTTGTTCATCTTTTCTTCCGGAGTTCCAAACCCTCTCAATTATATCATTTCAAGCTCCATCTAATTCATCGCAGGCCTTGAATCTTATTCTTTTCATCTTTCACTTCTCATGCTTTCATTACCGGAGTTCTTCATGGTGGTTCATCATCAATTAATTCATCCTCGAAGTTTTCATCAAGATTCTTGTTGGAGCTCAAGCATTCTTCATCATGATTTCCAATTGCAATCCTTTCTACCTTATCTTTTCAGATGGTGTTATGTCATTCTTGACAATTCCTTCATGTTTATGATTCACGAGTTATCAAGAATGAGATATTTAAAACCATCATCTTCCTTGTTCAAGAGATCTTTTCAACCATTCATTTATTCGTTGGAGTAATCTTGGGTTATAATTCACCTAAAAGCTTTCCTTGAGAATTGTTGCTATTATGGTGCTTATAAATGACCCAAGTTCTTCATTATCCTTCCGGTGAATTAGTTTATCGTCTCCTTGTTGATCTCAATCCAATCAAATGTTTTCGTAGATGGCTGGTTGTCACCTCTTAATTTTGAGATGTTTTCCATAAGCCCACATCGAGCTTATTCTTTTCGTTGTTGATTTTTTCCAACAACTCCGTTCAATCATTCTTCGTAAGGATGCTCTTTCAAATTCATTCGTGGGAGAAGTTGTCATCTTCTTCTCCGTTCTTTTCTTCCCAACGATCTAGCATCTATTCTTTGTTCCGGAGGCTTTGTGATGTTGCTCTCTCCAAACCATCATCTCGTTTTATCGAGATCATGTTCTTTTCTTTTCTAGTCCATTTAACACGGAGTGTTGTATTCTTCATTCAAGTTCCGTCATCTATCTAGTTTTGCCTCTCTTTTCAACCAGAGTGCTGTCTGAATCTTTCTTAACCTTGTGCCATTCTTTTAATTGTTTCGGAGGCAATATGCTGTTGATTTCATCAAGTATCATCCCATCTCCTCAAGTTCTTGTTCAATTCCTTCCATTTTCAGACGGAGTGCTGTCCAAATTCTGTCATTCCTATTCCTTGGCTATACCGTTGTAGTTTCATATTCTTTTGGTTCGTAAGCTCTTGCTTCATGTCTTCTAACCTACAAGGTTCTCATAATGCTCCTTGTTCCTCCTTTTACCGGAGTGCTCTTAACTTCGTTCATCTCTGTTGTATTCTTCTTTCATTTTGTTCAACCTCTCAAGGTTTGTGGTTTCACTCGTCTGTCAAAGAAGCAACTTTTTTTACCTCTTCCTCTTCCGTTTTTATCCGGTGCCATCTCCAGGATCTCGGGTCGAGATCCTCTGTTAGTGTGGGAGAGTTGTGACGCCCGAAGACCGACGTCCCAGAAGATTCCAGATGTTCCGGGTTTCCCGTGTGTTTCATTTGTGCTTGTGTTATTTATTTTTTGCATTGCATCATAGCATCATGCCATCATGTCATTTTTCTTTTGCATCTCAACCAAATAAATTGTGTGGACCTTCGGTCCATTTAAATCGAGGGAAGTGTGACTTCTCTTTATAACATATACTCCCAATATTTAGGGAGCTATATTATAAATATTCCATTCTTTGGAATTAACCGCAACACACTTGCATATATTCCCCATGCCTCTTAATTCAAGTTTCACCGTCAAAAACCTCCCCTATATTTCTTTTCTCGTTTATCGAGGTTCCTCCAAAAACCCTCCAACAATTTTTAATTAAATTCCTTACATTTTTGTGAGTCCGGGAAGATAATCCCCTTGTCCAAATTCTTTTGCAACCCTTCCTTCTTCTTGTTTTTTTTTTCTTTCTTTTCTTTCTGTATTTTGGGTAAAAGAGAGAGGGGCAAGGGAGTCCAGCCTTATCCCTCACTCGGGCCGGCCCTCCAGCTTCTTGGGCCTCCTCCATCCCTCCTGGCCCGATCTCCCATCTAACCCTAGCCGGCCACCGACCGCTCCTCCCGTCCCCTCGCTCCTCCCTCTCCTTCCCGTGCGCCGCCAGCTCCCTCGCTCTCCCCTCGCAGCTCACCGAGCCCGACCTTCTCGCTCGACTCGCAGCGCCCCGCATCATTTCGAGCCCCAGTGCCCGCGCCCCTCCTCGGCCAGGAGCTGCCGCCCGAGGCTGCAGCCACCTCCGCCAGGGTCCGCGCCCTTCTCCCTCGCGCAGCGCCTGCCATGGCGCCTCCAGCACGCCGCCATCCGCTCGCCGAGGCCCCGCCTCCTCGTCCAGTGCGACCGCACCGCCGGGTCGCCCCGTCGGCCTCCACCAGGCCCTGCCGCCCGCGCCACCTGCCATGGGGCCTCGTCGTCCGGCCCTTGCCCGCGCGTCGTTCGTCGGACCACGCCGGCAGGATGCCTGGCCTCCTCCATGGCACCGCCGGGGCGAAGCTCCGTCGCGCCCTCCTCCTCGCCTGCCGTTCTCAGGCCCCATCTTCACACGCGTGCGTCCACCACCACCACTACCTTGCTCCATTGCATGGATCCCGCTGCCTCCTCGCCTCACGCCGGAGCAGTCGTTCCCGTGTCACCACGTGCCATCTTGCTCCCTCCTGCCGTGGGTTCGCCTCCCATGCTGATGCTTGCTTCGTCCACATATGCGCACGCCCGTGTCAACTCGAGCGAGTCCAGCACCTGAACCGCCGTTGCCATGGCCAAGACCGTCTTGGAATCGCCTAGGACCTCTGTTGACCTGTTACGACTACAGGAGGAGACGACAAGACCCGTACCCGAACCGTCAAGCATCTTCTCCGAGAATTTTGCCAAGTACCACGACGACCCTCAAGTACCTCTACGAACGAGTACAACTACCGTCGCCGAAGACCGCGAGTACCTCTACGAATGTGTACCACTACTGTCGCGACGACTACTTCCTCTACGGCCCGTGTACCACTACTTCCACTACGTTCTCGAACCACCCCGAAACGATCGCTCCGAAGGTATAACCCCGAGACGATGCCCGTCGAATGCTATGTGATGTATGAGATGTTTTTCCTTGTGTGCACCGTGCCCGTTTAGTCTTTTGTCGTGCTCCTCGGTTGCCTCGTCGCCGACCCGTGGGAACCCGGAAGCCGGGAGCACCCCATCATCTTGTTCGACTCGCTCACTCCACCTTTTCTTTTGCACCGGTCTCTCAACGAGTTACCGGAACCGAGATGTTGTGTTGCATCATTTTCGGATCGTTGCCATGGCACCCTTTTCTTTCCACCACGGTGACAAATATTTCATATCATCTTCATGTCACCTTTTGATAAACTTGCATAAAACTTGATCATGTCATCCGCATCATGTTAACAACATTAAAATGTGTGAATTGTTGTTGCTTAAAAATTCCTAAACATGCTCATGGGGATTTTCCGGAATTTGTTGTTGTTATTTCCGGCCTCATTTAAATTGCCTAAATAGGTAGATTGTTTTGCTTCACCTCTTGCTATGTTAAAAACATTTAACCTTGTCTTGTAAATAAACGAGAGTCAACTAAATAAATAAAATGTGGTGTTTCGTCAATAGGCAACTCGTTGCATATTGAGCTCCACTTAACTTGTAGTTTTGTTTGTGCACATTGCCATGCCTTGCATAATTAAACCGGACATGCATCATACTTGGATGTGCATCGTATGCCATGTTTATGCTTGTGTGTTTACCGTGTTTCTTGTTTCTTTCCGGTTGCTTCTCTTGTTAGCTTTGGTTCCGTTCCGGAGTTGTGAGACTTCTTCTTCGTCTTCTTCATGGATCTGTTCTTCTTCCTTGCCGAATCCCAGGCAAGATGATCATACCCTTGGATACCTTTACTACCATTGCCATGCTTAGTTGTCTCGATGCTATCGTTACATGTCGTGCTACCCATCTTTTACGTCAGCCTCTCCTTGTTGCCATGAAACCTCTAACCTTTTGAAACCTTCCTAGCAAAACCACTGTTTGGCTATGTTACCCGCTTGCTCAGCCCCTCTTATAGCGTTGTTAGTTGCAGGTGAAGATGAAGATCGTTCCAGGAGGGAACTTGTTGTTGGTTATATCACAATAGCTATAACTATTATTAACACACCTATATACTGGGCATGGGTGGAAGGCTTGGCCTTTTGCTCGGTGTTTTGTTCCACTCATGCCACCTGAGGCGCCGATAAACCGGCATTATGTTCCTTGATTTTGCGTTCCTTACACGATGGGTGGATGGGGACCCCTTGACAGTTCGACTTTGAATAAAACTCCTCCAGCAAGGCCCAAATTGGTTTTTAATTTGCCTCATAATAACAACTTAATTAAATAATTAAATTTGCAAGGGGGTCGCGTCCCCGGGTTCTTAATTCTACATAGCAGGGGGGGCCAGTGCTGATGGTGTTGGTCCCAAATAGAGTCGTGTGCGGTGTCCCCCCCTTGGAAACTTGGGGTTTGGCTGCTGTACGCTGTGCTCATCCGGTCGTGGCCTGAGACGAGATACGCGCGGCTACTATCAGGGTGTCGGCACGCCGAGAGGTCTTGCTGGACTTGTTTTACCATTGTCGAAATGTCTTGTGCACCGGGATGCCGAGCCTGATCGGATTTCCCTAAGATAAGGAGTGATGATATTATATTTATCACTTCAGCTAATCGTGAGAGCTTGTGATGGGCTAAGTTGGGACACCCCTGCAGGGTTATAATCTTTCGAAAGCCGTGCCCGCGGTTATGTGGCAGATTGGAATTTGTTAATGTCCGGTTGTAGAAAACTTGACAGAGGATCCGAAGTAAAACACACCACCGTGTGAGTAACCGTGACTGTCTCTTTTCACTTTGAAAAGAGAACACGGTGGGGTTATGTTTGATTCGTATGTAGTTCAGGATCTTTAGCGATCACTACTAGTTGCGACCGTTTGCGTAGATGCTCATCTTATTCTTGTACTCGTAAGTTAGCCACCATATTATGCTTAGCCGCTGCTGCAGCCTCACCACTTTACCTCTTCCTACCCGTATAGCTTTGCTAGTCTTGTTACCCATGGTTATGGGATTGCTGAGTCCTCGTGGCTCACAGATACTACAACACCAGATGCAGGTTCAGCCGAGAATGATGCAGGAGCTGGTTCAGAGCTTCCCTGGGAGCTCGATGAAGAGTTTGGCCGTATGCTTGTGACGTTTCGACGATCAGTAGTGGTTTCTACTAGGATTTGATCTAGGCCTGTGGCTTTATGTTGTTTTGGTATCTTTCTTTTGGATCTTACCCTTAGATGGGCTGTGATGTTTTGAATGATGTTTTGCTTATGTAATGTATGGAGTGAAGTGGCGAGTGTAAGCCAACTATCTCCTTTTGCATTTTCATCCCTCTTTTACATGAGTCGTGCAAAGATACCAAACTTGAGATCATTCCAGAATGGGCTTATACCTTTAAGTCGTGCCTCGACACGTAGGAGGTATAGTCCCATCCTGGGCATTACAGGAGAGATCCAAGGGAGCAAATTATTATGCTATCTACTCCAAGCAGAAGTTGCATGCTTATCCACTGTAACTACTTAAATTCATAGATAGGAGTTTCATGCGAACAGCAAAATTAACATAATAGAAGACTAAAAGATGCATGTGCTCATTCAGTGTGAATCAGAAAATTATGAGATGGGTGTGAATAGAAAGGTACCGAACAAACAATGACGCAGTGGTGGACCTTGCTGACAAAACCTCGAGCACCTTTCGAGTTAGAGTATAACTTGATAAATTCAAAGCCATGACCTCAGGGATAAGAAGAAGCATGGGATGATGAAAACTAGGAGCAGATAGCTATTCGGGAGTACATGTCAGTGGAAGAGACAATGACCCAACCACTTGCTTGGTGACTAGACTCTCTGTGGCACCAAAGAACAATGACGCACCTGCAGCCACTTGCGGCCCCTGGATGTCGTCACTATAGAGGTTGAGGTACTTGACGGCGAGATGTTGTGGGGCAAGGCCGGTTCGGAGGCCGCCATCATAGATGAAGCCCCAGTAGACATGGCCGAGATCGAACTCACCGAGGAAGCTGGACGTGAATTTCTGATTGACCTGGGCGCGCCCAGTGTTAGGCGTGCGGGCTCGTCGTGATCGGTGTTTGTGGCAGGTCTTCCAAGGACAGCGACTGCAGGTTCCTCACCGCGTGCCACCGTCGCGCCCGTCCCGGCCTTAGCCACACCTTCTGCTCTATCTCCTCATGGCCGCCGATGGGAAGCACGCGAGGAGGCCCCTCCAGGTTGTCTCTGTCAAACAGAGGTCCTACCCGACGTCGCATCCACTCCATAGCAGAGGATTTCAATCAACTGACCAGAGAGCTGGATCCACCACCCGCATCCAGTCCATGAGGCTCGCTCCCTACAATGGCACCATGGAATATGATCGGCAACTGAGGAGGACCATGTGACCATGGACGCAGGAACCACCCCGAGAAGAGGAGTAGCCCGGTCAACATGGAATGCAAGGGATTAAATCATGTGCTATATATGTTATCGATTATGAGAAGAAACTGACGGGATGGAAGTGTGATAGCCTGGCTTAATAGGGATGACAGACTACTCATATTAATAAGGAATTCCTTCTTTTCCGGGAGCTCATTCGGATAGAACTCCAAAGTTAAGCGTGCTCAGCTTGGAGTAGTTTCAGAATGGGTGACCAACCGGGAAGTTGCTCCCGGGTGCGCACGAGTGAGGACAAAGTGCGCAGAAAAGACTAGTATTGATATGTGGGGCCAGTCTAGATCCTACCAGGAGTAACGACCACCGGCGGGTGTGTCCGGGGCGTTACAAGTTGGTATCAGAGCCGACCCTCGCGGTTACACGGATGTTTGCGGACAGGTGCTCGGTCATGTTATTCATGACGTTTGTGACCCGTCGTGGTACACGGCATGGCACATATATCGGACTGGATGCACAGACGTTTGTGCCAAGAGAGAACGTTCATGTGGCCCGACGAGGACGTCGGTTCCTCCGAGTGTGGGTGTATGTGATAGCCTGGCTTAATAGGGATGATAGACTACTCATATTAATAAGGAATTCCTTCTTTTCCGGGAGCCCATTCGGATAGAACTCCAAAGTTAAGCGTGCTCAGCTTGGAGTAGTTTCAGGATGGGTGACCGACCGGGAAGTTGCTTCCGGGTGCGCACGAGTGAGGATAAAATGCGCAGAAAAGACTAGTATTGATCTATGGGGCCAGTCTAGATCCCGCCAGGAGTAACGACCACCGGCGGGTGTGTCCGGGGCGTTACAGGAAGGGAGATAGACAGGTGAACTTACGAAGATACATGCTCCATAGAACTGGCTGAGGTCAGCGTGGCTACCAGAGACTCCTCCCAGGCCGGAAATAAACCTGCTCCGGACCCCAACGGCTGGTCCGATCCGGCGAACTGACCAAAGCCAACCTTCTCAGCCACGCCGGAGTTACCTTCATCGGAGTTAACAACGATAAGGGAGAGGAGGAGCATGGCACCACGGAAGCCACCTCGGGGACGCGGGCATAACACCGACATGGGAAATAACCAAAGATCCCGTGTGGGCAGCCTGTGGTGGCCTGGTGGGTTCTCCTGCTAGTAGCGTAACAAATCGATGGCTCTTAAGATTTCTCATCGGTTACAGAAGGAAGAGGAAAAGAAAAACTAAATCACACGATGGAATAGATGGTGTGGCTAGACTCCTTAGGTGGAAAGAGATGGATGGTTGCATGTTGATTGCTGATGTGGACATTGTGCATGATGAGAGAATAGGTAGTAGTGGGGATCAACTTCTTAAAAATATTAGGAAATCAATAAAGATGCAAGTTTTCTCTCTTAATCATTTCTTTCTTTACAGAAACAATCAAAAATTATAGATACGTCGAAGACAACAACGTGATGTCTAGATTTGAGGAGCATCTGTGCTCGAAGTCGAACCAATTTCTCCTAAAACTATAGCTAGATGGAAATAGAAAAACCCGTGTGGAGGGAAATAAGTTCTTATCAAGGTTGTGGCACAAGCTATTCTTTTTCTAGGAAAGCTTTTGATCTACACATCTTCAATCATAGCAATATAATGAACACCAGAATTAACAAAAATTACATGTATATCCATAAACCACCTAACGACGACTACATGCACTAAAGCAAAACAAAGGCGCACCGCCATTATCACCCTTTCCTCGAGTCAAGTAAAACTTGTTGCAGTAGACAGTCTGGAATATTTCCTTCGGCATATTTAGTGAACTCAAAGCTTAAGAAAGGTATAGTTCCTATACTTTTTTTTTGCAATAAACCGTTAACTTTATTAATTGTAAATAACAAACATAACAGTTACATCGTCCATAAGAAGAGGTACAATTTCATCCATGGGCTCTTCATAAGCCACCTTATTTGCCTCCCTATTACAATGTTCAAACCTAGTAAGAGAAAAATCACAGACCAAAAAATAGCAATCACCGCCGCTCCCGCTGATTGTCCTCCATTCTTCATTGTGTTGATGACTTCAATATTGTCTAGGTTGAATATAGTTCCTGTACTTGGCAGAGTATATGGGAAGGCATCCAACTCAAAGCTTAAGAAAGGTACAGTTCCTATACTTGGCAGAGTATATGGGAAGACATTCAGAAGACCGTGGGGATGAGGAGTGTGGTGCGGCCGTTGGGACCGACATGTTAGCAAACTCCTAATACGCGGGTTATACAGATTTGTATACGGTTCATGGGAAATGTTATATCGCTCAATGTATTAGACTAATCACGTGTGGTGTGGATACGAACTCGCATGGCCGCATGTACACACGCAAATTTATCATGCGGCTGGCTCCAATATTACTCCCTCTGAAATCATTTTACAGATTTCATTATGAATTACATACGGATATATATAGAGATACTTTAGAATGTAGATTCACTCATTTTCTTCCATGTGTTCCTAGTGGAATATATAAGGAACGGAGGTATTAATATGGAGTGACCCTTTGATAAGGGTTACATCAAGGAAAATTATGTTAATAGCATCCACATCTGGCGGCAGGAACACCACTCTCTCCGTCTAGTATATGCTCTGTGTGCGCAGTCTTCATCATATCTACGCATTCCGTGGTCAACATCGGGTGGAAACTAGCACGATGGGGTTAACTTAATTAGGAACTCAATCAGCTGCTTTGTGCTACTTCTCTGCTGGTAATTTTGGGAGACACGATTGCCCCTTTGATAAAGTGATTTCTATCAGCCTTTGTTTCAGTCTATGCTGCGAAGTCTGTAGGCAGTTGTGTGAAAAATAACCAACAGTTTCTTTTGTGCCTAGTAAAATCTTAATAACAGGTTAAGAGTTTAAATGCATGTGTGGGCATTCAGACATTAAGTTCGAACAAAATAACGCACAGCACGGTGCAAACATCCCATACAAGCAAACAAATAGCATCAAAATACAACTATCATTGGCACAATATATAGGAACTCCAAACAATTTATGGTCAAATATATCTACAGAAACAACAAAAGTACTGATCTTACAGGGTATAATCATGGACAACGAACATATAACACACAAAAAGGACAACTTCAGGACCACTCGTATATTAGGAAATATGAACAAACCCAGCATATAAGTAACTCGAGTAAGCATTGCGGTCAAACATATTAACCAGAAAGGGGAGAGGGACATATCAGTAGAACTACTTCCATGAGACAGGGGTTCTACTTCACAACAACTAACGAACAAACCCTGAAGCCAGTCAATTCAAGTCATAACTTCCTGATCACTCAAATCAGAGACATATGAAGGTTATCCAGATATTGCTAACTACTACTCCCTCCGTTCCCAAATATAAGTCTTTCTAGAGATTTCATCAAGTGACTACATACGAAGCAAAAATGAGTGAATCTACACTCTAAAATATCTCAACATACATCCGTATATTGTATTCCATTTGAAATGTCTAAGAAGACTTATATTTAGGAACGGAGGGAGTAGTTCCTGATGCATGAGACATTAAACTTGAGTGGCTAGACATGGATGGATGATATGCAGTCGTGCACATGGCAACTTCGCAGCAAATAATAAGAGAGCCCCCTAATTCTAGACGCATGCACCTTGTGCTAATTAAGGTGGTTAGAGGTGATCTCTACCACAGAGCAACCGCGTGTACAGTGTCAGATGTACAAAGGATATTTACCTATATGGACAGATGCGCAAGACAAAGAAAACACTTGATATTACTAGCACGGCTAAACAAACGAGCAACTGCTTGAAGGAAGTTAGCGTTACACATGATAAGAGACTGATAATGTCTGGGTCACGCCGCGAGATAACAAAATACAGTAGACCATAAATACTAAAGCAGACACACATGCAACCCTGAGAATCTAATGGATACTGAACAGCGAGATTATTGCATCGTCCTTTTCACGCTTTCACGACAAGGGCTGACGAACCCTACGAGCCACCGGCGGAGATTTCGGCGCAAAGCGTTACACCAAGCAGGTTCGATCGCTCGTATAAACGGTAGGTTCGCAACCGCCTGACCCGCACGACTTAACGCCTACCACGAGGCCCGCCAGCTGACCTCGGACCAGGAAAGCGCGAGAATTGCAGCCTTAAGTGGGCTGATTCACGATCGTGTTCGTCAAACTTATAACCTGCAAAATGAATCGTGATGGTTTATTTCGCTTCGTCGTCGGGAGAACATAACGAACCTCAAACGTTAACGCCATGCCATCAAGAATTCAGGTGTGAGTATTAGATCCAACGCATGGGAAAATAGATACAGTAACAACTATAAACTGGAATGGATTGGCAAGGATACATCGACGTAAATGTTCGAACTCTACAGTACTGCAGAGCCGAGCAACGTATAGATGGTCAAATGACTTCACAGTAGTCTCTAGAACCAAAATTGCAAATTCTACATACAAGTAAAATGTTGTCTGGGAATAAATACTCTAGTATTATCGCAGCACAGCAAAAGGTGAGCTTTTGGCTTTTAATGCCAGCTATGGTCAACTGTTTACTATCCCTAAAGCACTATCTACCTATGCTGCAGATATTGCACAAAGAAAGCATGACAGATCATTGAACATGATTACCAATTTCAAAGCAAGCTTGAGAAGAAACTAATGGGGAATGCATAAATATGTAAACCAAAAATGAAAAGATACGATACTGAATATTATCAGAGATAAAAGTCAGATTATCCACACAACTACATAATCCAAATCTGCAAAGACAAGTATTTTCACCTTGCAGGGCTTCAAGTGCAATAGTAGCTTGGGCAGGGCTATCAAAATCAACAAAACACAGGACGTGAGGATCTCCACCAGGCTGAAGCAAAGTTAAAAGGTCAAGAATGTCATCATTAGAATATATAATATACAGTTTATTAACACAAAATAAACCAACAAAAGGGCGGAATATACATACGTGTCTTGACTCTTTGTTGACAAGCCTCACTTCACGGAAACCAACAAAAGGGCGGAATATATCTGCAGTGGAGAAGGTTAAGGAGCAAAAGCACTTATGGTGCGAGATGATACACTTATATTCTCTGCTGGAGCATCATATTGAACAAGCAGCTTGTCAGGGCATATAAAATAAATGGAGGCGCTGAACAAACCTGAACAACATAGATAAAGGCTGCAAGAACAAGAGTGGCATTAACCAACAGGAATGGAACTATGTGATGAATATCAGTGGTGTAACATCAAAGAATACTCAGCCATCAATTAAGACATGAAGTTAAGCACATCATGGTAGCAATATTGCTTATAAGGATACGTGAAACCTCCCTACGCGTGCAGTTTGCAGGCAGGCCTTCAATATACAAGGTGTTGGATGCATCCGGGGGGAGAGGAGGCTCAGGTCTTGCACCATACCCCATGGCTCTGCTGTCCATACCAACGACCCCCATCATACGGCGATCGTCAACAGGATATCCACTCATTCCACCACCAACCATTGCAGCTCCACCCATGGCACCAACAACGGCCCTACTTGGTTCATTGGCTGCCACAGAAGGCATCTAGAAGCACAAGAACAAAGCTGAAGTATCAAGACAAAGTGCTCAGAGAAATTATGTGAGTTCTTTACAACGAAGTTGACAATATACCCCATTGCGCAAGTAGCGGTCATAAGATGCTCCAATTGCTTCATTGTCTCTAAGTGAGTGGTAACCTGCATTTTCACGCGGATAATATCCAGCCATCTCTTGTCCTCCAGAAACATCTGCAAAAACAATATAAAAAATAAGGTTTCATGTAAATCTCACTTGCCAACAATATCTTTAATTCATATAACGAGCAAGCTAAGAAGAATATTCAGTAGATAAACAAGTCATAAAAAGGGTATGATTACAAGGAGAAAATATGGAAGCACACTAACAGTTAGAGAAGTTAGAGTAGCTACATACAAGCATTTAACTATCATGAGAATCCAGGAATTCTTACAAGGCAGGCAACACCAGTGATTACCCACCATTGATCCACAAGCACATTCGGTACCAACTATTAAAAACCGGTATATACTGAAATCCAAACAACCAACAAAAATCTGCAACTAAAAATGAGCTACGGGAGTATACATGCCAGATTTGAAGGGTACATCTATTATGTGTCCTCTAGTAACAAAGCCGGGGAGGCAAAGTGCTGTGGCAACAATTATTGCAACAAAAGTCCAATCAGCAGATTTACCACATGTATCACTTGAGTTTTTCAAGTCTGCAAGCATCTCTCGGTATCGTTCTTGAAAATACTCTGGACAAATTTGTGGTAGAAAATCAACCCCTTTTTAGACTGTACTCCCTCTGTAAACTAATATAAGAGCGTTTAGATCACTAAAATAGTAATCTAAAGTTCTAAACACTCTTATATTAGTTTACGGAGAGAGTATAAAATAAAAAGTAGTGCTTCTGGTACGGGTATCGATCTAGTGCTATGATAATGATAGAGTATTAACCCCATATATAGGCTAAACTCGCTACTATGTTTACAAAATTAGTGACTGTATTACTGGATCTAAGCAATATCTCAACTACAACTATATAAAACCAAAACTACCACTAACCACGAGACAATACAGACACGCAAGAACAAAGAACGACATAAAGAGCAAAACAAACATAGCGAGAACAAAAGGATCCAGATCTAGATTCTAGGGGGCAAGATCCGAGGGCCGCGGACTCACCGCCGTAGTCTGGGCGCGCGCGCTTAAGCGACGGCGCGGCCGCCTGCTGCTGCTGTTGCTGCTGATGCTGCTGCTGCTGCTGCGCCATCGCCGCCTGCTGGTGCTGGTGCTGCTGCATGCCCCCCGCGGCCGTAGCGGCCTGCGCAACGGTAGCTGCCGGCGCCATCCCCGCCGCGGCCGCCGCAGCCGCCACCATGGCTTGCTGCTGCCGCGCGTCGGCGTACCTCCAGTAGTTCTCCGCGGCCATCGTTCGCCCTCGTAGGCAGATCACGCGGCGGGCGATGTGGGGGCGAGGCGAAGTCTTCGTGCGGCTAGGGTTTCAGGGCACGAGAAAGAAGGAGAGAGAGAAAGTGTTTCGGTTTGGTCTCGGCGAGTAGGAGAGAGAAAGATAAAGAGAGATCCGATGGCATCACGTGGCGGTTGATCGTTCGTCTGGGCCGCAGAAGCTGGGCTCCGGCGTTCAGGCCGTGATCCAATATGCGTGGCTCCGTGCGTGAGGCCGCACAGTTTCGGGCCGGGCTACATCATGTATGGGCCGCTGTGATAGTCTTTTAGCCTACAGCTCAAAAAAAATATCTACTGGTAGTATGGCCATGGCAAGATCCACGTCGATCCACCAAGGCCATGGCAAGGTCCATGTCGTGAGGAGGATGAAGATGTATGTTACAGTACATTTTGGTCTGTTTTGATTTTCTCCCGTGTTATTCAGTATTTTGTCATTTTGGGCTGTTGTGAAAGTACATTTTGGGGCGTGTAGATCTTCTTTGTACATTTTGTCATTCAGTATTTTCATATAGAGTAAAATGCACTCTGGGTCACTAAACTGTTCCGCGTGGTCACTTTCATCATTGTATTCAAAGAATGACTCATTACGGTAATTGTACTTGAGTGAACGGGCTCATTTGGTCACTGGCTACACTTTCCACTCGTTTTTCGTACGTATTTTGCCCTCGTGGCGCTTTTTAACCGGTCCACGTGCTGAGCTGGAGTAAAACGCACCGGCCCGCTATTTTTTTGCAGTTAAGCCCTTGTGTCTATCAGTTTTCATGTTTGGAGATGTGTTGATCACGTCGCTCGGTAAAGGGAGGAGTGGAAGGGCCGCAGCTAGCGTCGTCGTCGAGGCAGGGATTTGGCGGAGGCAGAGGTGGGGCGGACTCCTCATCGTCGTCGCGAGGGCGCTGAGCCGTCGGTGTCGAGGGAGACGACATGGTCGCCCTTCGTCGCCGCGATGGCACTGAGCCGCCGGTGTACGGTAAGTCATGGCCTCTCTTCTTTTCCTCTGTTTCCGATGCAAAGGCGCCCATTTGTTGTCGATTTTGATGTTTTGACGCATGATCCTGTCAATTTGAGGACGCTTTGTTGATCAAAACATATTTTGTTGGTCGAATTCTGATTAGGGTTTTGGGAGGGGTTTCTTAGGGTTCTTGTTGGGGATTAATTTAGGTTAATTAATCTCGGTAATCAAATTGATGGAGTGATTCATGTTAATCAAATTGATGGATGTTTTCCTGCATAATGTAGGTCCCCGCAGCTTGAATTTCTCTGTGGAGTTCAATGTAGGTGGCTATTTTCTTGGTACTTGAGGGAACATGGCTTATGTGAATGGCAAGTCAATTTGGTATGATGATCTACATGTTGACACCTGGTCACATCTTGTTGTGGAACATTTGGTTGAAGATATTGGATATGAAATGGCAGGGAGGATCAAGGTTTACTATCAGGTGCCACTACTTGATATTACCAGAAATGGGCTGAGGCAGATAAGAGATGATGATGTCACATACAAAATGTGTGATTTTGTAGGAATTGGTTATCACTCCTTACAAATCTTTCTTGATCATGATGACAGCCTTAACTCAGAAAACAGGGGTGATGTACTGCATTTCCTAGCAGCTCAACTGCCACATGTTCTTAGTCCAACAAAGTGTAGTTCTAGTGCTGCAAATGCTAGAGAGAAGGAGCCGATGCCAATGAAGATAGTTTTTCCAGATGTGGAGATAACAAGATTGCAGAATAATGATGACAACCATTGTGAGCATGATGGAGGTATTGTAAATGCAGAAATTGGCACTGAGAATGCAGCTACGAGAAGGAGGCCACAAATAACAACACCTACAACCACTACAATCTATAGAAACAACAGTAATGGTGCTCCAAGATCTAACATCCTTGCATTGTCATTGCACATCCCAAACCCTGTAATTGGTCCTCTTGCCCACTGTTCAACAACAGCAGTTTCATGTCCACGCTCCAGCTCCTCCCTCATGTCCTCACTCCAACCAATAGCATCGACGACAACATTTCCCCTCAGAAAGTTATGATCCACAAGATAAGCCATGTACTCACGCTCCCAATGCCAAAATTTGCAACCAAGCTATCAAATGTGAAGAAAGGTATGAGAAGAAATGCATCTGGCTGGCCATCTCTACATAAATGTAAGGGGGGAGCACTTACACCATGGTTGATGCATCTATAGAACACCCAGCCATCGTGTTGATCCATGCCGGAGATGTGGCGCCTCACCATTCGCCCATGGTCCGGACAACCGATCTGGGGGGTCAAGGGGCCGCAGCAGCGCTGAGCAGAGCGGGAACAACTCGAAGACATGGCGCAAAAGAAACGCCGTCCAACGGCGGCAACCGACAGCGGCGGCGGCGCGGCAGTGGAGAGTGGAAAGTGACAGAGTGAGAGCGCTAGGGTTCGTCGCAGCGGAGATTGGGGAATTTTGCACCACGAGGCGGTTAATTAATGTGGCAATTTTGCAAAAACATCCTCGTGTAGATAAGAACTAACACCAACCTCCTACGTGGACAAGTGGACCGGTCAAAAGGCGCCACGAGGGCAAAATACGTACGAAAAACGAGTGGAAAATGTAGCCAGTGACCAAATGAGCCCGTTCACTCAAGTACAATTACCTTAATGAGTCATTCTTTGAATACAATGGTGAAAGTGACCACGCGGAACAAGTTTAGTGACCCATAGTGCATTTTACTATTTTATATAAGACTAATAGGTTTCGAGTAGCCCACCTAGATTTATTTCAAAGTTTCTCACTTGAATTAATTTTCTGACCGAGGATATTCGGTTGATTTTTTTTGCGAGAAAATTTTCGATATATTCATCTTCAATCATGGCAGTACAACGAATATAAAAAATAATAGAAATTACATCCAGATCCATAGACCACCTAGCGACGACTACCAGCACTGAAGCGAGCCAAAGACGTGACGCCGTCATCGCCCCTCCATCGCCAGATTCGAGCACAACTTGTTGTAGTAGACAGTGGGGAAGTCATCATGCTAAGGCCCCATAAGACCAGCGCACCAGAACAGCAACCGCCGTAGATGAAGAATAACACAGATCAGAAAGATCCAATCCGAAGACACAAGAACGTAGACAAACAACGACGAGATCCGAGAAAATCCACCAAGGATAGATCCGCCGGAGACACACCTCCACACACCCACCAACGATGCTAGACGCACCGCCATAACGGGGGCTAGGCGGGGAGACCTTTATTCCATCTTCAGGAAGCCGCCTCAGTCTTGTCTTCCTGAGCAGAACACAAACCCTAGCAAAACTTAAAGAAATGACTAAAAACGGAGCCCTCCCGCCGACCCTTGCCGAGATCCATCGCGCCCCCATGGCCCTAGGGCCACCGAAGAGGAGGTGGACCTTCGGCGGCATTGGCGGGAGGCAAAAAACCCTAGCTTTTGTGGAGGAGGAGGCGACGGCTAGAAAGGAAAGCAATCACCCCGAGCAAATTCGATATATCCAAGGATATTCGATTGTTTCTAAGATGAATAAAATTCCACTATTTTGTGTTTTATTATTTCATGATCTATTGTCGCATATTGCCTGGAATAACACCTTTGGTTATTACAGACTAGACACATTCATGCATTCTTGCCATATTGCCTAAAACAACGCCTTCTATTGTTACATATGAATCATTGCTTAAACAGTACGAACAAAGTTCACGAGTTATGTATTCCCACAGATTGTCGAGAATGTTTGCCATTCACTCTTGTCGAAAACTGGTGGAGAACCTAGCCTAACCTTACTAAAATTTGTTCTACAATTTTTGTCAGATTGACTATGTAATTGTTACTACATGCTTCTTTTTAGCAAAAGTCCTAATGTATGGGAGTTGGAAGGAAGAAAATGCCAATGAAATCAGATGGAAAAGAAAAGGTCATTCGGATGCCATATATCTGGATGCCATATATCTGGATGCCAAGGAACTTATTGCCTTTATTTTAAAAGCTTGTTGATGAAATGGTTATTGTACACCCATTAAAAATAATTACAGTGTTGCGAAGAATATCTCAGAAGGAGCTTTATGGGTTATAGCAAATTAGCTACATTTGGTGCTGCGGGATCCTATAAAAAATCAAGTTCGAGAATTCAAGGTTGCGGATAGTCATCATATATTTCAGTCAATTCCACCTCCAAACATTGTATTTGGTGAAGCGTGTTTTCGAAAATGCGTTTGTTCTTATTGCTAAATCGTATTTAAAACTGGCATAGTCAAACTTTCCATGTTCTTTCTAGCTATGTTGTCCATCTATTTAGTTTGTGTCTATGTGTGCGTACAGTCATGTTGTCTTCGGCTTTGATGAGTCCTATCTGGAAGCTCTAAATAATCCATTTCTTTGACTTTTTGGAGCATGGTAACTTAATTTGGTTTATATCACAGGTGTAAGGAGCCTATTTAATTTACATCTTGATGGTATGGATGTATGCATGAGATTCATCCTTTGTATGGATAGGTCGGTTGGTAGGTTTCCTATTCTACAATTTTACTTAGCAATCATTTAAGCACAATAGATGCAGATGATATGCATTGCCATAAGATGGTGTTGGGTGGAGATGAGAGGTCGGAAGACAAGATAAAGATGTGGACCAAATATAACACAACAATATTTGAACGGTGCATGGTGACAGCTGCGACCATGGACATGGTTTGCCTTCTTGAAGGTGTTTCCTTTGATCTTTCCCAGAAGAGGGCATGTTACGTGGTGGTGGTCTAGTTGGGTTGTCATTGGTGGTTGTTTTCCTTTCATCTTTTCTTTGTAGTTGTTGTTGTTTTCTCCTCGTCTTTGACATGGATGTACCTGTGGCGTGCTTGCTCCCTGATGGGTTGTTCAAGTGTGCGTGCTTGATATATTTGCTTGCATCTGATGGTTCCACTTATGTGTGTGCTTGAAAAATACACTTGCTTGATAAATCGCAAAATGTCTTGCAGACAAGGAGTATTTGAGATGGGTGTGATTTATTCATGAGATGTATTCTGATGTATAAGAAAATGGTTTCTTGTTGGTTGAAAATAATGAATATTTGAGTTGTGGTTCTACTCATATTTTCTCTCCCTTTGTGGGCACCGGCAATTCAACCTATATTGGTTGATTGTTTAACTGTTAGTTTTCATAACATTGTTAGTAACTAACTATTTCCTGATTTTATTGTTTTAAGTTGGGAGAGGAGAATGTAAGACGAATGCTTATGCAGAAGGGGAGTGAGAAGATACATCCAAACCTTGGAATAAACCGAGCGATACATACAACCACTTGGTTTGAATCGAACTTAGTGACCTGTACATGATTCCACCGCACTTGTCAACCTTGGTCAATTTTGACCGGCCCACTTGACGCATGCATTAATTCACCGAAATCTCCACTTTCTGGAAACAACATCATTCATTATCTCGCTCAAATCCTATTACTACTTACCAAAACATCCTTGCGTGGGTTTTTATTTCCGAATCAAATAACTATTTTCAAATCACTTCTTACCAAACCAAATCACTACTCGAATTACACAGCCAATTTTGGTCGGCCCATCAGTGAAGGAAATATGCCCTAAAGGCAATAATAAAGTTCTTATTTTATATTTCCATGTATCATAATAAATGTTTATTATTCATGCTATAATTGTATTAATCGGCAACTTGATACATGTGTGGATAAATAGACAAAACACGACTAGCTCGTTAATCAAAGATGGTTAAGTTTCCTAACCATAGACATGTGATGTTATTTGATGAATGGGATCACATCATTAGGACAATGATGTGATGGACAAGACCCATCCATTAGGTTAGCATAATGATGTGATGGCCCACACATTTCCGATGTCCAACCAAACGTCTGTCATCAAATCACATAACTCATAATACAAATCATCATCGAATGTTAAGCATGCGGGCCCTATGGGTTCGAGAACTATGTAGACATGACCGAGACACATCTCCGGTCAATAATCAATAGAGGAACCTAGATGCTCGTATTGGCTCCTACATATTCTACGAAGATCTTTATCGGTCAAACCGCATAACAACATACATTGTTCCCTTTGTCATCGGTATGTTACTTGCCCAAGATTCGACCGTTGGTATCATCATACCTAGTTCAATCTCGTTACCGATAAGTCTCTTTACCCATTCCGTAATACATCATCTCATGACTAACTCATTAGTCATTTTATTGCAAGGCTTACTATGATGAGTATTCCCGAGAGGGCCCAGAGATACCTCTCCGACACTCGGAGTGACAAATCCTATTCTCGATCTATGCCAACGCCACAAACACCTTCGGAAACACCTGTAGAGCATCTTTATAATCACCCTGTTACGTTGTGACGTTTGATAGCACACAAGGTGTTCCTTCGGTATTCGGGAGTTGCATAATCTCATAGTCAGAGGAACATGTATAAGTCATGAAGAAAGCAATAACAATAAAACTAAACGATCATAGTGCTAAGCTAATAGATGGGTCTTGTCCATCACATCATTCTCCTAATGATGTGATCCCATTCATCAAATGACAACACATGTCTATGGTTAGGAAACATAACCATCTTTGATTAACGAGCTAGTCTAGTAGAGGCATACTGGGGACACTATGTTTTGTCTATGTATTCACACATGTACTAAGTTTCCGGTTAATACAATTCGAGCATGAATAATAAACATTTATCATGATATAAGGAAATATAAATAACAACTTTATTATTGCCTCTAGGGCATATTTCCTTCAGTCTCCCACTTGCACTAGAGTCAATAATCTAGTTCACATCGCCATGTGATTTAATACTGATAATTCACATCATTATGTGAATAACACCCATATTTCACATTGCCATGTGACCAACGCCCAAAGGGTTTACTAGAGTCAATAATCTAGTTCACATCGCCATGTGATTAACACCCAAAGAGTACTAAGGTGTGATCATGTTTTGCTTCATGAGAGAAGTTTAGTCAGCGGGCCTGTTACATTCAGATCCGTATGTATTTGGAAAATTTCTATGTCTACAATGCTCTGCATGGAGGTACTCTAGTTAATTGCTCCCAGTTTCAATACGCATCCAGATTGATACTTAGAGTCATCTGGATTAGTGTCAAAGCTTGCATCGGCGTAACTCTTTACGACGAACTCTTGGTCACCTCCATAATCGAGAAACATTCGCTTAGTCATCCAGTAACTAAGGATAATTTTTACCACTGTCCAGTGATCTACTCCTGGATCACTATTGTACCTTCTTGCCAAACTCATGGCAATGTACACAACAGGTTTGGCACACAGTATGTCGTACTTTATAGAACCTATGGCTGAGGCATAGGAAATGACTTTCATTCTTTCTCTATCTTCTGCCATGGTCGGGTTTTGAGTCTTACTCAACTTGATACCTTATAACTCAGGCAAGAACTCCTTCTCTAACTGATCCATTTTGAACTACTTCAAAATCTTTGTCAAGGTATGTACTAATCGAAAGTCTTATCAAGCGTCATGATCTATCTCTATAGATCTAGGTGCCTAATATGTAAGCAACTTCACCGAGGTCTTTTATTGAAAAACTCCTTTAAAAAAATCCTTTATGCTTTCTAGAAAATTCTACATCATTTCCGATCAACAATATGTCATTCACATATACTTATCAAAAATGTTGTAGTGCTTCCACTCACTTTCTTGTAAATATAGGCTCCACCGCAAGTCTGTATAAAACCACATGCTTTGATCACTTCATCAAAGCGTATATTCCAACTCCGAGATGCTTGCACCAGTCCATAGATGGATCGCTGGAGCTTGCACACTTTGTTAGCATCTTTAGGATCGACAAAACCTTCTGGTTGCATCATATACAACTCCTCTTTGAGGTATCCATTAAGGAATGCAGTTTTGACACCCATTTGCCAGATTTCATAATCATAAAATGCCATGATTCGGACAGACTTAAGCATCCCTATGGGTAAGAAAGTCTCATCATAGTCAACTCCTTGAACTTGTCGAAAACCTTTTGCAACAAGTCGAGCATTGTTGACGGTAACATTACCATCGGCGTCAGTCTTCCTCTTAAAAATCCATTTATTTTCAATGGCTTGCCGATCATCAGGCAAGTCAACCAAAGTCCACACTTTATTTGCATACATGGATCCCATCTCAGATTTCATGGCCTCAAGCCATTTTTCGGAATTTGGGCTCATCATCGCTTCCTCATAGTTCATAGGTTCATCATGGTCTAGTAACATGACTTTGAGAACCGGGTTACCGTACCACTCTGGCACGGAATGTACTTGCTGGAAATATGCCCTAGAGGCAATAATAAATGGTTATTATTATATTTCTTTGTTCATGATAATTGTCTATTGTTCATGCTTTAATTGTATTATCCGGAAACAGTAATGCAAGTGTGAATACTTAGACCACAATGTGTCCCTGGTAATCCTCTAGTTGACTAGCTTGTTGATCAACAGATGGTTACGGTTTCCTGACCATGGACATTGGATGTCATTGATAACGGGATCACATCATTAGGAGAATGATGTGATGGACAAGACCCAATCCTAAGCCTAGCACAAGATCGTGTAGTTCGTATGCTAAAGCTTTTCCAATGTCAAGTATCCTTTCCTTAGACCATGAGGTTGTGCAACTCCCGGATACCGTAGGAATACTTTGGGTGTGCCAAACGTCACAACATAACTGGGTGTCTATAAAGGTACACTACGGGTATCTCCGAAAGCATCTGTTAGGTTGGCACGAACCGAGACTGGGATTTGTCACTCCGTATGACGGAGAGGTATCTCTGGGCCCACTCGGTAATACATCATCGTAATGAGCTCAATGTGACTAAGGGGTTAGTCATGGGATGATGTGTTACGGATCGAGTAAAGAGACTTGCCATAACGATATTGAACAAGGTATCGGTATACCGACGATCGAATCTCGGGCAAGTGCTATACCGATAGACAAAGGGAATCGTATACGGGATTGATTGAATCCTTGACATTGTGGTTCATCCGATGAGATCATCGTGGAACATGTGGGAACCAACATGGGTATCCAGATCCCGCTGTTGGTTATTGGCCGGAGAGCTGTCTCGGTCATGTCTGCATGGTTCCCGAACCCGTAGGGTCTACACACTTAAGGTTCGATGACGCTAGGGTTATAGGGAATGTAGTACGTGGTTACCGAATGTTGTTCGGAGTCCTGGATGAGATCCCGGATGTCACGAGGAGTTCCGGAATGGTAAGGAGGTAAAGTTTTATATATGGGAAGTCTTGTTTTGGTCACCGGAATAATTTCGGGGGTCACCGGTATTGTACCGGGGCCACCGGAAGGTGTCCGGGGGTCCATCAGGTGGGGCCACCAGCTCGGTGGGCCAAGTGGACCAAGTGAAGGGGGGAACAAGCCCCTGGTGGGCTGGTGCGCCCCCCAAGGGCCCAAGGCGCCTAGGGTTTGGGGGAACCCTAAAGGGGGGGCGCCCCCCTTGCCTTGGGGGGCAAGGCACCCCCCTGGCCGCCGCCCCCTCCTCAGATCCAATCTGAGGGGGCGGCCCCCGTCTCCCTGGCCCCTATATATATGTGGGGGTGGGAGGGTAGCCGCACCCAAGTCCTGGCGCAGCCCTCCCCCTCTCCCTACTACTACTCCTCTCCCGCGGTGCTTGGCGAAGCCCTGCAGGATTGCCACGCTCCTCCATCACCACCACGTCGTCGTGCTGCTACTGGACGGAGTCTTCCCCAACCTCTCCCTCTCTCCTTGCTGGATCAAGGCGCAGGAGACGTCACTGGGCTGCACGTGTGTTGAACGCGGAGGCGCCGTTGTTCGGCGCTTCGATCGGAACCAACCGCGATGTGAATCGCTACGAGTACGACTCCTTCATCCGCGTTCTTGTAACGCTTCCGCATGGCGATCTTCAAAGGTATGAAGATTCATCTCCCCTCTCATTGCTAGTAGACTCCATAGATAGATCTTAGTGATGCGTAGGAAATTTTTTGATT
>LR738715.1:333150733-333180879 GCA_902687465.1 Secale cereale
GCGCAGCCCTCCCCCTCTCCCTACTACTACTCCTCTCCCGCGGTGCTTGGCGAAGCCCTGCAGGATTGCCACGCTCCTCCATCACCACCACGTCGTCGTGCTGCTACTGGACGGAGTCTTCCCCAACCTCTCCCTCTCTCCTTGCTGGATCAAGGCGCAGGAGACGTCACTGGGCTGCACGTGTGTTGAACACGGAGGCGCCGTTGTTCGGCGCTTCGATCGGAACCAACCGCGATGTGAATCGCTACGAGTACGACTCCTTCATCCGCGTTCTTGTAACGCTTCCGCATGGCGATCTTCAAAGGTATGAAGATTCATCTCCCCTCTCATTGCTAGTAGACTCCATAGATAGATCTTAGTGATGCGTAGGAAATTTTTTGATTTTTTGCAACGATCCCCAACAGTGGCATCATGAGCTAGGTCTATGCGTAGTTACTATGCACGAGTAGAACACAAGATTGTTGTGGGCGTAGATCATGTCAATTTACTTGCTGCTACTCGTCTTATCTTGATTCAGCGGCATCGTGGGATGAAGCGGCCCGGACCGACCTTACACATATGCTTATGTGAGACAGGTTCCACCGATTGACATGCACTAGTTGCATAAGGTGGCTAGCGGGTGTGTGTCTCTCCCACTTTAGTCGGACCGGATTCGATGAAAAGGGTCCTTATGAAGGGTAAATAGTAATTGGAATATCACGTTGTGGTTTTGGCGTAGTTAAGAAGCGTTCTTGCTAGAAACCTATAGCAGCCACGTAAAAACTTGCAACAACAATTAGATGACGTCTAACTTGTTCTTGCAGCATGTGCCGTGTGATGTGATATGGCCAAAAGGATGTGATGAATGATATATATGTGATGTATGAGATTGATCGTGTTCTTGTAATAGGAATCACGACTTGCATGTCGATGAGTATGACAACCGGCAGGAGCCATAGGAGTTGTCTTTATTTTATTGTATGACCCGCGTGTCATTGAAAACGCAATGTAATTACTTTACTTTATTGCTAACCGTTAGCCATAGTAGTAGAAGTAATGTTTGGCGAGACAACTTCATGAAGACACGATGATGGAGATCATGGTGTCATGCCGGTGACAATGATGATCATGGAGCCCCGAAGATGAAGATCAAAAGGAGCAAAATGATATTGGCCATATCATGTCACTTTTTGATTGCATGTGATGTTTATCATGTTTTACATCTTATTTGCTTAGAACGACGGTAGTAAATAAGATGATCTCTCACTAAAATTTCAAGAATTGTGTTCCCCCTAACTGTGCACCGTTGCTAAGGTTCGTTGTTCCGAAGCACCACGTGATGATCGGGTGTGATAGGCTCTAACGTTCGCATACAACGGGTGTAAGCCATATTTACACACGCAATACACTTAGGGTTCACTTGAAGAGCCTAGCATGTACAGCCATGGCCTCGGAACACGAAAGACCGAAAGGTCGGACATGAGTCGTATAGAAGATACGATCAACATAAAGATGTTCACCGTTGATGACTAGTCCGTCTCACGTGATGATCGGACACCGCCTAGTCGATTCGGATCATGTATCACTTAGATGACTAGAGAGATGTCTATCTAAGTGGGAGTTCATTAAATTTGTTTAGATGAACTTAATTGTCATGAACATAGTGTAAAATCTTTACAATATGTCTTGTAGATCCAATGGCCCACGCTAATGTTGCCCTCAACTTCAACGCGTTCCTACTTCCTAGAGAAAACCAAGCCGAAAGACGATGGTAGCAACTATACGGATTGGGTCCGTAACTTGATGATCATCCTCATAGCTGCCAAGAAATCATATGTCCTTGAAGCACCGCTAGGTGATGCACCCGTTTTCCCAGCAGCTCAAAACGTTATGAATGCCTGGCAGTCGCGTAATGATGATTACTCCCTGGTTCAGTGCGGCATGCTTTACAGCTTAGAATCGGGGCTCCAAAAGCGTTTTGAGCAGCACGAAGCATATGAGATGTTCCAGGAGCTGAAAATGGTTTTCCAAGCTCATGCCCGAGTCGAGAGATATGAAGTCTCCGACAAGTTCTACAGTTGTAAGATGGAGGAGAATAGTGTTGTCAGCGAGCATATACTCAAAATGTCTGGGTTGCACAATCGCTTGTCTTAGTTGGGAATTAATCTCCCAGATGATGCGGTCGTTGACAGAATCCTCCAGTCGCTCCCACCTAGCTACAAGAGCTTTGTGATGAACTTTAATATGCAAGGGATGGAGAAGTCCATTCCCGAGGTGTATTCAATGCTGAAATCAGCGGAGGTGGAGATCAAGAAAGAACATCAAGTGTTGATGGTGAATAAAACCACTAAGTTCAAGAAAGGCAAGGGTAAGAAGAACTTCAAGAAGGACGGCAAAGGAGTTGCCGCGCCCGATAAGCCAGTTGCCAGGAAGAAGCCAAAGAATGGACCCAAGCCTGAGACTGAGTGCTTTTATTGCAAGGGAACGGGTCATTGGAAGCGAAACTGCCCCAAGTACTTAGCAGATAAGAAGGCCGACAACATCAAAGGTATATGTGATATACATGTTATTGATGTGTACCTTACCAGCTCTCGTAGTAGCTCCTGGGTATTTGATACTGGTGCAGTTGCTCACATTTGTAACTCAAAGCAGGAGCTGCGGAATAAGCAGAGACTGGCGAAGGACGAGGTGACGATGCACGTCGGGAATGGTTCCAAGGTCGATGTGATCACCGTCGGCACACTACCTCTGCATCTACCTTCGAGATTAGTTTTAAACCTCAATAATTGTTATTTAGTACCAGCTTTGAGCATGAACATTGTATCAGGATCTCGTTTAATGCGAGATGGCTACTCATTTAAATCCGAGAATAATGGTTGTTCTATTTATATGAGAGAAATGTTTTATGGTCATGCCCCGATGGTCAATGGTTTATTCTTAATGAATCTCGAACGTGATGTTACACATATTCATAGTGTGAATGCCAAAAGATGTAAGGTTGATAATGATAGTCCCACATACTTGTGGCACTACCGCCTTGGTCATATTGGTGTCAAACGTATGAAGAAGCTCCATGCGGATGGACTTTTGGAGTCTCTTGATTATGAATCATTTGACACATGCGAACCATGCCTCTTGGGAAAGATGAACAAGACTCCGTTCTCCGGAACAATGGAGCGAGCAACCAACTTATTGGAAATCATACATACTGATGTGTGCGGTCCAATGAGTGTTGAAGCTCGCGGTGGCTATCGTTATGTTCTCACCCTCACACATGACTTAAGTAGATATGGGTATGTCTACTTGATGAAACACAAGTCTGAGACCTTTGAAAAGTTCAAGGAATTTCAGAATGAGGTTGAGAATCAATGTGACCGAAAAATAAAGTTCTTACGATCAGATCGTGGAGGAGAATATTTAAGTCACGAATTTGGCACGCACCTAAAGAACTGTGGAATTGTTTCACAATTGACGCCGCCTAGAACACCTCAGCGTAATGGTGTGTCGGAACATCGTAATCGTACTCTGTTGGACATGGTGCGATCTATGATGTCTTTTACCGACTTACAACTATCATTTTGGGTTATGCTTTAGAGACTGCCACATTCACTTTAAATAGGGCATCGTCTAAATCCGTTGAGACGACACCGTATGAACTATGGTTTGGGAAGAAACCTAAGTTGTCGTTTCTAAAAGTTTGGGGATGCGATGCTTATGTCAAGAAACTTCAACCTGAAAAGCTCGAACCCAAATCGGAAAAATGCGTCTTCATAGGATACCCTAAGGAAACTATTGGGTGCACCTTCTACCTCAGATCCGAAGGCAAGGTCTTCGTTGCCAAGAATGGATCCTTTCTAAAGAAAGAGTTTCTCTCGAAAGAAGTAAGTGGGAGAAAAGTGGAACTTGATGAGGTGATTGTCACCCCTTCCGAACCGGAAAGTAGCGCAGCGCAGGAAGATGTTTCTGTGGTGCCTGCACCGACTAGGGAGGAAGTTAATGATAATGATCATGAAACTTCAGATCAAGTTACTGCTGAACTTCATAGGTCCACAAGGACACGTTCCGCACCAGAGTGGTACGGCAACCCTGTCATGGAAATCATGTTGTTAGACAACGGTGAACCTTCGAACTATGAAGAAGCGATGGCGGGCCCGGATTCCAACAAATGGCTTGAAGCCATGAAATCCGAGATAGGATACATGTATGATAACAAAGTATGGACTTTGGTGGACTTGCCCGATGATCGGCATGCCGTAGAAAATAAATGGATCTTTAAGAAGAAGACTGGCGCGGATGGTAATGTGACCATCTATAAGGCTCGGCTTGTCACTAAAGGTTATCGACAAGTTCAAGGAATTGACTACGACGAGACTTTCTCTCCCGTAGCGATGCTGAAGTCCGTCTGAATCATGTTAGCAATTGCCGCATTCTATGATTATGAGATATGGCAAATGGACGTCAAAATGGCATTCCTTAATGGCTTCCTCAAGGAAGAACTGTATATGATGCAGCCGGAAGGTTTTGTCGATCCTGAGAATGTTAACAAGGTATGCAAGCTCCAGCGCTCAATCTATGGGCTGGTGCAAGCATCTCGGAGTTGGAACATTCGCTTTGATGAGGTGATCAAAGCGTTTGGGTTTATACAGACTTGGGGAGAAGCCTGTATTTACAAGAAAGTGAGTGGGAGCTCTGTAGCATTTCTCATATTATATGTGGATGATATATTGCTGATGGGAAATGATGTAGAACTCTTGGAAATCATAAAGGCCTACTTGAATAAGTGTTTTTCAATGAAGGATCTTGGAGAAGCTGCTTACATATTAGGCATCAAGATCTATAGAGATAGATCGAGACGCCTCATTGGTCTTTCACAAAGCACATACCTTGACAAGATATTGAAGAAGTTCAATATGGATCAGTCCAAGAAAGGGTTCTTGCCTGTATTGCAAGGTATGAGATTGAGCACAGCTCAATGCCCGACCTCGGCAGATGATAGAGAAAAGATGAGTGTCATCCCCTATGCCTTGGCCATAGGTTCTATTATGTATGCCATGCTGTGTACCAGACCTGATGTGAACCTTGCCATAAGTTTGGTGGGGAGGTACCAAAGTGATCCCGGTATGGAACACTGGACAGCGGTCAAGAACATCCTGAAGTACCTGAAAACAACTAAGGATATGTTTCTCGTTTATGAAGGTGATGAAGAGCGCGTCGTAAAGGGTTACGTCGATGCTAGCTTCGACACAGATCGGGATGACTCCAAGTCACAAACCGAATACATATATATTTTGAATGGTGGGGCAGTCAGGTGGTGCAGTTGCAAGCAAAGCGTCGTGGCAGCATCTACATGTGAAGCGGAGTACATAGCTGCTTCCGAAGCAGCGCAGGAAGGAGTCTGGATGAAGGAGTTCATCACCGACCTAGGAGTTATTCTAAGCGCGTCGGGCTCGATGACTCTCTTCTGTGACAACACTGGAGCTATTGCCATTGCCAAGGAGCCCATGTTTCACAAGAAGACCAAGCACATCAAGCGTTGTTTCAACTCCATCTGAAATTATATTCAAGATGGAGACATAGATATTTGTAAAGTGAACACGGATCTGAATGTCGCAGATCCGTTGACTAAACCTCTTCCACGAGCAAAACATGATCAACACCAGAACTCTATGGGTGTTCGATTCATCACAATGTAACTAGATTATTGACTCTAGTGCAAGTGGGAGGCTGTTGGAAATATGCCCTAGAGGCAATAATAAAATGGTTATTATTATATTTCCTTGTTCATGATAATTGTCTATTGTTCATGCTTTAATTGTATTATCCGGAAACAGTAATGCAAGTGTGAATACTTAGACCACAATGTGTCCCTGGTAAGCCTCTAGTTGACTAGCTCGTTGATCAACAGATGGTTACGGTTTCCTGACCATGGACATTGGATGTCATTTATAATGGGATCACATCATTAGGAGAATGATGTGATGGACAAGACCCAATCCTAAGCCTAGCACAAGATCGTGTAGTTCGTATGCTAAAGCTTTTCCAATGTCAAGTATCATTTCCTTAGACCATGAGGTTGTGCAACTCCCGGATACCGTAGGAATTCTTTGGGTGTGCCAAACGTCACAACGTAACTGGGTGGCTATAAAGGTACAATACGGGTATCTCCGAAAGCATCTGTTGGGTTGGCACGAACCGAGACTGGGATTTGTCACTCCGTATGACGGAGAGGTATCTCTGGGCCCACTCGGTAGTACATCATCGTAATGAGCTCAATGTGACTAAGGGGTTAGTCACGGGATGATGTGTTACGGATCGAGTAAAGAGACTTGCCGTAACGAGATTGAACAAGGTATCGGTATACCGACGATCGAATCTCGGGCAAGTGCTATACCGATAGACAAAGGGAATCGTATACGAGATTGATTGAATCCTTGACATCGTGGTTCATCCGATGAGATCATCATGGAACATGTGGGAACCAACATGGGTATCCAGATCTCGCTGTTGGTTATTGGCTGGAGAGTTGTCTTGGTCATGTCTGCATGGTTCCCAAACCCGTAGGGTCTACACACTTAAGGTTCGATGACGCTAGGGTTATAAGGAATGTAGTACGTGGTTACCGAATGTTGTTCAGAGTCCCGGATGAGATCCCGGATGTCACGAGGAGTTCCGGAATGGTCCGGAGGTAAAGTTTTATATATGGGAAGTCCCGTTTTGGTCACCGGAATGATTTCGGGGGTCACTGGTATTGTACCGGGGCCACCGGAAGGTGTCCGGGGGTCCACCGGGTGGGGCCACCTGCTCGGTGGGCCAAGTGGACCTAGTGAAGGGGGGGAACCAGCCCCTGGTGGGCTGGTGCCCCCCCAGGGCCCAAGGCGCCTAGGGTTTGGGGAACCCTAAAGGGGGGCGCCCCCCTTGCCTTGGGGTGCAAGGCACCCCCCTGGCCGCCGCCCCCTCCTCAGATCCAATCTGAGTGGGCCGGCCCCCCTCTCCGTGGCCCCTATATATATGTGGGGGGTGGGAGGGTAGCCGCACCCAAGTCCTGGCGCAGCCCCTCCCCTCTCCCTACTACTCCTCCTCTCCCGCGGTGCTTGGCGAAGCCCTGCAGGATTGCCACGCTCCTCCATCACCACCACGCCGTCGTGCTGCTGCTGGACGGAGTCTTCCCCAACCTCTCCCTCTCCCCTTGCTGGTTCAAGGCGCGGGAGACGTCACCGGGCTGCACGTGTGTTGAACGCGGAGGCGCCGTTGTTCGGCGCTTAGATCGGAACCAACCGTGATCTGAATCGCTACGAGTACGACTCCTTCATCCGCGTTCTTGTAACGCTTTCGCATCGTGATCTTCAAAGGTATGAAGATGCACTCGCCTCTCGTTGCTAGTAGACTCCATAGATAGATCTTGGTGATGCATAGAAATTTTTTGATTTTCTGCAATGATCCCCAATAGTACTCTGGTTGACCTACGAGGTTCAGTAGTAACTTGATCTGAAGTTTCATGATCATCATCATTAGCTTCCTCGCTGATTGGTGTAGGAATCACTGGAACTAGTTTCTGTGATGTACTACATTCCAATTCGGGAGAAGTTACAATTACCTCATCAAGTTCAACTTTCCTCCCACTCACTTCTTTCAAGAGAAACTCCTTCTCTAGAAAGGATCCATTCTTAGCAATAAATATCTTGCCTTCGGATCTGTGAGAAGGTGTACCCAACAGTTTCCTTTGGGTACCCTATAAAGACACATTTCTTCGACTTGGGTTCGAGCTTATCAGGTTGAAGCTTTTTCACATAAGCATCGCAACCCCAAACTTTAAGAAACGACAACTTTGGTTTCTTACCAAACCACAGTTCATAAGGCGTCGTCTCAACGAATTTAGATGGTGCCCTATTTAACGTGAATGCAACTGTCTCTAAAGCATAACCCCAAAACGATAGTGGTAAGTCGGTAAGAGACATCATAGATCACACCATATCTAATAAAGTGTGGTTACGACATTCGGACACACCATTACGCTGTGGTGTTCTAGGTGGCATGAGTTGTGAAACTATTTCACATTGTTTTAAATGAAGACCAAACTCGTAACTCAAATATCCCCCTCCGTGATCAGATCGTAGAAACTTTATTTTCTTGTTATGATGATTCTCTACTTCACTCTGAAATTCTTTGAACTTTTCAAATGTTTCAGACTTGTGCTTCATCAAGTAGATATACTCATATATGCTCAAATCATCATTGAAGGTCAGAAAATAACGATACCCGTGCTACTTCTCGAGCTTGCGTTGTATTCCCTCGAAGAGTAAAGGGTGATGCAACACAGTAGCGTAAGTATTTCCCTCAGTTTTTGAGAACCAAGGTATCAATCCAGTAGGAGACCACGCGCGAGTCCCTCGCACCTGCACAAAAAAATAAGAACTTCGCATCCAACGCGATAAGGGGTTGTCAATCCCTTTACGGTCACTTACGAAAGTGAGATCTGATAGATATGATAGTTTGATATTTTTGGTATTTTTCGATATAAGAACAGAAAGTAAAAACGGAAAAGTAAAGTAGATTGTAGATTGATATGTTGAGAATAGACCCGGGGGCCATAGGTTTCACTAGTGGCTTCTCTCATGATAGCAGATTTCTATGGTGGGTGAACGAATTACTGTCGAGCAATTGATAGAAAAGCGAATAATTATGAGAATATCTAGGCATGATCATTATATATAGGCATCACGTCCGTGAAAAGTAGACCAAAACGATTCTGCATCTACTACTATTACTCCACACATCGACCGCTATCCAGCATACATCTAGAGTATTAAGTTCATAAGAACACAGTAACGCCTTAAGCAAGATGACATGATGTAGAGGGATAAACTCAAACATAGTGATACAAACCCCATCTTTTTATCCTCGATGGCAACAATACAATACGTGCCTTGCTGCCCCTACTTTCACTGGGAAAGGACACCGCAAGATTGAACCCAAAGCCAAGCACTTCTCCCATTGCAAGAACTATAGATCTAGTAGGCCAAACCAAACCAATAATTCAAAGAGACTTGCAAGGATATTATAATCATACATAAATAGTTCAGAAAAGAACCAAATATTTCTCATAGATAATCTTGATCATAAACCCACAATTCATCTGACGTTAGCCCTATTTCGTGGTTCTCAAGTCTCCCGTGCATATTTTGCTCCAAAAATATTTTGTCAGGCCCAAGATGCGATTCTATCCCGATCACGTGACACATTTGTGATTGGGGCACAACCGCATTTCGGGCGCTTAGCAAGATGGATATCATTACATCGTACCATTACATACATACATTGGGGGTACAACAATTCATACAAGTCACATGAATACAACAACATCAATACAAGACATCCGACTACGGATGCAAACATGAAAAACACAATGACATCCATCCTGCTATCCCACGTTACCGACCAGGAACCTAACCCAAGACTAACGAAGCAGAAGAAGAAATAACTCCAACACAAGTACATCGCTCTCACGTCAAGTCATTGGAAACCTGCACCTACAACCGGTATTGTAGTATTTGTGAGCCACGAGGACTCAGCAATCCCATAACCATGGGTATCAAGACTAGCAAAGCTTAAAGGGTATGGAGAGGTTAAGTGGTGAGGTTGCAGCAGCGGCTAAGCAAAAGTATGGTGGCTAACTTACGAGTACAAGAATAAGATGAGCATCTACGCAAATGGTCGCAAACTAGTAATGATCGCTAAAGATCCTGAACTACATACGAGTCAAACATAACCCCACTTTGTTCTCTTCTCAAAGTGAAAAGAGACGGTCACGGTTACTCACGCGGTTCGTGTGTTTTATTTCGGATCCTTTGTCAAGTTTTCTACAACCGGACATTAACAAATGCCAATATGCCACATAACCGCGGGCACGACTTTTGAAAGATCATAACCCTGCAGGGGTGTCCCAACTTAGGCCATCACAAGCTCTCATGATCAGCAGAAGTAAAAGTATTACCCCTTATCTTAGGGACAATCTGATCAGACTCGGAATCCTGGTGCACAAGACATTTCGACAATGGTAAAACAAGTCCAGCAAGACCTCCCGGCGTGCCGACACCCTGATAGTAGCCGCGCGTATCTCGTCTCAGGCCACGTCCGGATGAGCACAACGTACAACGACCAAACCCAAAGTTGCCAAGGGGTGGCGCCGCAAATGACTCTGTTTGGGACCAACACCATCGGCACTGCCCCCCCTGTAATGTAGAATTAAGAACCCGGGGATGCGACCCCTATGCAAATTTAATTAATTAATTAAGTTGTTATTATGAGGCAAATTAAAACCAATGTTGGGCCTTGCTGGAGGAGTTTTATTGAAAGGCGAACTGTCAAGGGGTCCCCATATACCCAACCGCATTAGGGACGCAAAATCAAGGAACATAACACCAGTTTATCGGTTCTTAAGGTGGCATGAGTGGAACAAAACACCAAGCAAAAGGCCAAGCCTTCCACCCATTGCCAAGTATATAGGTGTGTTAATTATAATTATAGATATTGTGATATTCCCAAAGACAAGTTCCCACATGGAGCAATCTTCATCTTCACCTGCAACTAACAACGCTATAAGATGGGCTCAGCGAGCGGGTAACATAGCCAAACAACGGTTTGCTGGGATGGTGTCAAAGGTTAGAGGTTTCATGGAAACAAGGAGAGGCTGACAAATAGATAGGTAGCGCGACATATAGCGATAGCATCGAGACAACTAGCATGGCAATGATAGAAATGAGATTCAAGGAGATGGTCATCTTGCCTCAGATCCTGCAAGGAAGAAGAAAGAGTCCATGAAGAAGACGAAGAAGAAGCCACGATGATGAACCAAGTGTGGACGAACGAATCCTCACGATCGCAACGAAATATGAACTAGCGAGAAGAAGCACACAACATGGTAAACACACCACTCAAGAACATGACAAGATGCTAAACCAAGTATGATGCAAGACAAGTCTATATGACGCAAAACATGGCAAGGGATGATGCATACAAGAAAAACACAACCCAACAAGTTTAAATGAGGCCAGAAACAACATATAACAACTCCGATAAGTCCTCATATGCACATTTTGAAATTAGTCCAGATCTGAACAAACCTTAAGTTAAAGTTGTTAAACAGCAGGTTAACATGCACCATGATAATCTACTCAAAATTCTAGTCAAGTTTCATATAAAGTTTATTTAATTCGGAGCTACGGCCTAGAAGATATGAGCAAAACAAGTCAAACATGTCATCGATGCAAAACACACCCAAACATCAAGCAAACACACTCCAAACAGGTATTCAACATGTTATTAAGCATCTACATACAAAAACACACAAGTTTCATATATGACACGCTCAAAACGGAGCAACGGTTCATCACATACACTTGAAACAAGATATAATAACAAGCTGTCCAAAACAGCAACATGGCACTTAGTTGATATCAAAACAACATGATACAATAACATTTCATGGCAACAAAGGGCATGTCAAGCATGTACATGTCAAACACTACAAGCATGACCAAAAATCTACTACAAAACACCACTAGAACATGCTCAAAACATCATGGCAAGATTGCAAAAGATAACATTTTTACAAACTTGGTGAAAATAAACTAGACATGGCAGCAACAACGACAAGTAGGCATGTTTGCAAGCTTGTGCAACTCAACTCAATGCATATCATGGCATGTGAATATAACCAACAACAAGTAGACATGTTTATGAAGCTACTCATGGCAAGAACATAGTCATAGGATGCATAGATCACTAGCAAATCACATGGCAAAACTGAACTTGCTGATAACAGGCTGACAGAAACATTTTATAGCAATTTGAGAGCATGAAAACAACAAGCTAAGCCAGGCTATAATGGCAAACAAGGGAATGGATGGATATAGCATAACATGGACAACAAGACATGGTCATTGGACAAACCAAAAATATTCATGGATGTGAGTAGGGCATCAAGCAAACATGGCATCAGGTTATAACAGTTTAAGACTTAGCAGTTTTTAACAAGTTTCAGAAAATAACAACAGCGAGTAGACCACTTTGCAAGCTTGTTGCAAACACCACAAGGCATATCATGAAAAGTGGATTGCACCACAGCAAAGATGGAATGATTGTGCTTCTAAAACATATTGACATGTAGCTCAAACAAAAATCACACATAAAGATACAAAAAAGACAAATCAGCATCTTATAACAAGTTTCAGCACTTAGCAGCCACATGCACTTTTGCAATAGAGATAAACATGGCAATATGGCACCTAACATGAATGCAACAGCCACCATCATGTAGAGCACTTCACAATGAACATTTTGACATATCATACACTCCATTTGGACCAATATGCAAAAAGATATCATCACCACAAGCATGCAACAAAATAACAGTTATCAGCAGTTTTTAACATATAGCACTTTTGCAACGATGATTAGGGCATCAAGATGAACTCAAACAAGCATGACATAGTACAACAATATGAAGAGCATCACGAGACGAACATTTTGACATATCACATGCTCAATATGGATCTACGTGCACAAAGTTACAGCCACACAAAGATGCACACATTTTATTACAGAACTAGGGACTTCGCCATATTTTCCAACACAAAACAGGAGGGCGCTAAAAAATAAAATGCGCACGGGGCAAGGGTTAGTGGGAGGCTCACCCATGGGCTTCGGCCCATGAAGCAGAGGAGGCGAGGCAGGCCGGTGCTGTGCAGTTGGGCCTGGAGCCCGGCCTTGGGGAGGGGGGCTTCGGCCCACGCGTGGGTTGGGCCTCGCATGGCCGGCTGGCCCACGCACGGAGGCGACCAGGCGCTTGGTCAACGCGCCTGAGCGGGCGCAGACCTGTACGAGGCCTACCACGCAGGACGGCGGTAGAGGCCGATGGCGGAGCGAGGGAAGGCCAGGGACGAGCGTCGGCGAGCGCTCCAAGCGGGATCCGGGAGGGCGGTCCCATTCCCAGCGAGGAACAGCGACGGCGATGCACATCAGCGGCGGGCGGAGCTTCAAGGACCGGCGGAGGCGGCACACTGCCGCGAGAGGTGGCGAGGCCAGCAACTACGGCAGATCGGGAGCACGGGCGGAGGGAGGCCTCGACGCGGCGCGGGATCTGGCGGCCGGCGGTATTGAGGTCAACGGGAGGCGGCGGCGACGGGTGGAGCTCGAGGAGCGGGCTACCGACAGTGATCCCTCCCGATTCCATCGGGAGTGAGCGGGGGGAGCGGGGCGGTTCGGGCCCGAGTCGCTCGGGGACGGGCCGCGGATGGGCCCTTCGGGCTGGCGGCGGCGGGAGGAGCTGTGAGGCGATGTGGAGGGCGTCGGTTGGCCCGGGATGATGGCTGCGGCGGCGCTGGCGATTAGGGCGCGCCAAGTGGCAGATCTGGAGCAGCTGGGCATGGAATTTGAGGCGAGGGTGGCGGCTGGAGGTAGGGGAAGGGGTCTAGGGCTAGGTTTAGGCCAAAAATGGCACGGGGAAGGTGTATATATAGGAAAAGGGTCGAGGGATTAGGGTTTGGGGGCTTTTTGGGGGGTTTCGGAGCCCTCCGATCGCAATCGAACGGTTCCGGTCGGAGGGGTTTAGGCAGGCCTAGGTGGGCTGTGTAGAGTGGGTTGGGCTGAGAGGAGAGGGGAGAAAAGTGGCCCAACGACAATTTTCAAAGACCGAAAACATGCGACGAATTAACCGGTGATAGTGCCGCTATATTTTAACGGTTGGGCTATCAAATGGACTCCGAATGCGACGAAATTTGACAGGCGGTCTATCTACACTATAATAAGACCACACATCAAGTTTCGACTCATTCCGAGAACATTTTCCGGCCACTTATAAAATAAATATTTGGAGGTGACGCGGGCGCGTGCGAGTGTGTCTGGGCTCAGAACAGACAACGAAGAGAACCGGGGAACCCGAACGAATGCAAGTTTTGAAAACATGCTGATGACATGCAAATGAGGACATGGCAAAATGCAACACACAAGCAGATGACATGGCAACGGCGACGAATAACTTGCTGACACCTGGCGCATCGGTCTTGGGGTGTCACAACAATCCCCTACTAACAAGAGATCTCGTCCCCAGATCTTAGGAACGAGACAGAAGGAAAAAAATAAAGAAGGTGAAACCAAAGAACCTTGAGAGGTTGAGCCACTTGAAAAAAAGGATACAACGAAGATGAACGAAGTTGCAAAGACTTTGTTGGACAAGAGGAAGAAGGAATACGATGAGAATCAAGGAGGTTGAAAGGCACGAAACTAGAGCTGAAGGGACAAGAATGAATTTGAAACCACTCCGGTTAATAAGAGATAGAAAGGAATTTGAACGATGGAATTGATATGATAACACCGGAAAAAAAACTCTTGAGCGAACCACCGTAAGAATTGAAACCGAGTGAAGAAAAAAAAAACCACCGGGAAGAATTATGAATGAAGAAAACAAAATGTATCACCGGGAAGAATAAAGCACTTGAGGAAATTTGAATGATGAGAATGAAGAGATCGCGAACAGATTAACGAATACTTGAACGAAGCACCGGACGAATGTGAGACGAATGAAGAGGCATCAATGACGAATATTTGGAGGACGAAGTTGAAAACTGAGAACGAAGAAATCTTCTGAAATGATGGCCTTCGAAGGAACGCCAAGAAAATAATTCATGAAATACTCCGAATGGTTAAAGAAAAGAATTTAACACAATCGGAACAAAGTAAGAGGATAGCATCATGCTAGCATCACGAATCTTTGAGAGAACGGACAAGATTTGGAGGAATTCTTCCTCGATCTTCAAATGTTGGGAATGATGACGAGATACACCACCAAAATTGTTGAGATACTCTGGAAGAATGAAAGGAGGATAGTTGAGCCAACGTTGAAAAGAATTTGAAAGCGATCTTGGAGAAGGCACATGACGGATGGAATTCATACTTACGTCACACTTGAAAAGAATTTCGGAACACTTTGGGAAATTAGAAGAGTTAGGTAAGATCCTGGGAAAAGACCTGTGGGTTATGAGCCCACTGAAGAGAAAACACCGTTAGAAAGATTGAAAAGGAGATGATGTACCGGATTGATTGAATGAATCGAATGAGGTGACAACCTCGAATTAATTGGAAGACAGACGAATCTGTTGAGATGTCTTCGGAACTCCGGAATAATTTAATGGCGAGAGCCAAACGAGCAAGGGAAAAATATTTGAGCCGATGAAAGAATATGAACAACACCGAATACTTGAGTTGAATCCACCGGAAAAGACGAAGAGAAGAAGAATATCGAACGAGACGAGAATTCACCAGTTGAAAAAAATAATTGAGGAAATAAAGCAAATGATTCACACGAGTAGGATGAATACTCGATTAAGGACTCCGGCGCCGAGAAGAAAGAGGGTGGGCGGGTGATACGTCCAAAATGCATCACTATTTTATATCGTAATTCATCCTTATTCATTGATATATTTCACATTACGATGATGTTCTTATGTTGTTTTGGCCTATTTTACACAGTTTGCAACTTTCCGGTGCTGAAGCAGCAGACGCATGATTCAGCGGTAAAAAGTGGACGCTGAGTTGCTGAAGAAGAATACCTCCAAATTACCTGAAAATCGACGGAGGGTATTTTCCAGAAGGATCACGAAGATACGCAAAAGAGCAACCAGAGGGGGGCCATAGGGTGCCCAGGCGGCCACCTGGCGCGGCCCCCACCCTGGCCGCGCCGGGAGGGCGCCTGGAGCCCCTGGCCCACTCCAGGCTCCCCCCTCTGGCCTATATACTCCTCGTCATCCAGAAACCCTAAAAGGAGGGGAGTTTACGGAGTTCCGCCGCCGCTCCGTGGCGGAAACCTACAGAGAAGAAAAGCCATCTCCGACGGGCAGATTCCGCCGGGGAGATCACCTCCCGGAAGGGGAGATCATCGCCATCGTCATCACCATCGTCACGGGCATCATCGAGATCATCATCAACATCATCCCCAACATCAGCACCATCTCCATCTTCATCCAATCTCATCTCACAATTGCAACTTGTGTTGTAATCCGTACTATCTATCCTCTCCACCCTATCGGTGTTGATTACTACTTTGTGGTGAATGCTATTGAGTTTTGTTGGAGAAATATCATTATGTCCAGATTGTTTATCATCCATCTATCTCCACTGATCATGATCTCTTTTATGTCTTGTGAGTAGTTACTTTAGTTCTTGAGGACATGGGAGAAGTCTTGTTGTTAGTAGTCATATGATGTTGAAGTAATATGTGTTGTTTGATACTTAAGTTGTGTTGTTATTTTCCTAGTGGTGTTGTGTGAGTCGAACACTCAACACTTCGCCTTATTAAGGACCTAGGGGAATACATTGTGTACAAAGAATGCTTACGGTGGGTTGCCGGAGTGACAGAAACCTGAACCCCAGTTCGCACGCTTTTGCACAAGGGAACAATGGATCATCGATCGTATTGCTATGGTTAGGCTTTTGCCTTAAATACTATCTTGTATTTGCGGATGCTTGCAAGGTGTTTAATCATAAGAGTGCACCCATCTTAGTCTAGAGGGTGTACTAGCATAGATCCACCCACTCAACACTTATCAACACATCACATAGTACCGATACGGAATATGGCGAAAGCACATGACTACCTCTCCCGTGTGTCCTCAAGAACACTTTAGCCTTTATAAGTTCAGTTGCTAGGCCTCTCCTTTGCTCAGAAAGGATTGGGCCACTTGTTACTCTCCAGTGCCTTTTACTTTGCTCGCTTTTACTTTCCTATTGCTTATATCAAGAAAACCCCTAAAAAGTTATCTTTCAGTGCTTGCAGTTATTCCTTGCTCAGAATCACTTATCAATACCTTCTGCTCCTCGTTGGGTTCGACACTCTTACTTATCGAAAACGCTGCAATAGATCCCTTACGGTTGTGGGTCATCAAGTACCGTTTTCTGGCGCCGTTGCCGGGGAGTGTAGCGCTATTGGTAAGTGAAGCTGGTAAGGAAGTTTTTATATTTCTGTTTTTATTTTGCTGTTGCTGCTCTTTGTCCTTATGGACAACCTTGCTATTGGATCGTTGCTTGTGGGAAGATGCCCCACATCTGTGGTGGTTGCTCCTCCCCCTACTGAAATTGTGCCCTATAAAATACCAGCTAGTATTATCGATTATGTTTTGGCTAATCGTTATGCAGGAGACAGACATCCAGGTGAACACTTGCTATATCTGTCACAACTATGTTCATTATTTAAGCTTGCAGGTGTATCAATGGAGTTTGTCATGAGGAAATTGTTCTCCCTATCGCTTATAGATAAAGCTTCAGATTGGTATAAGCTTCTCGATAACTCACACTTGCTTGATTGGCAAGAGCTTATGTCTCTCTTTTATACCAAGTTTTATCCTCTTCATGAAATTCATCGAGTCAGGAACTATATCTATAACTTTAGGTCTCGTGACGGAGAAAGCATTGCTCAAGCTTGGGGGAGATTGAAGTCCCTAATGCTCAAATGTCCTATTCATGAGCTCCCCAAGAAAATTATACTTACAAATTTTTATGCCAGGCTTTCTCGTCAGGATAAGGAGATGCTGGATGCCTCCTCTAGTGGGGTATTTCAGACAAAGAGCGTTGAAGAAAGGTGGGATCTCATTGAAAGGATCCAGAGGAATACCGAAGATTGGGAAATCGATAAAGGTATTGAACCCGCTATAAATTATGAGCATGATTATATTGAGAGCTATGTGAAAACTGATTACTTCAATACCTTTTGCTCTAAGATTGGTCTTGATTCCCATCTAATGATTGATTTCTGTAAGGATTTTGCCTCTCACGTTGATTCTTTTAAAAAGAAGAGAGATCAGCATCATGAACCTTTCAAAGAGTTACCTATTGATATTCATGTTGCTGACCCTATTTTGCCTGCAGTTATATATGAAAAGCCTCCTTTTCCCGAAAGGATAAGGGAGCACTCTCTTGTGACAGGCATAATAAATAAAAGTGAGAGAATAATTGATGAGCCTGAGGACCAGATCAAGGTCGATCCTCAAGTTGCATTGGTTAAAGACCTTGTTACTAATGATGTTTTGGATTCCAATGTAAATTTTTGTGCTATTTCCACTAACCTTGTCACAGCCAAGAATAAAGGCCCAATTTCAGGTACTCCAGTAGTATCTGTTAAAATAGGAGATCACAATTATTATGAGCTATGCGATTTGGGATCGAGTGCTAGTGCTATCCCCTATTCACTTTATCAAGAGATCATCGGTGAGATTTCACCTTGTGAACTTGAAGAAGTTGATGTTACCATTCATCTTGCAAACAGAGCAACTATCTCTCCTATCGGAATTGTGAGAGATGTTGAAGTCCTATGTGGAAAGGTAAAATACCCTACCGACTTTCTAGTACTTGGTTCAGTGAGGGACAATTTTTGTCCTATTATTTTTGGTAGACCTTTTCTCAGAACTTGTGGAGCTATAATAGATTGCAAGAAAGGTAAAGTTTCTGTTGAATTCAATGGTGAGCCATATGAATTTAACTTTTCTAAGTTCTCTAAGTAGCCTCGTGGTACCGATTTACCTAGTGATGATAAAATTATTGAAAGTATTGCTTCTATTGCTATTCCCCCTAATGATCCTTTGCAGCAATATATGGAGGACCACGAGAATGATTTGCATATGCAGGAAAGAAATGAACTAGATGAAATATTCTCGAGACAACCTGCTATCCTGAAGCACAACCTTCCGGTTGAACCTTTGGGAATTTTATCAAAACCAAAAGAAGACCCGGTGTTCGATCTTAAACCTCTTCCCGATATGCTCAAGTATGCTTATTTAGATGAAAAGAAAGTATATCCTGTTATTATCAACTCTAACCTTTCAGGATATGAAGAAGAGCGACTATTGGAAGTACTTCGTAAACACCGAGGTGCAATTGGCTATACCCTTGATGACCTTAAGGGGATTAGTCCATCTATATGTCAACATACTATCAACCTTGAGCCCGATGCTAAACCAGTTGTTGATCATCAACGACGGTTGAACCCGAAGATGATGGATGTTGTAAGAACTGAGATTCTCACGCTTCTAGCCGCAGGTATTATCTACCCTATAGCTGATAGTAAGTGGGTAAGCCCGGTACATTGTGTTCCTAAGAAAGGAGGTAGAACTGTGGTTCCTAATGATAATAATGAACTAATACCTCAGAGAATTATTATTGGATATAGAATGTGTATTGATTACAGGAAGCTGAACAAGGCAACCAGGAAGGATCACTACCCGTTGCCGTTCATCGACCAAATGCTTGAAAGGTTATCCAAAAATACCCACTTTTGTTACCTCGATGGTTATTCTGGCTTCTCTCAAATTCATGTTAACACTGCTGATCAAGAGAAGACCACTTTTACTTGTCCCTATGGTACTTATGCTTACAGGCGTATGCCTTTTGGTTTATGTAATGCCCCTGCTACTTTTCAAAGGTGTATGTCTGCTATCTTTCATGGTTTCTGTGAGGAGATTGTGGAAGTCTTCATGGACGATTTCTCCGTCTATGGAACTTCCTTTGACCATTGTCTCCACAACCTTAATAAAGTTTTGCGGAGATGTGAGGAGACAAATCTGGTACTCAACTGGGAGAAGTGCCACTTCATGGTTAACGAAGGAATTGTTCTTGGTCTCAAGATTTCCGAAAGGGGAATTGAGGTGTACAAGGCCAAGATCGAAGCAATTGAGAGGATGCCCTATCCAAGGGACATCAAAGGTATTCGCAGTTTTCTCGGTCATGCTGGTTTCTATAGAAGATTTATTAAAGACTTTTCTAAGACTTCGAGACCCCTCACTAATCTTCTCCAGAAGGACGTTCCTTTTGTATTTGATGAAGATTGTAAGGAGGCTTTTGAAGTTCTTAAGAAAGCATTAATAACCGCTCCTATAGTACAACCACCTGACTGGAATTTACCTTTTGAGATTATGTGTGATGCTAGTGATTTTGCTGTTGGAGCTGTTTTAGGGCAAAGGGTTGATAAGAAATTGAATGTTATACATTATGCTAGTAAAACCCTTGATAGTGCTCAAAATAATTATGCTACTACTGAGAAGGAATTCTTAGCTGTAGTGTTTGCTTGTGATAAGTTTAGGCACTATATTGTTGATTCCAAAGTTATTATTCATACTGACCATGCCGCCATTAAGTACCTTATGACAAAGAAGGATGCCAAACCAAGACTTATCAGATGGGTACTCCTTCTTCAAGAATTTGATTTGCAGATTGTTGATAGGAAAGGAGAAGACAATCCGGTGGCGGACAATCTTTCAAGGATGGAAGATATACCGCATGATCCCATCCCAGTCAATGACAGTTTTCCAGATGAGCAACTTGCCATTGTAAAAGTACAATCTCTTTCCGATCCTTGGTTTGCAGATTATGCTAATTTTATCGTTGCGAAGTATTTGCCTCCAGGTTTAACATTTCAGCAAAGGAAGAAGTTCTTTCATGATTTGAGGCACTACTTTTGGGATGACCCACATCTTTTCAAAGAAGGTCCAGACGGGATCGTGAGAAGATGCATACCGGAACATGAGCAGAAGGACATTCTCAGACAATGTCATGATAGTCCCTATGGAGGACATCATGCCGGTGAGAGGACCGCACGTAAGGTTCTTCAATCAGGTTTTTATTGGCCTACTCTCTTTAAGGATGCTAGAAATTATGTTTTAGCCTGTGATAAATGTCAGAGAGTTGGTAACATTAGTAGAAGGAATGAGATGCCTATGAATTACTCACTAGTGATTGAACCTTTTGATTGCTGGGGTTTTGATTTTATGGGTCCTTTTCTTTCTTCGCACAAGTACACTCACATTTTAGTAGCTGTTGATTATGTGACCAAGTGGGTTGAAGCAATCCCCACTGAAAGTGCTGATCACAAGACATCTTTGAAAATGCTCAAAGATGTGATTTTCCCTAGGTTTGGTGTACCTAGGTATCTCATGACTGATGGAGGATCACACTTCACGCATGGAGCTTTTAGAAAATCTTTAGCCAAGTACGATGTCAATCATAGAATTGCTTCACCGTACCATCCTCAAACTAGTGGGCAAGTTGAGCTCACCAATAGAGAGATCAAGTTGATCTTACAGAAGACAGTAAACAGAAATATAAATGACTGGTCAAATAAGTTAGGAGATGCTTTGTGGGCGTATAGAACTGCTTACAAAAACCCCATGGGCATGTCCCCCTATAAGATGGTTTATGGCAAGGCTTGCCATTTGCCATTAGAATTAGAGCACAAAGCTTTCTGGCTGTTAGAGAGCTTAATGCTGACCCAAAGTTAGCTGGTGAGAAGCGTCTCATGAACTTGACTTCTCTAGTTGAGTGGAGAAGTGAAGCTTACGAGAGCGTTAAAATGTTCAAGGAAAAGGTAAAGAAGTGGCATGATAGGAGGATTCTGAAATGTGAATTTAATGTTGGTGATAAAGTTTTGTTGTTTAGATCCCGTTTCAGGTTTTCTCCAGGCAAACTACTTTCCAGGTGGGAAGGGCCATTTCATATTGAAGAAGTCTATCGGTCTGGTGCAATCAAGATTAACAATTTTGAAGGCACCAAACCTCAAGTTGTGAATGGGCAAAGACTTAAGCATTACATAGAGGAGACCCTGTCAATGTTGATGTGAATATGATATACACAACAACTCACGAAGAACATGTTGCAGCCCTGTTTCAGACACCAGCAGAAGCAGAATAAGAAAAGGTATGTATTACGGTAAGGAAACATCGCGAACCGCCATAAAAGTTCCATATTATGAGTTTTTGCAAAATTAGGAAAATTCTAAGCCTAAGTGGAGCCAGAGACCAGCTCCAGGGGGCCCAGGCGCCCCCCTGGCGCGGCCTACCTCCTGGCCGTGCCGGGAGGCCGCCTGGGCACCCAGGAGTCCGTCTCCGACCCCACTTTAGCTTGTTACCTTCCTTTCTGTGCAGAAATTTTTGCTATATATTTGCCCGGATTGTTCCGGCAACGTATCTCGCGATTTCGTGTGTTTTCTTTTCGATCTGTTTCTGCCAGGAAATCTTTTAGCTAGACCTAGGTGCCATGGCTTCCCCAAGTTCCCCCAAGGACAAGTTCGTCGTCAACGTCATCAACCCTTACCTCGCTGAGGTGAAGAAGCACCCTCAGGTTGTTCGGATGGAGGACGGTGTCCTCCATCAAGAAGATCTGAAGGGACCTATCAAGGAGGGGAGCATCCAGGCCAGGCTAGAAGAAGTGGAGCAATAAGTCTTCAAGTACAAGAAGATGATCGAGCGTGGTGTTGAAGCTAACTTTGACATCATCAACGAGCTGAAGACCTACTTCCTGAAGGAGATGAAGGAGATGTGGAAAAGCATCACCACATCTGAAGAAAGAATTGAAGAGCTCCAAGGGTAAATTTATGATCTACATCACCAGAACTGTGAGTATGAACTAAGGTTTATGCGCATGGGTATGGGTGCTGCATGCAGGATTCAGGAGACAAACTTCTCATATGAGACTGGAGAACCCCTTCCATGGAAGCGCTTCGCCGAGGACTACGTGATCAACATCAACAAGAATGAGGAGTGAAATCTCCTTGGGTAATGGCATCCCCTTGGCTTGTTCCAAGCTTGGGGGAGTGCCCGGTATCTTTATCTTTATCTTTTGTCTTTTAGAGTCAAGTAGAGTCGTATCATGTCTAGGGAGGTTATTATATGAAATAGGTGTGTGCATTGAGGCCTATCACTCCTTCTGTGGAGAGATTGTATCCGTGAGTGTGGAGTCGTCTATGATGGAATATTAATGAGAAGTCTATTGGTTCCTTTGCTGCACTTGGTATTCTCTTCACGCAATCGACCTTATATGATGATTCTTATGGGGAGTATTGACCTTATATCAGGTATGGCTTTGAAAACTTTATTTAATCTTGGCAAACATAGCTTGGGTCATAACAACAAGCATGCTTTTCTTAAAGTAGCGACATAGCCAAAACCTTTATGTTATTATGCTTGAAGTGTTATGCTGACAAGAAAGATAACTTGATGTGTTATGCTTATTTTAATGTTTATGCTTTATATTGCTTTGCATCTTTGTCATCATCAATTGTCTGTTCTCTCAAAGCCTTTGCTAGCCTAAACTCTGTACTAAGCGGAATTCTGCTTGTGCATCCATACCCTTAAACCAATACCTTCCATATGAGTCCACCATACCTTCCTATTCGTGGTATTCCACTACCACCTCCTAAAGTATAGAATTTATGTGTTATCCTTAAATGTTCAAAATCTTCTATTTTGTGCCCCTGTTTTAGCTCATGAGGAAGTAGTAGTTAATTCATGATCTTTTTAAGTTGGACAAGTTTTACCCCGGGATTGCATGTCTAATCTGCAAACCCCTAATACGAGGAGGAACTGGCATGAGTGCGCCCGGCTCATAAAAGATAATACAACAAACAAACCCTCCTTCACGCTCTGTTCATGAGAAATCAGAAAACTTTTGGCAGTGATAAACAAAGGAGATTAAGGGGATGTGATCGTCCCCGTGCGGGAGCCGTTCCTTGAAACTTGTCCAGTTTGAGAAGTAATTGAGTTATCTATTAGCATTCGTTGACAAATCATGCACCTCTCAAAACTTGTTTTCATTCTGTTTGATTTAAGGATAGCACATGAGTTTTCCCTACTTCCCTAGAGCAGGGCCTATCTCTTAGTTTTAGGTTGAGTCAGTTATTCCTACTTCCTTCTATTCTTAAAGAGAGCAGACATTTGATGTTGACGAGGATTCATTCATATAAAGTTGCATTAAGATTTGTCATATCATATCCTTGTTGACATTATCATTTGATAAGTAAGTTGTTTGTCAAGCCCAGCTAAAGCAAACATCTTCCTTTGTGTTAACACTTTCACTTCTTGCCTAGTAACATGTTCTTTCAAAAGCTTCAATTAATCTCACCAAAACATAAAGATAAAGAGCAAAAGTAAAAGCTATTAGTTGTTCTTTGACCAAAGGACATGTTTGCCATGATTTGATGAGTTTCCTTAGCCCTACTTTCGATTATAAGTGTTACCACTCTTTTATAAGGGCCTTATGAGTTGAAGATTGTTGTTGAGGATATTTGAGTTTGGTGAAGAAACTGTGATGCTTCTTGTCCGTATTCTATTTATCGACACTTCACTCTCTAAACTTGTGGACAGGTTTACCGAGCTCAGTATTCGCTTGGGGACAAGCGAGGTCTAAGCTTGGGGGTGTTGATACGTCCAAAATGCATCACTATTTTATATCGTAATTCATCCTTATTCATTGATATATTTCACATTACAATGATGTTATTATGTTGTTTTGGCCTATTTTACATAGTTTGCAACTTTCCGGTGCCGAAGCAGCAGACGCAGGATTCAGCGGTAAAAAGTGGACACTGAGTTGCTGAAGAAGAATACCTCCAAATTACCTGAAAATCGACAGAGGGTATTTTCCAGAAGGATCACGAAGATACGCAAAAGAGCAACCAGAGGGGGGCCACAGGGTGCCCAGGCGGCCACCTGGCGCGGCCCCCACCCTGGCCGCACCGGGAGGGCGCCTGGAGCCCCTGGCCCACTCCAGGCTCCCCCCTCTGGCCTATATACTCATCGTCATCCAGAAACCCTAAAAGGAGGGGAGTTTACGGAGTTCCACCGCCGCTCCGTGGCGGAAACCTACAGAGAAGAAAAGCCATCTCCGGCGGGCAGATTCCGCCGGGGAGATCACCTCCCGGAAGGGGAGATCATCGCCATCGTCATCACTATCGTCACGGGCAGCATCGAGATCATCATCAACATCATCCCCAACATCAGCACCATCTCCATCTTCATCCAATCTCATCTCACAATTGCAACTTGTGTTGTAATCCGTACTATCTATCCTCTCTACCCTATCGGTGTTGATTACTACTTTGTGGTGAATGCTATTGAGTTTTGTTGGAGAAATATCGTTGTGTCCAGATTGTTTATCATCCATCTATCTCCACTGATCATGATCTCTTTTATGTCTTGTGAGTAGTTACTTTAGTTCTTGAGGACATGGGAGAAGTCTTGTTGTTAGTAGTCATATGATGTTGAAGTAATATGTGTTGTTTGATACTTAAGTTGTGTTGTTATTTTCCTAGTGGTGTTGTGTGAGTCGAACACTCAACACTTCGCCTTATTAAGGACCTAGGGGAATACATTGTGTACAAAGAATGCTTACGGTGGGTTGCCGGAGTGACAGAAACCTGAACCCCAGTTCGCACGCTTTTGCACAAGGGAACAATGGATCATCGATTGTATTGCTATGGTTAGGCTTTTGCCTTAAATACTATCTTGTATTTGCGGATGCTTGCAAGGTGTTTAATCATAAGAGTGCACTCATCTTAGTCTAGAGGGTGTACTAGCATAGATCCACCCACTCAACACTTATCAACACATCACATAGTACCGATACAGAATATGCGAAAGCACATGACTACCTCTCCCGTGTGTCCTCAAGAACACTTTAGCATTTATAAGTTCAGTTGCTAGGCCTCTCCTTTGCTCAGAAAGGATTGGGCCACTTGTTACTCTCCAGTGCCTTTTACTTTGCTCGCTTTTACTTTCCTATTGCTTATATCAAGAAAACCCCTAAAAAGTTATCTTTCAGTGCTTGCATTTATTCCTTGCTTAGAATCACTTATCAATACCTTCTGCTCCTCGTTGGGTTCGACACTCTTACTTATCGAAAACGCTGCAATAGATCCCTTACGGTTGTGGGTCATCAGCGGGTGGGAAAAAGAAAGACCACATCGGATGGGGAAACGACGCTGGTTGAAAAGAGCTGAGGATTGAACTTGCAAAAGGTGAAGAGGAATGAATCGAATGCACCAGATGAAAAGAACATGCAACGCAACAAACAAAAACTAACCGCGTGATCTTAAAAAAATTGAAGGGGAAGAGGAGTAATTCAAAACACCTACGTCAAGATTCCTCACAAGAGCGTCGAAGCGGATGAGGAGTAAAAAGAATTCCTACTCTCTGATATAACTAGACTCCGAAAAAGTTTTCTTCTAGACTCGACAACGGCCAAGCTACGATCAATCAAGGGGGCTCCTATGGTCGGTCGAGGCTCTGATACCAACTTGGCAGGCCCAAGATGTGATTCTATCCCGATCACGTGACACATTCGTGATTGGGGGACAACCGCATTTCGGGCGCTTAGCAAGATGGATATCATTACATCGTACCATTACATACATACATGGGGGGTACAACAATTCATACAAGTCACATGAATACAACAACATCAATACAAGACATTCGACTACGAATGCAAACATGAAAAACACAACGACATCCATCCTGCTATCCCATGCTGCCGACCAGGAACCTAACCTAAGACTGACGAAGCAGAAGAAGAAAGAACTCCAACACAAGTACATCGCTCCCACGTCAAGTCATCGGAAACCTGCACCTGCAACTGGTGTTGTAGTATATGTGAGCCACGAGGACTCAACAATCCCATAACCATGGGTATCAAGACTAGCAAATCTTAAAGGGGTATGGAGAGGTTAAGTGTTGAGGTTGTAGCAGGGGCTAAGCAAAATTATGGTGGCCAACTTACGAGTACAAGAATAAGATGAGCATCTACGCAAACGATCGCAAACTAGTAATGATCGCTAAAGATCCTGAACTACCTACGAGTCAAACATAACCCCACTGTGTTCTCTTCTCAAAGTGAAAAGAGACGGTCACGGTTACTCACGCGGTTCGTGTGTCTTATTTCGAATCCTCTGTCAAGTTTTCTACAACCGAACATTAACAAATTCCAATCTGCCACATAACCGCGGGCACGGCTTTCGGAAGATCATAACCGTGCAGGGGTGTCCCAACTTAGCCCATCACAAGCTCTCACGATCAGCAGAAGTAAAAGTATTACCCCTTATCTTAGGGACAATCCGATCAGACTCGGAATCCTGGTGCACAAGACATTTTGACAATGGTAAAACAATTCCAGCAAGACCTCCCGACGTGCCGACACCCTGATAGTAGCCGCGCGTATCTCGTCTCAGGCCACGTCCGGATGAACACATCGTACATCGACCAAACCCCAACTTGCCAAGGGGTGGCGCCGCAAACGACTCTATTTGGGACCAACACCATCGGCACTGGCCCCCCTGTAATGTAGAATTAAGAACCCGGGGACGCGACCCCCTATGCAAATTTAATTAATTAATTAAGTTGTTATTATGAGGCAAATTAAAACCAATGTTAGGCCTTGCTGGAGGAGTTTTATTTAAAGACGAACTGTCAAGGGGTCCCCATATACCCAACTGCGTTAGGGACGCAAACTCAAGGAACATAACACCGGTTTATCGGTTCTTAAGGCGGCATGAGTGGAACAAAACACCGAGCAAAAGGCCAAGCCTTCCACCCATTGCCAAGTATATAGGTGTGCTAATTATAATTATAGATATTGTGATATTCCCAAAGACAAGTTCCGACATGGAGCAATCTTCATCTTCACCTGCAACTAACAACGCTATAAGAGGGGCTGAGCGAGCAGGTAACATAGCCAAACAATAGTTTGCTGGGATGGTGTCAAAGGTTAGAGGTTTCATGGCAACAAGGAGAGGCTGACAAATAGATAGGTAGCGCGACATATAGCGATAGCATCGAGACAACTAGCATGGCAATGATATAAATGAGATCCAAGGAGACGGCCATCTTGCCTGAGATCCCGCAAGGAAGAAGAACGATTCCATGAGGAAGACGAAGAAGAAGCCACGATGACGAACCAAGTGTGGACGAACGAATCCTCACGATCGCAACGGAATATGAACTAGCGAGAAGAAGCACACAACATGGTAAACACACCACTCAAGAACATGACAAGATGCTCAACCAAGTATGATGCAAGACAAGTCTATATGATGCAAAACATGGCAAGGGATGATGCATACAAGAACAACACAACCCAACAAGTTTAAATGAGGCCGGAAACAACATATAAGAACTCCGGTAAGTCCTCATATGCACATTTCGAAATTGGTCCAGATCTGAACAAACCTTAAGTTAAAGTTGTTAAACAGCAGGTTAACATGCACCATGATGATCTACTCGAAATTCTAGTCAAGTTTCATTTAAAGTTTATTTAATTCGGAGCTACGGCCTAGAAGATATGAGCAAAACAAGTCAAACACGTCAGCGTTGCAAAACGCACCCAAACATCAAGCAAACACACTCCAAATAGGTATTCAACATGTATTAAGCATCTACATACAAAAACACACAAGTTTCATATAGGACACGCTCAAAACGGAGCAATGGTTCATCACATACACTTGAAACAAGATATAATAACAAGCTGTCCAAAACAACAACATGTCACTTAGTTGATATCAAAACAACATGATACAATAACATTTCATGGCAACAAAGGGCATGGCAAGCATGTACATGTCCAACACTACAAGCATGACCAAAGATCTACTACAAAACACCACTAGAACATGCTCAAAACATCATGGCAAGATTGCAAAAGATAACAGTTTTACAGACTTGGTGAAAATAAACTAGACATGGCAGCAACAACGACAAGTAGGCATATTTGCAAGCTTGTGCAACTCAACTCAATGCATATCATGGTATGTGAATATAACCAACAACAAGTAGACATGTTTATGAAGCTACTCATGGCAAGAACATTGTCATAGGATGCATAGATCACTAGCAAATCACATGTCAAAACTGAACTTGGTGATAACAGGCTGACATAAACATTTTATAGCAATTTGAGAGCATGAAAACAACAAGCTACATCAGGCTATAATGGAAAACCAGGGCATTTATGGATAGAGCATAACATGGACAACAAGACATGGTCATTGGACAACCCAAAACATTCATGGATGTGAGTAGGGCATCAAGCAAACATGGCATCATCTTATAACAGTTTAAGACTTAGCAGTTTTTAACAAGTCTCAGAAAATAACAACAGCGAGTAGACCACTTTGCAAGCTTGTTGCAAACACCACAAGGCATATCATGAAAAGTGGATTACACCACAGAAAAGATGGAATGATTGTGCTTCTAAAACATATTGACATGTAGCTCAAACAAAAATCACACATAAAGATACAAAAAAGACAAATCAGCATCTTATAACAAGTTTCAGCACTTAACAGCCACATGCACTTTTGCAACACAGATAAACATGGCAATATGGCACCTCACATGAATGCAACAACCACCATCATGTAGAGCACTTCACAATGAACATTTTGACATGTCATACACTCCATTTGGACCAACATGCAAAAAGGTATCATCACCACAAGCATGCAACAAAATAATAGTTATCAACAGTTTTTAACATATAGCACTTCCGCAACGATGATTAGGGCATCAAGATGAACTCAAACAAGCATGCCACAGTACAACAATATGAAGAGCATCACGAGACGAACATTTTGACATATCACATGCTCAATATGGATCTACATGCACAAAGTTATAGCAACACAAAGATTCACACGTTTTATTACAGAACTGGGGACTTAGCCATATTTTTCAAAAAAAAAAGACAGGAGGGCGCTAAAAACTAAAATGCGCACGGGGCAAGGGTTAGTGGGAGGCTCACCCATGGGCTTCGACCCATGAAGCAGAGGAGGGGAGGCAGGCCAGGGTTGTCCAGTTGGGCCTGGAGCTGGGCCTTAGGGGGGGCTTTGGCCCATGCGTGGGTTGGGCCTCGCGTGGCCGGCTGGCCCACGCACGGAGGCGAGCAGGCGCTCGGTCAACGCGCCTGAGCGGGCGCAGGCCTGGATGAGGCCTACCGCGCGGGACGGCGGCAAAGGCCGATGGCGGAGCGAGGGGAGGCCTGGGACGAGCGCCGGCGAGCGCTCCAAGCAGGATCCAGGCGGGATCCGGGAGGGCGGTCCCATTCCCCGGCGAGGAACGGTGACGGCGATGCACATCGGCGGTGGGCGGAGCTTCAAGGACTGGCGGAGGTGGCGCACTGCCGCGAGAGGTGGCGAGGCCAGCAACAACGATAGATCGGGAGCACGGGCGGAGGGAGGCCTCGGCGTGGCGCGGGATCTGGCGGTCGGCGGTATTGAGGTCAACGGGAGGCGGCGGCGATGGGTGGAGCTCGAGAAGCGGGCTACCAGCGGCGATCCCTCCCGATTCCATCGGGAGAGAGCG
>LR738715.1:333181093-333192375 GCA_902687465.1 Secale cereale
AGGGATTAGGGTTTGGGGGCTTTTTTTTGGGGGGGGGGTTAGAGCCCTCCGATCGCAATCAAACGGTTCCGGTTGGAGGGGGTTTAGGCAGGCCTAGGTGGGCTGTGTAGAGTGGGTTGGGCTGAGAGGAGATGGGAGAAAAGTGGTCCGGCGACAGTTTTTGAAGACCAAAAACGTCCGACGAATTAACCGGTGATAGTGCCGCTATATTTTAACGGTAGGGCTATCAAATGGACTCCAAATGCGACGAAATTTGACAAGCGGTCTACCTACACTATAATAAGAGCACACGCCAAGTTTCGACTCATTCCGAGAATATTTTCCGGCCACTTATAAAATAAATATTCGGAGGTGACGCGGGCGCGTGCGAGTGTGTCTGGCCTCAGAACGGACAACAAAGAGAACTGGGGAACCCGAACGAATGCAAGTCTTGACAACATGCTGATGACATGCAAATGATGACATGGAAAAATGCAACACGCAAGAAGATGACATGGCAACGACGACGGATAATTGGCTGACAGCTGGCGCATCGGTCTCGGGGTGTCACATCTCTCCCGAAGTTTCATTCCGTTTGGACTCCGTTTGATATTCTTTTTCTGTAAAACCCTGAAATAGGCAAAAAAGCACCAATCTGGACTGGGCCTTTGGGTTAATAGGTTAGTCCCAAAAATAATATAGAAGTGTATAACAAAGCCCATTAAACATCCAAAACATCATAAATAATAGCATGGAACAATAAAAATTTATAGATACGTTGGAGACGTATCAAGCATCCCCAAGCTTAATTCCTGCTCGTCCTCGAGTAGGTAAATGATAAAAAAAGAATTTTTGATGTGGAATGCTAACCAACATAATTTTCAATGTAGTTCTGTTTATTGTGGCATGAATGTTCAGATCTGAAAGATTCAAGACAAAAGTCTATATTGACACAAGAAATAATAATACTTCAAGCATACTAACAAAGCAATCATGTCTTCTGAAAATACTATGGCTAAAGAAAGTTATCCCTACAAAATCATATAGTATGGCTATGCTCCCTCTTCATCACACAAAATATTCATATCATGCACAACCCCGGTTTCAGCCAAGCACTTGTTTTCATACTCTATTCTTTCAAACCTTTCAACTTTCACGCAATACATGAGCGTGAGCCATGGATATAGCACTATGCGGAATAGAGTGGTGGTTGTGGAGAAGACAAAAAGGAGAGAGATAGTCTCACATTGACTAGGCGTATCAACGGGCTATGGAGATGCCCATCAATAGATATTAATGTGAGTGAGTAGGGATTGCCATGCAACGGATGCACTAGAGCTAAATATGTATGAAAGCTCAACAAAAGAAACTAAGTAGGTGTGCATCCAACTTGCTTGCCCACGAAGACCTAGGGCATTTGAGGAAGCCCATCGTTGGAATATACAAGCCAAGTTCTATAATGAAAATTCCCACTAGTATATGAAAGTGACTAAACATGAGACTCTCTATCATGAAGAACAAGGTGCTACTTTGAAGCACAAGTGTGGAAAAAGATAGTAGCAATTGTCCCTTTTTCTTTTCTTTTTTTTCTTTTTTTTTCTCTTCTCTTTTTTTGCAGGTGCCTTTTCTTTTGTTTGGCCTTTCCTCACATGGGATAATGCTCTAATAATGATGATCATCACACTTATATTGAATTACAACTCGATATTACAACTTGATACTAGAACAAAGTATGACTCTATGTGAATGCCTCCGGCGGTGTACCGGGATGTGCAATGAATCAAGAGTGACATGTATGAAAAATTATGCATGGTGTTTTTTCCACAAATACGAAGTCAACTACATGATCATGCATGGCAATATGACATTATGAAGCGTGTCATATGAACGGAACGGTGGAAAGTTGCATGGCAATATATCTCGGAATGGCTATGGAAATGCCATGATAGGTAGGTATGGTGGCTGTTTTGAGGAAGATATATGGTGGTTGTTTTGAGGAAGGTATAAAGTGGGTGTATGGTACCGACGAAAGTTGCGCGGTACAAGAGAGGCTAGCAATGGTGGAAGGGTGAGAGTGCGTATAATCCATGGACTCAACATTAGTCATAAGAACTCATATACTTATTGCAAAAATTTACGAGTCATCAAAACAAAGCAATCAACGCATGCTCCTAGGGGGGAGGTTGGTAGGAGTTAACCATCGCGCGCCCTCGACCTCCACACAAAGGATGACACTCTACAAATACCTCATGCTCTAACTTCGTCACATAGCGGTTCACCATACGTGCATGCTACGGGAATCACTAACTTTAACACAAGTATTTCTCAATTTCATAATAAATCCACTAGCATGACTCTAATATCACTATCCTCATATCTCAAAACAATTATCAACCATCCAACTTCTCATCATATTCAATGCACTTTATATGAAAGTTTTTACTACATTCATCTTGGATGCCTATCATGTTAAGGCTAGTTTTATAGCCAAAGTACATTACCATGCTATTCTAATAGACTCTTAAAAGGATATAAGTGAAGCATGAGAGGTCAACAATTTCTTCAAAATAAAATCACCACCGTGCTCTAAAAGATATAAGTGAAGCACTAGAGCAAAAACTATTCAACTCAGAAGATATAAGTGAAGCACATAGAGTGTCCTAACAAATCCTAGGCCATATTTATATCTCTCCAAAAGGTGTGTCCAGCAAGGATAATTGTGGCAAACTAACAAGCAAAGACTCAAATAATACATGACGCTCCAAGTAAAACCATAAGAATTGTAGTCCTGAGTATAGTTACCGATAGATGAAGACGAAAGAGGGGATGCCTTCCCGGGGCATCCCCAAGATTAGGCTTTTGGTTGTTCTTGAATTTTACCATGGGGTGCCTTGGTCATCCCCAAGCTTAGGTTCTTGCCAGTTTTTGTTCCGTAGTCCATCAAAGCAATACTCAAAACTTGAAAACTTCACAACACAAAACTTAGACAAAAACCCCGTGAGCTCCGTTAGTATAAAAAAACAAACCACAACTCAAAGGTAATGTAATGAACTCATTCTTTGTTTATATTGGTTTTAAACATACTGTATTCCAACTTATCTATGATTCATACCCCCCAATACTACTCATAGATTCATCAAAATAAGCAAACAACACACGAAAAACATAATCTGTCAAAAACAGAACAATCTGTAGTAATCTGTAACTTTCGCATACTTTTGTAACTCCAATTTTTTTGAAATAAATTGGTAAACGTGAGGAATTTGTCTATTAATCATCTGCAAAAAGTATCAACTAAATTACACGCTCTAGTAAAATCTGGTGACTATTCTAGCGAGCGCTAACGATTATATTTTTCACAGCAAGATCATATAAACTTCACACAAGTCTTCCCAAAGGTTCTACTTGGCACAAACACTAATTAAAGCACAAAAGCACATCTAAACAGAAGCTAGATGCAATATTTATTCCTAAACAAAAGCAAAAACAAAAAATATAAAATTGGGTTGCCTCCCAACAAGCGCTATCATTTAACGCCCCTAGCTAGGCACGATACAAGGATAGATCTACGTATTGCCATCTTTGGAAGGAAATCCATAAGTGGCTCTCATAATAGATTCATATGGTAATTTGATTTTATTTCTAGGGAAGTGTTCCATGCCTTTCCTTAACAGAAATTGGAATCTAATATTTCCTTCCTTCATATCAATAATTGCACCAATCGTTCTAAGAAAAGGTCTACCAAGAATAATAGGACATGAAGGATTGCAATCTATATCAAGAACAATGAAATATACAAGCACATAATTCCTATTGGCAACAATAAGAACATCATTAATCCTTCCCATAGGTTTCTTAATAGTGGAATCCGCAAGATGCAAATTTAAAGAACAATCATCAAGCTCATGGAAACCTAACAAATCACACAAAGTTTTTGGGATAGTGGAAACACTTGCACCCAAATCACACAAAGCAAAGCATTCATGATCTTTAATTTTAATTTTAATAGTAGGTTCCCACTCATCATAAAGCTTTCTAGGGATAGAAACTTCTAATTCAAGTTTTTCTTCATAAGATTGCATCAAAGCATCAACTATGTGTTTGGTAAAAGCTTTATTTTGACTATAAGCAAGCGGAGAGTTCAGTACGGATTGCAACAAGGAAATACAATCAATCAAAGAGCAATTATCATAATTGAATCCCTTGAAATCCAAAGTAGTGGGTTCATTACTATGCAACGTTTTAATCTCTTCACTCCCACTTTAAACAATTTTAGCTTCAAGATCTAAAAACTTCGAATCATTGGGACACCTTTTAATTAAAGTAGACTCATCTCCAATCCTATCTTTATCAATATTCACACTAGAAAACAAGGATCTAATAGGAGACACATCAATAACTTTCAGATCTTCATCTTTATTTTCATGATAACTAGAAGAACACGCTTTTATATAACTCTCTTTTTTAGCACGCATCCTAGCTGTTCTTTTTTTGCATTCATCAATGGAAATTCTCATGGCTTTGAGAGACTCATTGATATCATGCTTAGGTGGAATAGATCTAAGTTTCATGGAATCAACATCAAGAGTAATTCTGTCCACACTTCTAGCCAATTCATCAATCTTAAGCATTTTTTCTTCAAGCAAAGCATTGATTTTTTTTTGCAAATTCATAAACTCCTTAACCCTAGTTTCAAATTCAGAAGGCATCTTTCCATAAGAGTTATTGTAGGAATTACCATAATTATTAGAGGAATTACTAGGAAAAGGCCTAGGATTAAAGTTTCCTCTATAAGCATTGTTACCAAAATTATTCCTACCAACAAAATTCACATCCAAAGATTCATTATTATTTTCAATCAATGTGGATAAAGGCATATCATTAGGATCAGAAAAAGCACTCTTAGCAGCAAATAATTTCATAAGTTCATCCATCTTTCCACTCAAAACACTAATCTCTTCAATTGCATGCACTTTTTTAATAGTAGATCTTTCGGTGTGCCATTGAGAATAATTAACCATAATATTATCCAGGAGTTTGGTAGCTTCTCCTAAGGTAGTTTCCATGAACTCGTGCGGCCGAATCTAAATATTTCTAGAAGCAAAATTCAAGCCAGCATAAAAGTTCTGAATAATCATCCATAAGTTCAAACCATGTGTAGGGCAATTGCGTATCATTAATTTTATTCTCTCCCAAGCTTGTGCAACATGCTCATGATCTTGTTGCTTAAAATTCATAATATCGTTTCTAAGAGAGATGATCTTAGCAGGAGAGAAACACTTAGAGGTAAAAGCATCTTTGCACTTATTCCACGAATCAATACTATTTCTAGGCAGAGAGGAAAACCAAGTTTTAACACGATCTCTAAGTGAAAATGGAAATAACTTCAATTTAACAATATCATTATCCGTATCCCTCTTCATTTGCATATCACACAAATCAACAAAATTGTTTAGATGGGTAGCGGCATCTTCACTAGGAAGGCCGGAAAATTGATCTTTCATGACAAGATTCAACAAAGCAGCATTGATCTCACAAGATTCAGCATCGGTAATAGGAGCAACCGGAGTGCTAATAAAATCATTATTGTTGGTATCGGAGAAGTCACACAATTTGGTATTGTTCTGAGCCATAGTGACAAGCAAGCAATCCAACACACAAACAAACAAGAAGCAAGCGAATGATAAGCACATGGCAAAAAGAACGGAAAATATAACGGCAATGGTGAAGTGGGGGAGAGGAAAACGAGAGGCAAATAAATGTAATGCGAAGGATAAGGGTTTGTGATAGGTACTTGGTATATGACTTTTGCGTAAGCCTCCCCGACAACGGCGCGAGAAATTCTTCTTGCTACTTCTCGAGCTTGCGTTGTATTCCCTCAAAGAGGAAAGGGTGATGCAGCACAGTAGCATAAGTATTTCCCTCAGTTTTTGAGAACCAAGGTATCAATCCAGTAGGAGACCACGCGCGAGTCCCTCGCACCTGCACAAACAAATAAGAACTTCGCAGCCAACACGATAAGGGGTTGTCAATCCCTTTACGGTCACTTACAAAAGTGAGATCTGATAGATATGATAGTTTGATATTTTGGTATTTTTGGATATAAGAACAAAAAGTAAAAACGGAAAAGTAAAGTAGATTGTAGATTGATATGTTGAGAATAGACCCGGGGGCCATAGGTTTCACTATTGGCTTCTCTCATGATAGCAGATTTCTACGGTGGGTGAACGAATTACTGTCGAGCAATTGATAGAAAAGCGAATAATTATGAGAATATCTAGGCATGATCATTATATATAGGCATCACGTTCGTGACAAGTAGACCGAAACGATTCTGCATCTACTACTATTACTCCACACATCGACCGCTATCCAGCATGCATCTAGAGTATTAAGTTCATAAGAACAGAGTAACGCCTTAAGCAAGATGACATGATGTAGAGGGATAAACTCAAGCAATATGATATAAACCCCATCTTTTTACCATCGATGGCAACAATATAATACGTGCCTTGCTTCCCCTACTATCACTGGGAAAGGACACCGAAAGATTGAACCCAAAGCCAAGCACTTCTCCATTGCAAGAATTATAGATCTAGTAGGCCAAACCAAACCAATAATTCGAAGAGACTTGCAAGGATATTATAATCATACATAAAAGAGTTCAGAAAAGAACCAAATATTTCTCATAGATAATCTTTATCATAAACCCACAATTCATCGGATCTCGATAAACACACCGCAAAAAAGAGATTACATCGAATAGATCTCCTCGAAGACCGAGGAGAACTTGGTATTGAGATCCAAAGAGAGAGAAGAAGCCATCTAGATACTAGCTATGGACCCGAAGGTCTGTGGTAAACTACTCACAACTCATGGTGAGGCGATGATGATGATGTAGAAGCACTCCGTGGTAGATCCCCCCTCCGGCGGAGCTCCAGAACAGGCCCCAAGATGGGATCTCACGGGTACAGAAGGTTGCGGTGGTGGAACTAGGGTTTTCTCTCCTCTTCTGATGGTTTAGGGGTACGTAGGTATATATAGGAAGAAGGAGGGCACCGGGGGCCAGACGTGGGCCCCATGAGGCATGGGGGCATGCCCTGTAGGGGGGGGGGCACCCTCGTGGACGCCACGTTAGCCCTATTCCATGGTTCTCAAGTCTCCCGTGCGTATTTTGCTCCAAAAATATCTCTCTCGAAGTTTCATTCCGTTTGGACTCCGTTTGATATTCTTTTTCTATAAAACCCTGAAATAGGCAAAAAAACAGCAATCTGTACTGGCCTTTGGGTTAATAGGTTAGTCCCAAAAATAATATAAAAGTGTATAACAAGGCCCATTAAACATCCAAAACATCATAAATAATAACATGGAACAATAAAAAATTATAGATACGTTGGAGACGTATCAACCCACCGCGAGCCTCAACACTCATTGGTCCACATACATCAGTATGTATGATTTCCAATAAGTCAAGTGTTCGCTCCATTGTTCCGGAGAACGGAGTTTTAGTCATCTGGCCCATGAGGCATGGTTCGCAAGCACCAAGTGATTCATAATCAAGTGATTCCAAAAATCCATCAACATGGAGTTTCTTCATGCGCTTTACACCAATATGACGTAAACGACAATGCCACAAATAAGTTGCACTATCATTATCAACTCTGCATCTTTTGGCTTCAATATTATGAATATGTGTATCACTACGATTGAGATCCAACAAAAAATATTTTCATTGGGTGTATGACCATCGAAGGTTTTATTCATGTAAACAGAACATCAATTATTCTATGATTTTAAATGAATAATCGTAACATGATCAAATCATATTCATGCTCAACGCAAATACCAAATAACATTTATTTAGGTTCTACACTAATCCCGAAAGTATAGGGAGCGTGTGATGATGATCATATCAATCTTGGAACCACTTCCAACACACATCATCACTTCACCCTTAACTAGTCTCTGTTCATTCTGCAACTCCCGTTTCGAGTTACTAATTTTAGCAACTAAACTGGTATCAAATACCCAGGGGTTGTTATGAACACTAGTAAAGTACACATTAATAATCTGTATATCAAATATACCTTTGTTCATTTTGCCATCCTTCTTATCCGCCAAGTATCTATGGCAGTTCCACTTCCAGTGAACATTTCCTTTGCAATAGAAGCACTTAGTTTCAGGCTTGAGTTTAGCTTTGGGTTTCTTCACGGGAGTGACAACTTGCTTGTCATTCTTCTTGAAGTTCCCCTTCTATCCCTTTGCCGTTTTCTTGAAACTAGTGGTCTTGTTAACCATCAACACTCGATGCTCTTTCTTGATTTCTACCTTCACCGATTTCAGTATCGCGAAGAGCTCGGGAGTTACTTTCGTCATCCCTTGCATATTATAGTTCATCACAAAGTTCTACTAACTCGGTGATAGTGACTAGAGAACTTTGTCAATTACTATCTTATCTGGAAGATTAACTCCCACCCAATTCAAGTAATTGTAGTACCCAGACAATCTGAGCACATGCTCACTGGTTGAGCTATTCTCCTCCATCTTGTAGGCAAAGTACTTGTCAGAGGTCTCAAACCTCTCGACACGGGCATGAGTCTGAAATACTATTTTCAACTCTTGGAACATCTCATATGCTCAGTTCCATTCAAAACGTTTTTGAAGTCCCGGTTTGTAACGCCCGGGTAATCAAGCTACAGTAACCCTCTCGCAATAATGCCACGTCACCACGATTATTATCACTAAACTCGCTTCGGTTCGAAACCGGTTCAAACTCAAAATTTTAAAACAAAGTTAAAATTAAAAGTTTTCAAATGTCAAAACTAAAATGTTCATCATGTGGCAAATATTCTTTTGTTGATATTGGTGTTGGGCCAACATTTTTGCAAAATGTTTAAAGTGTCCTAAACTAATTGAAACAGAAAAGTTCAAAAGAAAAGTCAATATAAAAATAAAACGTGAAACAGAGACCCCCTCCCCTACTGGACCCCTTGGCCCAACTGGGCCACGGCCTAGCCAGGCCAGCCCACCCCTCTAGCCTATATGGCCCCTCCCCATGACCTAACCGACCACACTCCCCCACGTCTCTCTCTCCGCCACCCCCGATCCAGATCGGGATCGGGGTGACCGCTCCCACGAACGCCGTCGTCGCCCCTCCCCGCTGCTCGACGTCGAAGCCACCTCGCCGGACTCCATCCTCGACGTCGTCACCGTCAACGAGGCCGTCCCCGTCTCCCTCCCCACGCCCCACTGCCCCGTTCCCTACACTCCCTCGGTGAGGCCAACGGCCTCGGCCTTCCTTTCCTCCCCGCTTAGAACGTCGACGTCGTCCCGCACACGCTCACCGCGAGCCAGGGCCTCACCCTCCTCCGTCTCTCCCTCCTCTGCCCGAGGTCACTGCGTCCTCGCCGGCTACGCCCGACGCACGCCTACGATGGCTACCCGCGCCCCTCTAGTGCCGCGGCTCCTCCCCGTCTGCCGTGCCCGAGCCTCGCTCTCACCGCTCCGCCACACACGCGCGTCGCCCGCGCCCCAGGGCTCCCTCGTCGCCGGGCCGCGGCGGCCTCGTCGGCGCCCGCCCCGCATCCACTCGCTGCCGCTCCTCCGGCCGTGACCCGCGGCTACTTCAACAGCGTCGTCGTGCTCGCCGCCCCGACCACCCTCGCCGGCCCGCTTTCCCTCTCCCCGCCTGCTTCGGCTACTTCTGCAGCCGCCCAGTCGCCGCACGCCGCCGCTGCTGCCTACACGCCGATTGCGCTCACCGCCCGCGCCATCGCCGCCTCCCGCTACCGCGGCGTGCTCGCCACAACTGCCTCCCTTCGCCGGCGCCGGCCAGTACGGCCGGCCCCTGCCGCGCACTCCGGCCAAGCGCGCCCGCTCGCCGTGGCGGAGCCGGCCAGCTCCCGCCGCTACGGCGCAGCTCGGCCTCGCCCCATGTCGTGGCGGGTCGTGGCCTCCGCCCGAGAGTTGAGGCCCGTGCCCCCCCGCTCTCCTGAGCCCCGCCCGGCTCCCTCTGGCCGCCCTGGCCGGCGCCCGGGGCCGCGCGCTCCGGCGTCCGGCGCGCGCGTGGTGCCCGGGTTCCGCCCCGACGGGCGTGGTGCCCGTTAGCAACCCACCCCGTTAGGCCTTTGGGCCACTGCCCAGGGGGCCCCACGCCCTGGTTTAAAAAATGTTTTAAAAAAGTTAATAAAAATATATATTAATAAATTAATTAACTTAATTAATCTTGTTAATTAAACTAATTAATCATGTTAATTAACCTTAATTATCTATTTAGATAAACAGACAATGATGGTAGGACCCACATGTCAGTTTGACCAAGTCAACTGACCGCTGACATCACCCTGACATCATGCTGACATCATCACATACTATTCTGGATAATGTTAATTTTATTTAGTTAAATAAATTCCAGAAAATGTTTAAAACTTTAGAAAATCATATAAAATAATCTGTAACTCAGATGAAAAAGTTTTATATATGAAAATTGCTTAGAACGACGAGACGAATCCGAATGCGCGTCCCGTTCGTTTGCCACATGCTCCTATCATAGCGATTATGCAACTTTCCCCTCTGATTCATCTATCTGAAAACACGAAACACTGGGGATACTTTCCGGATGTTGTCCCCCTTCGTCGGTATCGCGTAGTACTGCGTTAGAACACCCTTAGCACCGCTTATTGCCATGTCATGCATTTGTATTGCATCTGTATGCTTTGTATTTAGTGTTTCTCCCCCCTCTTCTCTCCGGTAGACCGCGAGACTGATGCTACCTCGGCGATCGACTGCATCGACGACGCCCCTCCTTGCCAGAGCAACGAGGCAAGCCAAACCCCCTTGATCATTCCGATATCGTCCACTCTCTTCTCTCTTATGCTTGCATTAGAACTACTACTGCTTTTTGTATGATCCCGTTCTGATGCATAGCCTGTTGTTGACACCACTTTCATACCTTACATGTTTATACTAAACTGCTTAGTATAGGCTGGTTAGAGATCCTTCAGAGACCCCCCACTTTGTCCTGTCCGCCTCGCTGGATTATAAGAAGACCCAATCAACGGGATCGAAGACCAGGCCCCGTCACCGCACATCACTTCCCCTTAGTTGCTCGATAATACTGGGTTACCATCGAGTGCCGAGGGTGACACCTCATTAGCACTTCTGATGTGAACCTTGTAGGTTAAGTTCATCGGGTGTGGTCATCGAGGGTGATTCCTCTTTCTCCACTCCCGATAACGACACTGTCGTGCAACTCCTCAAGAGTGGACCTCGAGGGTGACTCCTCTTTCATTCACCTTGACGAT
>LR738715.1:333192385-333203168 GCA_902687465.1 Secale cereale
GCATAGCCTGTTGTTGACACCACTTTCATACCTTACATGTTTATACTAAACTGCTTAGTATAGGCTGGTTAGAGATCCTTCAGAGACCCCCCACTTTGTCCTGTCCGCCTCGCTGGATTATAAGAAGACCCAATCAACGGGATCGAAGACCAGGCCCCGTCACCGCACATCACTTCCCCTTAGTTGCTCGACAATACTGGGTTACCATCGAGTGCCGAGGGTGACACCTCATTAGCACTTCTGATGTGAACCTTGTAGGTTAAGTTCATCGGGTGTGGTCATCGAGGGTGATTCCTCTTTCTCCACTCCCGATAACGACACTGTCGTGCAACTCCTCAAGAGTGGACCTCGAGGGTGACTCCTCTTTCATTCACCTTGACGATAAACATCAAGTGGAATTCCCTCGAGGGTGATTTCCTCAGGTTTTCCCTTTGGTGTTAGACACACAGTTACTATGGTTACTATGACTTTACACTGAACCTGGTTACTAAAGACGGGTCGACCCTAAGGGGTACCCGTGCAAGCTTAATTGCGAGTGATGTGTAGTCGGGTTGACCTGGAAGGTGCTCGCGAGATAAATACGAGGCGTGGTCGGGCACTCGCCCTTGCCGCAAGTTCTCGAGACGGGGCGATGGGGTCACATGATCGTGAGTCTCTGCTCATTACCGCGCGTTCCCAAGACACTAAACGGTTTGGATATTTGATCCAAGGGGCCTTTGGCCTGATAGCGCTAACCATCACGTGGGCATAGTATGGGCGTTCTGCGTCGTATGCATCAACCGAAGCTTAACTGACGTCTTTGCGACTGAGCGGCGCGCGTCGGATTGGACTGGTTAGGCACCTACCTTTTTAAAGGAGGTTGCTAGGTCTGCTCACCGGCCGCGTACGCAACGTGCACGAGTTCCCGGGGCGATTGGCCCATGACCCCTGGGGGCACAGGGTTTAGTCCAGCGTGCATGACCTCTCTATTAAGCCTAGGTCGGGTTGCGATGTATTGTTTGGCCGAGGGCAGGCATGACCTGATGGTGTGTCCGTCCGGAGTAAAGCAAGCGTGATGGGTAAGTTGGTGCACCCCTGCAGGGAAGAAAACATCTACCGATAGCCTGTCCTACGGTAACGGACACTTGGAGTTGTATCCTGATCGCTACAACTAGAACTGGATGCTGAGGCATTGTTTGGTTATGTTGCTTCAGGAGTCGAGAAAGGATCCCGGAGTATTGATACAACAACATAAGTATGACTTATGTTACACTACTCTACTTCCCCCTCTTGCTGCAAGACGGTGGTTTCCAGAAGATGCTAGTCTTCGATAGGGCTAGCTTCTCCCCCTCTTATTCTGGCATTCTGCAGCTTAGTCCACAGATACTACCCTTTTCGTTGATACCAATGCATATGTAGTGTAGATCCTTGCTTGCGAGTACTTTGGATGAGTACTCACGGTTGCTTTGCTCCCCCCTTTCCCCTTCTTCCTTCTTTCTGGTTGATGCAACCAGATGGTGGAGTGCAAGAGCCAGAGGCCACACTTGACGACTGCTACTACCCCGACGGAGCCTACTACTACGTGGAGACAGCTGACGACCAGGAGTAGTTAGTAGGTCCCAGGCAGGAGGCCTTGCCTTTTCGATCATTGATGTTTTGTGCTAGCCTTCTTAAGGCAATCTTGTTTAACTTATGTCTGTACTCAGATATTATTGCTTTTGCTGACTCTTGTGTATTCGAGCTTATGTATTTGAGCCCTCGAGGCCCTTGGCTTGTAATATAAAGCTTGTATTACTTTATTTGTGTCTAGAGTTGTGTTGTGATATCTTCCCGTGAGTGCCTGATCTTGGTCGTACACATTTACGTGCATGATTAGTGTACGGTCAAATCGGGGGCGTCACAAGTTGGTATCAGAGCGGACTGCCTGTAGGAATCCCCCTTTCCAACTCCTTGGCCGAAGTTGAGTCTAGTCTTTGAAAACTGTTATACTAACATGGCTGTGTGGCTTACGGGCCCACGTCACCTTTGGGTGGTATTAGGATCTTTTATTCCTCAACCTATACTCTGGGCTCTGATCTCTCGTCTATTCGGGTTAAATGATTTTGCTAAAATCTAACTTTAGGTTCTCGAACATACTTTCTCCCGGAGAGCCCCTTCAGTCAGAGGATCGCTTGCTGCACCAGAAGATTCTGAAGATACCCTCAGATGTTCTCTTAAGACTTTGTGCCCATTGCTTTTGCAATTCCCTACCACCAAAATATCCCTATGGATAAATACATACACCTGTCGATCTTACTTGCATTCCCAACTGCTCTTGTTATTACAAGATGCATCGAATTATTCTCCAACTTTTAAGAATCCTTTTGCCTGCTGCCTTGCAGCTGCATTTCCGCTTGAATACATCTACGGATAATTCCTCTCACTTATCGAGGATTCGTTCATCCCCAGCTATTCATGTGTTTCACAAAAGTCTTCAAAATACTATTTGATCTTCCGAAAATCTTCAGCAGCCTATTTCTCTTGAAATTCTTGCTTGCTTGCATTATGGTTAATCCCATAAGTCTAGTAATCTTATTGTCATCCTTTGTCACTATCATTTTGAGTCCGTTGATTCAGCTTGTGCACGCAATCATCAGTTGATCCTTATAAATTATCTTTCGGCTCAGACGTCTTTCCAAACCTGAGTTGGTTCTCGACCAATCAAATTGCCGTCGATTGCACCCCTAAGTCTATTCAACTTATCCATCCTTTGTCAGAGCGTTTGCTTCTGGTCACTTGAATAGGAAATCATAATTCCTTCGCATTTGAACTTTGAATTAGTCAGTTTTTTCTATGATCCAATGCCTTGCATTGTTTCTTCCTCTAGTTATGTGCCAATGCTCACATCATCTCCCTTTTGGAATGTTCGATCCTTTGTTGAATTATCATCCGACAGTGTCCTTTGTATACAAAAAAAAAACCTCGAGAAGTTCTTTCCCTGATACACAATGCCTTTGGTAAACGGTATCCTCTACTTTGATCACCATGCTCTGTTTTCGAGCTGGTGATAATTACTCTCAAAGCTTGTGGTATAGGTTTCTAAGATGCCCCGATGGGTTGAACTTATGCCTTCCTTAATCTGTGTGAACCCGAAAGTTTTCCAAGGTTCATACCCCCCTGGTAATTCACCAGGCAAGTCTTCGCAATCAAATCATTTTTAGTAGAGCAATGAATGAAAGGTTATACATTGAAGAAGAGGGAGTCAACCTTGAACTTTCTGTTCATGCCCATGGGCACGATATAGACCTTGTCAATAAGGCTTCTCTTAAAATTAATTATCCCCTAGATATAAGTTCAACTTATACCAGGGATTTGGCCTTTTTCAATCATGGTTCCGACCATGTTCTCCTTTAAATACCATTTCTCGTGCAAGTTTAAGCACTTGTATCCTACTGAGCAATACCCCCAGTCCAACCTCTACTTTGAGTTGTCGTCGAGTATTACCCCTTTGGTATCTCGAGATTATCACGGAATTGCATAGCTTCTTATGAGTTCTTCATTATGTGTTACATTTTCACTAACTGCAATTTTCCTCGGGTTCTGAGATATTTGACACTCAAGGACCCCGATAAGTGAATCAATTCCGCACTCCGATTCAATAACTCTAAGTAATCTCCATTGCTTATGAGTTTATTAATTCTTCTAGTCGTATCTAGCCTGATCGGCTATATCTTATCGTGCATCTTTTTAACTGTGCTACCTGGTCCTTCTTCCGGAGCACCATTTCGACAATGAGCTAAGCTTACGCCGATATTCCTCGGCATATCATTTCACCTTGAACAACTAGCTTGATTTCAAGTTTGTATTGTACTAGTGGTTTCAATAACCTTTCGCCCCATCATTCATTTGACTTGGTGTCATCGCCGAACGATTACATCCTAATTAAATCTCTCAACAAATGTGTCGTGATCATCATCAACAATGGTTTGCCTTCTTCCAAGTTGTGAATCGAATTCATGATGGGAAATACCATCCTTTCCCCTCGATGATTTGTATTAACATCGACAACATTCTTGCTTTACCTCCAACAAAAACTTGTTCTTGTTTTGTGTTATACCTTGAGTTCCTTGTTATCCGACTTATGATATGCTCTACCTTGGAGTACTACCATATTTCATGTCAAGAATGTCATGAGAATTTCACCACCCCTTATGAATTCTTCTTACAAGTAATACTTCTCGCCATCCTCATTCGTTCCCTGGTCCCCGTGTTGTTTCTAACCAGAAACCCAACAATTCAAGTATGACGTTCGAATTCAAAACTTCTAGCAACCCTATTGCTTTGAAGTGAATGGTTGATAGTCTCATTCTCGGTCTTTTGGTTATTAAATCACCATTATAACATTGATCGTGCTACTTAGTCCATTTTCCAGGTGCACGTTCCATCCATTTTTTTACTTATGGATGTTCTCCTCTAACATACTGCGGTATGTCCAATGGTATCATCTTGTCCATTCAAATGTGGAAATCCATGCTTATGGAAATCTCTATGAATTGTTGCTGAGCCCGTCGGCCACATCCTCATCTTTTCCTTGCTGAAAATGTAAGACTTATTATATAAGTTGTTCCTGATGGACCCTTTATGTATTCAAAGTCTGAACTTTACCCAATGACCATGTCGGTGCTATCTCGAAGCATGCCTGTGGTACTCCGAAGATCCACAAGAACATTGTAAGCGCAATGCTAAATGTTTTTTATATTAAATATCCAACCTCGTTGTGTGGGTACATACCCTAATTCTTCTTACCCCTTTTATCTATATGGTCATGACTTTGATCTCCTGACACGTATATCATGCCCTGCTTAATCTTGGGGATGATTTACTCCTATTCATTGTGTTTAAACACATTTTCCTTTCCATTTGTTTGTTTAACCTTTCTTTGCTCTAAGCAGTAATAATTTTCTGCTTATGTAAACACTTTGGTGTACAACTCTGTCAGTAAGACCCTGGTACTATTGTTGATAACATTCCAGTAACCATCGATGGACGAGAACCTTGCCTATTGGTCCGCCTCGTTTCTGCGAGCAGGAAAATGGTTCTCTTCGTCCCTCGCTCTTGGTACCGACGTTGTTGCCAACATAACTGTTAGTCTATGCTCTGACATGCCTTACTATCATCGCCCTTCACACTTTTAACCCACATGGTGGGCCCATAACCCATAGTTCCTCGGGATCGAAACCCGACTCTCCAGTACATCCCTGTTTTCTAAAATTATTTCTCACACTTGGCTTCGTATGTAAATCACGAGCCACATTCCTAGTGATCTATTTTGGCATCAGACGCCATACTTATTCCCATTGCTCTGAACCCATTTCAACCTCTTCTTCAGGCAACAAATGATTAATTACCAAGTTGAAGCTTCTAATTGCACCTCATTACTTGCTCTCGATGGCTTTCTTGAATTTTCAACTCGAGACATTCCTCTGTGCCACGTTCACTGAGATAGTCCCCAAGAACCTATCTTCTGTTGAGCTTCGTCCTTGCCCTAGTCTTTCTCCCATTAATCTACCTCCTAAATATCGGGACGAGATTTCTTGTAGTGGAGGAGTTTGTAATGCCCGGGTAATCAAGGTAAAGTAACCCTCTGGCGATAATGCCACGTCACCACGATTATTGTCACTAAACTCGCTTTGGTTCGAAACCGGTTCAAACTCAAAATTTTAAAACAAAGTCAAAATTAAAAGTTTTCAAATGTCAAAACTAAAATGTTCATCATGTGGCAAATATTCTTTTGTTAATATTGGTGTTGGGCCAACATTTTTGCAAAATGTTTAAAGTGTCCTAAACTAATTGAAACATAAAAGTTTAAAAGAAAAGTCAGTATAACTATAAAAGGTGAAACAGAGACCCCCTCCCCTACTGGACCCCTTAGCCCAACTGGGCCACGGCCCAGCCAGGCCAGGCCGCCCCTCTGGCCTATATGGCCCCTCCCCGTGACCTAACCGACCACACTCCCCCGACTTCTCTCTCTTCCCCACCCCCGATCGAGATCGGGATCGGGGTGACCGCGCCCACGAACGCCGTCGTCGCCCCCTCCCCGCCGCTCGACGTCGAAGCCACCTCGCCGGAGCTGCCCAGCCGGACTCCATCCTCGACGTCGTCACCGTCAACGAGGCCGTCCCCGTCTCCCTCCCCACACCCCACTGCCCCGTCCCCTACACTCTCTCGGTGAGGACAACGGCCTCGGCCTTCCTTCCCCCCGCTTAGAACGTCGACGCCGTCCCGCACACGCTCACTGCGAGCCAGGGCCTCACCCTCCTCCGTATCTCCCTCCTCTGCCCGAGGTCACTGCGTCTGCGCCGGCTACACCCGACGCACGCCTGCGCTGGCTGCCCGCGCCCCTCTAGTGCCGCGGCTCCTCCCCGTCTGCCGTGCCCGAGCCTCGCTCTCGCCGCTCCGCCACACACGCGCGTCGCCCGCGCCCCAGGGCTCCCTCGTCGCCGGGCCGCGGCGGCCTCATCGGCGCCCGCCCCGCATCCACTCGCTGCCGCTCCTTCGGCCGTGACCCGCGGCTACTTCAACAGCATCGTCGTGCTCGCCGCCCCGACCACGCTCGCCGGCCCGCTTCCCCTCTCCCCGCCTGCTTCGGCTACTGTTGCAGCCGCCCATTCACCGCACGCCGCCGCTGCTGCCTACACGCCGGCTGCGCTCCCCGCCCACGCCACCGCCGCCTCCCGCTACCGCGGCGCGCCAGCCGCAACTGCCTCCCTTCGGTGGCGCCGGCCACTACGGCCGGTGATACGTCTCAAACATATCTACTTTTCCAAACACTTTTGATATTGTTTTGGCCTCATTCTTGCATGATTTGGACTAAACTAACCCGGACTGACGCTGTTTTCAGCAGAGCTGCCTGTATGGTTTATTTGTGTGCAGGAAAACGGATTTTTAGGTACCTCAGAAAAATCCACGAAAAATCACAGAAAATCCACGCACCTGAAGGAACCAGGAACCAGAAGTGGGGCCAGAGGGGGGCCAGGGGGTGCCCAGGCGCCCTGTGGGCGCGCCCCCCCTGGGCCGCGCCGGGGGGCGCCTGGGTGGGTCCCACACTCCCTGGTGCCCTACTTTAGCCCGTATTTTTACTCCCGACGCAGAAACCCCAGATCGGAAGTTCTTTCGCAGTTTTTCGTCGCGGAGCCGCCGCCACCCTCTGTTCTTCCTCGGGAGGGCTAATCTGGAGGCTGAATTGGCCTCCGGAGAGGGGAGATCGTCGCCATCGTCATCATCATCACCACTCCATCATCCCTCCATGACTTCTCCCTCCATGTGTGAGTAATTCCCCCGCTGTAGGCGAAGGGGATGGTAGGGATTGGATGAGTTAGATCATGTAATAGTTTATCAGATTGTTGGGGGCATGTTGCCTATCATCTACTATGGTGTTTATCATCTTTGCTTCAACTTGTTATTCTTAATGCTTGACACTTAGGGCCCGAGTGCCATGATTTCAGATCTGAACCATATGTGTTTGCATGAATATATTTGTGTTCGTGATCCTATCTATGAGTTGTTTGCACCTGTTACGGTCCGGAACCGGCGATCCCAAAAGTGACAGCTTGGGACACCAAAGGGGATGGTCCGTAGTTTGAGGATTACATGTATCTATTGAGTTCATTGCTTTGTTCCGGTGCTCTTTGACAGGAGCACCTTAATATCCATAAATTCCTTTTGGCCCCGTTCGTAGCGGGATGGTAGGACAAAAGATGTTGTGCAAGTTCTTATTGCAAGCACGTACAACTACCTACGGGATACATGCCTAATATTTGATATTTGCCTAGATGATCATTACTTTTCCGTGTGCCGTGCCCCAAGTTAAATCTATCTCATCCATGCAGCGCCCAACCATCCATCTCCCTAGCCTACAGTGTTTTAAATCCTGCTTGTCACTAGTTGCTACTTTTGCCGATTACTATTGCTATTTACTTTTGCTGTTTACTTTTACTATTACTATCATCACTATCATATCACTGTTACCACTTATCTTTTGTTGCAAGTAAGTATATTTCAGGTGCGGTTGAATTGGCAACTCAACTGTCAAAGCTTATAAATACTCTTTGGCTCCCCGTGTGTCGAATCAATAAATTGGGTTATTCTTACCCGCGAAGACTATCTCGATCCCTTACGGTTGAGGGTTATCAAGTACCATTTTCTGGCGCCGTTGCCGGGGAGCATAGCAATATTTACAAGTCTATTTGAGGTATCCTACCTGCTGCACTTTATCAACTATGGGTAAGAAAGGAGACCCCAAGGTTCCGATCTTACTATCCACTACAAGAAGAGGTACTGCTCTGAGCACTAGTGCTACACTTGATTCACCTTCCGTTATGAGTAAGTTTACCTCACCACCACCACATGATGCTCCTACTGAATCTGTTACTATGTCTGATACTCTTGATGATGCTTCTACTACTTTTGATGATGATATTAGTTCGCTTGGTTATGCTCTTGAGAAACAAATTGCTGCTGCTGCTAAAAAGTCTGGAATTGAACTTCCTGTTACTCGCTACCCTATTGGTGAAACTTATGATTATCCTGATTTGAGTAAACTTAAAGAGAGGCTCCTTGATGATGATTACTATATACTAGATGAAGATTTATGCAGGGAACTTACAGAGTTTTCCGGCTCTGACCCTGAAGCTATTAAGAAACTGTTTGAAAAACACTCTCTGAAGAACAAAACCGTTCCTAATCCTGAATTTGCTGCATCTCCTATATGCATTGATGATCCTGATTATGATTTCTCTGTTGATCTTTCACTTATACCTATGGTTGAAGCTGACCCCTTTTATGGCAGAGAAAATGATGATGCTATTGCACACCTGACTAAACTCGGTGAGTTGGGTAGCCTGTTTACCACAGATGAGAAGATACGATACTTTTATGTGACCAAGCTTCTTCCTTTATCCTTGAAGGAGGGTGCTAAAGCATGGTATGATTCACTCCCATGCGATTCCATTAAGAGTCCTCAGGACTTAGCTCACTCTTTTGTTGATAAGTACTTTCCTGCTCACATGCAACATGCTGCTTTACAAAGAATTTATAACTTTAAACAGTTGCAGGATGAGTCCCTCCCTAAAGCTTGGGGGAGGTACTGCGGTATGATTCGGGCTAGACCAGGACATGACATCCCTAAGAATGAATTAATCGATATATTCTATGCTGGTCTAACTGATGAATCCAGGTCCTATTTGGATAGTTGTGCTGGTTGTGTTTTCAGGAAAAGAACACCGGACGATGCGGAAGATTTAATGGGCAGGATTGCCAAAAACCATGAAGATTGGTCCATCCCTGAACCACCTCCACCAACAAAGAAGAGGGGCATGTTTGTTCTGAGCCCCGAGGATATGCGAGAAGCAAAGAAGTCTATTAAAGAGAAAGGTATTAAAGCTGAAGACGTGAAGAATCTACCCCCTATTGAGAAGCTGTGTGAGCCTACTACTCACCCTCCTATGGTAGAGGTACACTCTCTTTTAGATTTCAACGCAAGTGACATCCCTCATGGTAAGCATCCTGATCAATGTTTAGATGAGTTTGATAATTTTATCATGAAACAAAATCATTTTAATGAGAGGATAGAAAGTCAGTTGCATGATAATTCCCTTGCTATCAAAAAACTGCTTGATGTTTTAGATAGAACAGTTAATGATGTTCAGTGTCTTGTGAAGCATTTTCATATGGTTCAAACTCAGCTTGATCAAATTTCTAATGTGCAAAGAGATTTGCTTGCTAACAATGCCAAACAAGATAATTTGCAGGCTTTCGGGATTAAGACCCGAGGAGGAACTAGCACTCAAGATCCTCTTTATCCAGAGGGGCATCTGAAGAGAATCGAGCAGGATTCTCAAATGCAGGAAGAAGAAATTGTTGGCTCTCCAAAGAAAAAGAAGAAACATAAGGAGACTGACAATTCTAATGATCCCATTGCAGATGAAGAACCAGCTATTGATCCCAATAGTGTATCTATCTCCGATGCCGAGACAGAAGACGGTGCCGAACCTGAAGGTAATAATAATGAGAAGAATGATCCGCCTGAAGTTCGAGAAGAAGAAGCACCTGACAAACGTAAGAGGTACACTAAAGAAGACTTCATCGCAAGAAAACATGGGAAGGAAAGAGAACCATGGGTACAGAAACCCATGCCCTTTCCAGGTAAGTCCATCAAATCTAAGGAAGAAGAGCATTATAATAAGTTTTGTGAGTGGATTAAACCTCTTTTTCTTCAGATACCCTTGACTGATGCTATTAAGTTACTTCCTTATTCAAAATATATGAAAGATATTGTCACTAATAAAAGAAATGTTCCTAATGATGCAATATCTACTATGCTTGCTAACTATTCTTTCAGTGGAAAGATTCCTGAGAAGCTCGGTGATCCAGGTATACCCACCATTCCTTGCTCCATAAAGAATAATTATGTCAAAACTGCTTTATGTGATCTTGGAGCAGGAGTGAGTGTTATGCCTCTCTCTCTTTACGAGAGGCTTTGTTTAGAGAAACTAATTCCTACAGATATCTCCCTTCAGATGGCTGACGAGTGAACCGCTGTTCCGATAGGTATTTGTGAGGATGTTCCAGTTGAAGTTGCTAATTGTTTAATTCTTACTGATTTTGTTGTGCTTGACATGCCCGAGGATGGGAGCATGTCCATTATTCTTGGTAGACCTTTCCTTAACACCGCAGGTGCTATTATTGATTGCAATAAAGGGAAGGTTACCTTCCATGTGAATGATAAAGAACACACGGTATATTTTCCGAAGAAGACCGACAGGAG
>LR738715.1:333206098-333225324 GCA_902687465.1 Secale cereale
TCTCTCTTTGCAAAAACAACAAAAAGATTTCCCTTTTTCTTTTGCTTTTATTCAACCTTTGAAAACCCCAAAAAGATTTCCTTTCTCTCTTTAGTTTGCTTTGTTTTCAGAGATCAGCTTGAGTCCGTGAAGTCATTTGATTATATTTCGTATGTTCGATCGTGCAAGTGACAAGCAGTAATGACGAAGATCGACTGAAGGGAAGCAACGGGGAAGACCGGTATGAACTCTTATTGTTTCTACTTTTGTACATATGCCTGTACTTATGATCTAGAGACCAGCTTGTAGCGACATAGTGCTATGTTTACAATGCTCTTCGGTGGTTCATGCTTTCCTTGTGGCTAGTCTCGAATAACTAGAGTATATAATGTGTTATTGAAATGATCTACATGCATTGCACTGTTCATAGTCTGGTATACTAAGGTGGTATTTCCCTTTAGAGAATTTTTGGATTGACTTGGCACATGCTTACACATGTTTAAGACTAAAAAGTCTACTTTGCCTTGATGATCTTTGAGTTTTAGAATAGTTATATCACTTTCATGCCCGATTCAATGTTGCTTTGTCGCTCTGCATGATTATGACTGTTATTGCTCTCTAGTTGGTCGCTTTCCAGTCTTTTGCTAAACCCCCACCTATACTAAGCGGACTGACTGCTTGTGCATCCAAATCCTTTAAACCAGTTATGTCATATGAGTCCATTATACCTTCCTATATATGGTATTTACCTGCCATTCCTAACGAAGACTTTCATGTACCATCTCGAAACTAATCAAAAGCATTTCCTTTTTGTGCCTATGTTTTAGCTCATGAGGAAGTAGTAGTTAATTCATGATCCTTTTAAGTTGGACAAGTTTCACCCCTGGATTGCATGTATAATGTGCAAACCCCTAATATGAAAAGGAACTGGCATTGAGTGCGCCCGGCTCAAAAAGATAATATAACAAACGAACCCTCCTTCACGCTTTGTTCATGAGAAATCAGAAAACTTTGGCAGTGATAAACAAAGGAGATTAAGAGGATGTGATCGTCCTCATGCGGGAGCCGTTCCTCGAGACTTGTCCACTTAAAAAGTGATTGAGTTATCTGCTAGCATTCGTTGACGAAATATGCACTTCTCAAAACATGTTTACTTCTGTTTTTAAAACCAAGAGCTCTGGTACATGTTTAGTTTTTGTTTCCGACCACGGGTTTTCAACCTTGCCAATAAAAGCCACGGTTCGAGAGTTTCATCTTCTTTCTTCCAAGCACCAACTATGAGAGCATAATTGTCATTCTGAGTGTAATGTGCATTGTCCCAAAGTATTACATTGTCTTCTGCGTACTTGTGATATGATTTATTCTGAAATTCTTAGTTCTAGTCTCCATTAAAACTCTGGAGGAGTCTCTGCATTTATGTTTTGCTTCACTCATGGAGGCTAGCGAGATACCACCCTAATATGCTCAAGCTATGTGCAATATAATCTTGTCTTGATTTTCAGTAATATATTATTTACCTTAAGTATTTGTGACTGGTCACTTGAAAGAAGGATTGCTCTTTGCATTGTCCTCATAGTACTGTTTCAATACTTGCTAAACTCTTTTCGTAGTACATGCTTATATACATCTAATGAAGCAAAGGAGTTTGTCAAAGTTTTCTTTGTCGCATCCAGTTCGTTGAACTGAATTGCTTGAGGACAAGCAATATGCTAAGCTCGGGGGAGTTGATACGTCTCAAACGTATCTACTTTTCCAAACACTTTTGATATTGTTTTGGCCTCATTCTTGCATGATTTGGACTAAACTAACCCGGACTGACGCTGTTTTCAGCAGAGCTGCCTATATGGTTTATTTGTGTGCAGGAAAACGGATTTTTAGGTACCTCAGAAAAATCCATGAAAAATCACAGAAAATCCACGCACCCGAAGGAACCAGGAACCAGAAGTGGGGCCAGAGGGGGGCCAGGGGGTGCCCAGGCGCCCTGTGGGCGCGCCCCCCCTGGGCCGCGCCGGGGGGGGGGGGGGGGCGCCTGGGTGGGTCCCACACCCCCTGGTGCCCTACTTTAGCCCGTATTTTTACTCCCGACGCAGAAACCCTAGATCGGAAGTTCTTTTGCACTTTTTCGTCGCGGAGCCGCCGCCACCCTCTGTTCTTCCTCGGGAGGGCTAATCTGGAGGCTGAATTGGCCTGCGGAGAGGGGAGATCGTCGCCATCGTCATCATCATCACCACTCCATCATCCCTCCATGTGTGAGTAATTCCCCCGCTGTAGGCGAAGGGGATGGTAGGGATTGGATGAGTTAGATCATGTAATAGTTTATCAGATTGTTGGGGGCATGTTGCCTATCATCTACTATGGTGTTTATCATCTTTGCTTCAACTTGTTATTCTTAATGCTTAACACTTAGGGCCCAAGTGCCATGATTTCAGATCTGAACCATATGTGTTTGCATGAATATATTTGTGTTCGTGATCCTATCTATGAGTTGTTTGCACCTGTTACGGTCCGGAACCGGCGATCCCAAAAGTGACAGCTTGGGACACCAAAGGGGATGGTCCGTAGTTTGAGGATTACATGTATCCATTGAGTTCATTGCTTTGTTCCGGTGCTCTTTGACAGGAGCACCTTAATATCCATAAGTTCCTTTTGGCCCCGTTCGTAGCGGGATGGTAGGACAAAAGATGTTGTGCAAGTTTGTAGGATCGAAAGTAGGTCTAGAGGGGGGGTGATTAGACTACTTGACAATATAAAAAATCTGCCTTTAGATCATGCAATGTTTTTGGCAGTTTCACAAACAAGATTAGTTCAAGTAACACCCTACACATGCAATTCTAGAGTTTATGCAGCGGAAAGTAAATTGCACATGTAAAAGAGAGGTGGAGAAGATCAAACGCAGTTTGGTGACACGGAGATTTTTGTCGTGGTTCCGATAGGTGGTGCTATCGTACATCCACGTTGATGGAGACTTCAACCCACGGAGGGTAACGGCTGCGCGAGTCCACGGAGGGCTCCACCCACGAAGGGTCCACGAAGAAGCAACCTTGTCTATTCCATCACGGCCTACGCCCACGGAGGACTAGCCTTACTCGGGGTAGATCTTCACGAAGTAGGCGATCTCCTTGCCCTTACAAACTTCTTGGTTCAACTCCACATCATCAAGACGGAGGCTCCCAAGCGACACCTAACCAATCTAGGAGGCACCACCCCCCAAAAGGTAATAGACGGTGTTGATGATGATGAACTCCTTGCTCTTGTGCTTCAAGTGATAAACTCCCCAACACTCAACTCTCCTCACTGATATGGCTGTGGTGGAAGAAAGATTTGAGTGGAAAGCAACTTGGGAAGGCTAGAGATCAAGTTTCATATGGTAGGAATGGAATGGCTTGATCTCAACACAAGGGTAGGTGGTTCACTTCTCAGAAAGTGTATGGTAGAAGTGGTGGTACTTTCTGATGGCTCTCCTCACGAACGAGGAGGGGGTGGAGGGGTATATATAGCCTCCACACAAAATCCAACCGTTACACACACATTTGACCAATCTCGGTGAGACCGAAGTTAAAACTCGGTCAGACCGAAAGTTCAAATATAGTGAACGTTGGGATTTTCGGTGGGACCGAAAATACCATCTCGGTGAGACCGAAGTGAGTCAAAGGTTAGGGTTTGCCATTTTGGTGAGACCGAAAATATAAACTCGGATATTCCGAATTGATGTCAACTGATCACAGAAGGTTGGCAGCCCTTTTTCGGTGAGACCGAAACTCAGAATCGGTTTGACCGAGAAGCTAGGGTTTGGAGAAACAACTGAAGTGGTTCATCTCGGTGGGACTGAGTTGGAGAAATCGGTGTGACCGAGATTACTTATGGGTGTGTGTTAAGTAGTGAATAGTGCTGATAGTTGAGGGAGTTAGATCACCAAGCACTTGAGCAACAAGAACATTAACACAACCTCATCCCCTTTTAATAGTATTGGCTTTCCTATGGACTCAATGTGATCTTTGATCACTAAACCAAAAAGGAGTCTTGAGCTTTTGCCAATGCTTGTCTTAGCATTTTGAGGGGTCCACTTCTTCAGACATTTCCATACCCACATCATCGAACTTCTCTGAAATGATTCTCAAGATAATATTAGTTCAATGATATATATGTTGTTATTAATTACCAAAACCACCCGGGGATTAGTTGCACTTTCAATCTCCCCCTTTTTGGTAATTGATGACAACATATAGATCAAAGCTTCGACAAAAGGTATAATCAATGAATAATATCGTCGCTTTGAGAAGTATGTGATAAACAAGAGCTCCCCCTAAATTTGTGCATTATTTAAAATTTGCGTTTGAATGCAAATGCACAATCGATTAGGATTATGGGTCACTCTTCCATGTCACATACATCTTGGTGGAGCGCACAAAATGATAAGAATGAATAACATGCACTTAATCACCAAGACAAGAGTAAATAGCCATACAATAAGAAATAACATATGATAAGCAATAAGCACACATTAAGGCATAGTATGACTAAGCACTCATTAAGGTAGCATCAAACGTAGTAGCAAGCACACATAAAGTATCTGGAACCAAAAGAAACCAATGTATCTCAAGGAAAACCGGCAAAAGAACGAAAAGACGAAAGAGCACTCTCTCTCTCGAAGCCCTATGATCTATAGCAATTTCTCCCCCTTTGGCAACAAGTTACCAAAAAGTTCGAAAAGGTATAGAGCTAAGCGTCACTGCGGGCTCGGCTGGCTGCTCCCGTCTGGGTAGATGTCGGTGTAGAGATAGCTGCGTCGGCGAAGACTTCTGCTGATGTCTGCGCTGGAGGAGTGGATGCTGGAGCTGGAGCTGTGGCTGGAGCTGAAGTAACTGGGATAGCTGCAGACCTGGATCCTCTGGGAACCGGAGCAGTCTGGCGATGAGAGTCCTGGACTATATCATCCTGCATAAGCTCTGCTCTCTCCTGCCTAGTCTCCTCCATGTCTGCCTCAAGCTTGTTGACAGACACCTGAATCTCAGTCAGCTTCACGTCTAGAGCGTGGATCTTGTCCTCGACAATCCTCTCAAGGCTCTCCTGAGATTGCTCAATGCTGGCCAGGCGTTGTTCAATTCTCTGGGTTGCTTCAAGGATTTGTTCTCCAAAGCTCTTTGGCTTAGCTGCTGCTGCTGCTGCCTCTCTGTCAGCTTTGGCTTTCTTTGCAGCTTCGATCTTGGCTTGCCCTTCAACTGAGGTGGGATCCTCTTCATCCATCACAACTACGTTGTCCTCATGCTCTGGCTGCAGCGGCAAGTGCTTCCTATCCAACATGAATTTGCCCGTGCCAAACTTGGCGTTGATGAGCATCTGTATCTGCGGAGCAAACCCACATGACCTCTTCTGGTCAGCTGCAGTCCTCTTAATGGTCTCAACCATCAAGTCCATCACCTTAAAAGGTGCCTTCTCATCGAGAATGTGCAGCATGTTGATAGAATAGCCTCGTATCATCCGGTGGTCACCTGACTTAGGCATCAAAGTATGCCTCAGAATAGTGTTGGTGGTGGTCAGACCTGCCTGGAGATAATACACTGAGCCGAGCTTCCATCCTTCCAAATCAGCAGCTGGGATCTCCTTGTACATATTCTTCATGGAATCATGACTCTTCTTAGGAATCCCATAGACATCAATGTCGTCCTCTCTCTGCACTGGAGCGTTCAGAATTTCTGCCCATTCTGCAACAGTTGAAGAAAACCGTTGACCTTCAGTCATCCAGGTGATCTTTCCATCAGGATAGAAATGGGCTGTGGCATAGAACTGCATGATCATCTCGTCATTCCAGGCTGTCAGTTCTTGACCCACAAAATCAGCAACTCCACATGCAGTAAAGCTCTCATGCACATGGGGAAAGAAGTCCCGATGCTCTCTGCTGTCAATGTACTTCCAGTCAACATACCTGGTGTCAGCAACAATGGGCTTCTTATCCATTAGCACGGTCTCATAGAAATCCTGCTGCTCTCTGGTGTGGAATCTGGGGTCCACAGCAGTCCTTCTTCTTACGGCATATGGATCAGACTGTCTCCATAGCCTGAGACCTTTGTCCTTTCTTGCCTTCATATCCTCAGCTTGAGGATGAGCATCATTGTGGAGTGGCAACTTGGGACGGAGCTTGAGCAACACATGCTCTTCATCTGACTCAGAAGGTGGCATCTCACCTTTGTTCTTCTCAGAAGCTGGAATGCTTCTGGTTGTCCTCTTGGGCTTGGCTGGAGCTGCCTTAGCTGGAGCAGACTTCTTGGGCTTGGAGGAGGCTTGAGCCCGAATAGCATCACCCATGAACTTAGCTTTCTGAGGAGGAGGCTGGGGTGCATCTTCTTCTTCTTCTTCTTCAGCAGCATCAACTTGAGGTTCAGCATAAACAACTCTCTTCCTCTTGGAAGTCTTCTTCACCTTGCTTGGAGCAGGCTCTTCCAAGTTGAGCTTCTTGGCAACTGCAGACTGCTTCACTTTGCTCGTGCCTTTCTTTGGCTGCTGCCCTTGGAGCTCTTTGGCAACCACTTGCCTCTTTGGCTTGGAGGTAACTTCCTCAGCAACAAAGTCGGAATCCTCAGAATCAGAAGTTCTCTTCTTCCTGGTTCTCGTAGCAGCAGGAGGTAGACCACTAGGGGTGCTCCTCTCACCATCATCACTAGAGCTGCTAGCCTCAGGACTTGTACCTGCCTCTGGAATCTCAGCAAACGGTGACTCAGACCTGTTCTGGCTGTCACTGACATCTGACATGGCTGAAAAAACCTGTGAATAGATAAGGTATAGGCAGAGTAGAAGAGTTATCACAACTGCAGAAGTTTTTGCAAAAAAAAAATGAGTTAAAAACTTAGTTTTGAGTTTTCACAGAATGTATTTCGGTCAAACCGATTTCAAGTTTCGGTGTAACCGAAGTGTTCAACAGAACCTACACACCACTTTCGGTCAGACCGAAATGGGTTTCGGTCCTACCGAAAACTTAGGGTTTCACAGAAACTTCAATTCGGACATTCCGATTTTCACAACTCGGTCAGACCGAGCTATGTAGTGCAATGGTCAGAGACCAAATCGGTCAGTCCGAGTTTCAGGAATCGGCTTCACCGAGATGCATTCCGTGGAAACCTAAACCTAAGAATTTTCCTCGAAACTAAACGATCTGAACAATGTATTGGGAACATATCAAACTTGGATTGAATAAGGACAGTCCTATCATGCAAGAATCAGAAGTGGAGCATGAATAGGGATCGGGACACACCCTAACTTGGTGGTGTCCCTCTACGGCGGCAACGGAGGAGAAGATTACCGTTGACGGCGGCGGAGACCTGCGGCAAGGGCACACAGGCGACGAAGGCGACGATCCTTAGATCAGGGCGGCGGCAGCAGGGGTCTTGGAGGGCGAACGGTTTGAAAGGAATAGATCGCGCGCAGCCCTCAGTATATATAACCCCGTGCTGTCGGTGGGACCGAGTTGAAAAACTCGGTGTCACCGAGATGTATTTCTGCTGTGCAGTTACACATATCGGTCAGACCGAGATTTTGAACTCGGTTTCACCGAGATGAAACCTAGATCAATCTAAGTGTTTCGGTTGGACCGAGATTGAGAAGCCGGTCAGACCGAAATAGACTTAGAAGGTTTTGGAAGTCAGCCTTAGACGAATCGGTGGTTCCGAGTGCTCCTCACTCGGACTGTCCGAAAAAGACTTGTTCAAAGTTGTGATATAAGCATGAATAGAATTTTGAGACAAGATAGCATAGATAGCTAGGGAAGGTGCTTAGGCATTCTTGTCCATCCATTTGGCCAGAAAAAGAAACCAAAACAGTCAAAACAACAAATGGATGTCCTTGAATGGATAAAATTATGCATCCAACATGCTCACACAATAAGATAGCAACTGAAATATGTGTCAAACATGCACAACCAAAACTCTAGCTACTAGCACACAATTTGTCGATGACTAGGTCATCTATATATGAGTATATTGACTTAGGAGTCAAATGAGAACATTTGATCATAGGTCATACTCATCGTTTAAGCACAAGTGGGGTTACCACTTTTACATAAAGCATTTATGTGTTCACATCATTTGGAGATGCTTTTAGCTCAATTTTTAGAGCAAAGCTCCCCCTAGATGTGAGAACCCCTTTTAAAGGGTCAAACTAACCTTGGGTTGTCGTAGAAGACTTCATGTAGATGTTGAAGATGTGGATGCTCAATGTTGATGTAGATCATCATGAGTTAGGAGCATTCCTTTGGATTAGGGCACTTTCAATACCTACATGGGTTAGTCCCACAAGGAACAAACAAGAATATCCATGGACATAGAGTGAAGTACACAAAAGATGATGTCCATGAAAGCAATGATTACCTTGTCCCTTGACTTACCAACAAGAGGGTTTGTGACTCCATGAACAAGTGCATGATGTGGAAGTTGATTGCACAAGTTCTTGCCAAAATGAATATGAGTGAAGTTTGTTGGCGGAGTCACCCTCAAGAACCTACTAGTTCTTCTTCTTTGGGATCCACATCATCTTGATGGGAATCCTTGGTGTTGTAGTTGAGCTTGACGAAGTAGAACTTGATGTGTCCTTGGGAACCCACTTGACCATGGCTTGAGGTGCTTCAATGAATGCATCAATCTCCTCTTGAAGCTTGTCCTTGGCCTTTAGCTTGTGGTCTTGTGGTGGAAGGTCATCTTGAGCTTGTTCCACATTGGAAGAAGTAGGATCATACTTGTCCTTTTGTGAGACAAACTGTGGAGTAGGGTATTGACCTTCTTCCCACTCAACACCTTTGGCGTTGAACTTTCGCTCAAAACCAATCCCTTGATTCTTCCGGTGTCTTCCTTGTTTGCGAACAATCTCCTCAAAGTTCTTGCTTCCGGCAAGACTCTTGTAGACACCTTTCTCTATGATTTCCTTCAATAAGCTATTTTCTTGCTCAAGTGTAACTTGGCTTGAAACATTGTTAGTGGAATCAAGAGAACTACTAGAAGCAACAATATTGGATTTAACATTGTTATTGTTACTACTAGAGGAAGAATTTTTCTTATGCTTGTCATGCTTAGTCTTAATAGGTGGCAAGAAATTAGACAAGAGAAGTCGTTTGGCAAGATATGAAGAACTCTTCTTTCGAAGATCGTCATTGATCGCTTTTAGAAACTCATGTTCTTGCTCTAGAGTGAGCTTCTCGAAGCGTAGCTTCTCATGAGATCTTAGGAGCTCTCTATGATCTTCTTGAGTTGTTTCATGAGCTAACTTAAGAGTATTTAGTTCTTTAGTTAGACGCTCAATCTCCTTCATAGCATTGTCATTTGACTCTTCTCGACTATAAAGACTACTAGCATTTTCATCATTACTAAGCTCACTAGATTTATCATGCAAGAGCTCATCTTCACCAAGCAAGTCATCCTCATCACTATCAAAGTCAATGAATTCAGGGTGTGTTACCTTGGGGCCTTTAGCCATGAAGCATCTTCCAATTCCCTCATTTGGTGAATCAAATAAGTCGTAGGAGTTGGAGTTGGAGGATACGAGTGCAAGTCCGGCAACACCTTCATCTTGACTATAGTCGGAGTCGGAGTGATAGCTTCCATCGGATTGATTGTCGGAGTCGGAGCCGGAGACCCATTCACCTACATGAGCTTGATGTCTTCTTCTTGTGTAGTTCCTTGATGACTTGTCTTTCCTCTCCGAATCCTTGCTTCTCCGAGAGGGTCTTCGTTCATAACGATCATCTCTACTCCTTCTCTCTCTCCGAGGTGACTCATCTCTTGCTCTTCTTCTTGGAGATTCTTCTCTTCTCTTGTGGGGAGCCGTACACTCATTTGAGAAGTGTCCGGGTCTTCCACAATTGTAGCAGTTTTGATCACGACTAGAAGATCTCTTTCCATCATATGATCTAGACTTTGAGCTTCTTTCTTTGCCTCTATTCTTGTAGAACTTGTTGAAGTTCTTGACCATTAGGCTTATCTCTTCATTGGAAATTAGCTTGTCACTTGAGGTAGTAGGAGCATCACTTGTAGCTTTGTAAGCACCACTTGACTTGTTGTGAAGCTCTTCCTTATCCTTAAGTGTCATCTCATGAGCAACAATTCTTCCAATGACTTCAGTTGGCTTGAGAGTCTTGTAGTTTGGCATCATTTGGATCAAAGTGCACACGGTGTCATACTTTCCATCCAAAGCTCTGAGAATCTTCTTAATGATGAATCGGTCGGGCATTTCTTCGCTTCCTAAGCCAGCAATCTCATTTGTGATGAGAGCAAGCCTAGAGTACATTTCAGCGACTCCTTCACCATCCTTCATCTTGAACTTGTCAAGTTGACCTTGAAGAATATCTAGCTTTGATTCCTTCATAGATTCAGTACCTTCGTGCATTTCAACCAAAGTATCCCAAATCTCTTTAGCATTCTCAAGACGGCTGATTTTGTTGAACTCTTCGGGACACAAAGCATTGAAGAGAATGTCACAAGCTTGAGCATTGTTTTGCAACATCCGCAACTCTTCGGGTGTAGCTTCGCGATCCGGAACTTTTCCTTCTTCAAAGAAATCACCTTGCATGCCAACACAAATAATGCCCCATGCGGCAGGATTATAACCAAGAATATGCATTTTCATTTTATGCTTCCAACTAGCAAAATTTGTACCATCAAAGTAAGGACCTCTACGATAATTACCCTCACTAGACGCCATACTCTCCTAGGTTGTGAAACCAAGCTTATGGAGTCCAATGCAATGGAAACCAAGGCAATGGAGACCAAAGCTCTGATACCACTTGTAGGATCGAAAGTAGGTCTAGAGGGGGGGTGATTAGACTACTTGACAATATAAAAAATCTGCCTTTAGATCATGCAAAGTTTTTGGCAGTTTCACAAACAAGATCAAATCAAGTAACACCCTACACATGCAATTCTAGAGTATATGCAGCGGAAAGTAAATTGCACATGTAAAAAGGAGATGGAGAAGATCAAACGCAGTTTGGTGACACGGAGATTTTTGTCGTGGTTCCGATAGGTGGTGCTATCGTACATCCACGTTGATGGAGACTTCAATCCACGGAGGGTAACGGCTGCGCGAGTCCACGGAGGGCTCCACCCACGAAGGGTCCACGAAGAAGCAACCTTGTCTATTCCATCACGGCCTACGCCCACGGAGTACTAGCCTTACTCGGGGTAGATCTTCACGAAGTAGGCGATCTCCTTGCCCTTACAAACTTCTTGGTTCAACTCCACATCATCAAGACGGAGGCTCCCAAGCGACACCTAACCAATCTAGGAGGCACCACCCCCCAAAAGGTAATAGACGGTGTTGATGATGATGAACTCCTTGCTCTTGTGCTTCAGATGATAAACTCCCCAACACTCAACTCTCCTCACTGATATGGCTGTGGTGGAAGAAAGATTTGAGTGGAAAGCAACTTGGGAAGGCTAGAGATCAAGTTTCATATGGTAGGAATGGAATGGCTTGATCTCAACACAAGGGTAGGTGGTTCACTTCTCAGAAAGTGTATAGTAGAAGTGGTGGTACTTTCTGATGGCTCTCCTCACGAATGAGGAGGGGGTGGAGGGGTATATATAGCCTCCACACAAAATCCAACCGTTACACACACATTTGACCAATCTCGGTGAGACCGAAGTTAAAACTCGGTCAGACCGAAAGTTCAAATATAGTGAACGTTGGGATTTTCGGTGGGACCGAAAATACCATCTCGGTGAGACCGAAGTGAGTCAAAGGTTAGGGTTTGCCATTTTGGTGAGACCGAAAATATAAACTCGGATATTCCGAATTGATGTCAACTGATCACAGAAGGTTGGCAGCCCTTTTTCGGTGAGACCGAAACTCAGAATCGGTTTGACCGAGAAGCTAGGGTTTGGAGAAACAACTGAAGTGGTTCATCTCGGTGGGACTGAGTTGGAGAAATCGGTGTGACCGAGATTACTTATGGGTGTGTGTTAAGTAGTGAATAGTGCTGATAGTTGAGGGAGTTAGATCACCAAGCACTTGAGCAACAAGAACATTAACACAACCTCATCCCCTTTTAATAGTATTGGCTTTCCTATGGACTCAATGTGATCTTTGATCACTAAACCAAAAAGGAGTCTTGAGCTTTTGCCAATGCTTGTCTTAGCATTTTGAGGGGTCCACTTCTTCAGACATTTCCATACCCACATCATCGAACTTCTCTGAAATGATTCTCAAGATAATATTAGTTCAATGATATATATGTTGTTATTAATTACCAAAACCACCCGGGGATTAGTTGCACTTTCAAAGTTCTTATTGCAAGCACGTACAACTACCTACGGGATACATGCCTAATGTTTGATATTTGCCTAGATGATCATTACTTTTCCATGTGCCATGCCCCAAGTTAAATCTATCTCATCCATGCAGCGCCCAACCATCCATCTCCCTAGCCTACAGTGTTTTAAATCCTGCTTGTCACTAGTTGCTACTTTTGCCGATTACTATTGCTTTTTACTTTTGTTGTTTACTTTTACTATTACTATCATCACTATCATATCACTGTTACCACTTATCTTTTGTTGCAAGTAAGTATATTTCAGGTGCGGTTGAATTGACAACTCAACTGTCAAAGCTTATAAATACTCTTTGGCTCCCCGTGTGTCGAATCAATAAATTGGGTTATTCTTACCCGCGAAGACTATCTCGATCCCTTACGGTTGAGGGTTATCAGCCGGCCCCTGCCGCGCACTCCGGCCAAGCGCGCCCGCTCGCCGTGGCGGAGCCGAGCAGCTCCCGCCGCTGCGGTGCAGCTCGGCCTCGCCCCATGTCGTGGCGGGTCGTGGCCTCCGCCTCAGAGTTGAGGCCCCCCCGCTCTCCTGAGCCCCGCCCGGCTCCCTTTAGCCGCCCTGTCCGGCGCCCGGGGCCGCGCCCAGCCGTGGCCGCGCGCTCCGACGTCCGGCGCGCCCGTGGTGCCCGTGTTGTGCCCCGACGGGCGTGGTGCCCGTTATCAACCCACCCCGTTAGGCCTTTGGGCCACTGCCCAGGGGGCCCCATGCCCCTGTTTTAAAAAATGTTTTAAAAAAAGTTAATAAAAATATATATTAATTAATTAAAATAATTAATTAACTTAATTAATCCTATTAATTAAACTAATAAATCATGTTAATTAACCTTAATTATCTGTTTAGATAAACAGACAATGACGGTAGGACCCACACGTCAGTTTGACTAAGTCAACTGACCGCTGACATCACCCTGACATCATGCTGACGTCATCACATACTATTCTGGATAATGTTAATTTAAATTAGTTAAATAAATTCCAGAAAATGTTTACAACTTTAGAAAATCTTATAAAATAATCTGTAACTCGGATGAAAAAGTTTTATATATGAAAATTGCTCAGAACGATGAGACGAATCCGTATACGCGGCCCGTCCGTTTGCCACATGCTCCTAGCATAGCGAACATGCAACTTTCCCCTCCGATTCATCTATCCAAAAACACGAAACACTGGGGATACTTTCCCGGATGTTGTCCCCCTTCGTCGGTATCACGTAGTACTACGTTAGAACACCCCTAGCACCGCTTATTGCCATGTCGTGCATCTGTATGCTTTGTATTTATTGTTTCTTCCCCCTCTTCTCTCCGGTAGACTGCGAGACTGATGCTACCTCGGTGATCGACTGCATCGACGACGACCCCTCTTTCTTGCCACAACATTCAGGCAAGCCAACCCCCCTTGATCATTCCGATATCGCCCACTCTCTTCTCTCTTATGCTTGCATTAGAATTGCTACTGCTTTTTGTACGATCCCATTCTGATGCATATCCTGTTGTTGATACCGCTTTCATACCTTACATGTTTATACTAAACTGCTTAGCATAGGCTGGTTAGAGATCCTTCAGAGACCCCCCCCACTTTGTCTTGTCCGCCTCGCTGGATTATAAGAAGACCCGATCAACGGGATCGAAGACCAGGCCCCGGCACTGCACATCACTTCCCCTTAGTTGCTCGACAATACTGGGTTACCATCGAGTGTCGAGGGTGACACCTCATTAGCACTTCTGATGTGAACCTTGTAGGTTAAGTTCATCGGGTGTGGTCATTGAGGGGAGAGTGTGTCTACATACCCTCGTAGACCGAAAGTGGAAGCGTCTAGTGACGCGGTTGATGTAGTTGAACGTCTTCGCGATCCAACCGATCCAAGCACCGAACGTACGACGCCTCCTCGTTCAGCACACGTTCAACTCGATGAAGTCCCACGAGCTCTTGATCCAGTTGAGCTTCACGGGAGAGTTTCTTCAGCACAACGGCGTGGTGACGATGATGATGAAGCTACCGACGCAGGGCTTCGCCTAAGCACTGCAACGGTATGACCGAGGTGTGTATCTGTGGGAAGGGGCACTGCACACGGCTAAAATCAACTTGTGTGTCCATGGGGTGCCCCCTGGCCACGTATATAAAGGATGGAGGGAGGAGGAGGCCGGCCCTCATAGGGCGCGCCAAAGTGTGGAGTTCTACTAGGACTCCCTAGTCCTAGTAGGATTCCTCCTCCCACATGGAATAGGAAAAGGGGAAGGGAAAAGGAGAAGGAAGGAAGGGGGCGCCCCCTTTCTCTAGTCCCATTCAGACCAGTCCATGGGGAAGGGGCGCGACCACCCTTGAGGCCTTTCTCTCCTTTCCGTATGGCCCATTAAGGCCCAATACGAATTCCCGTAACTCTCTAGTACTCTGAAAAATACCCGAATCACTCGGAACCTTTACGATGTCCGAATATAGCCTTCCAATATATCAATCTGAGTGGGAGTTCAATCACGTTACCGGCAAGTCTCTTTACTCGTTCCATAATACATCATGTTCACCATTGAAGACTACTCCATCTCACGTGATGATAGGACATGGTTTAGTTGATATGGATCATGTGATCATTTAGATGACTTGAGGGATGTGTATCTAAGTGGGAGTTCTTAAGTAATATGATTAATTGAACTTAACTTATCATGAACTTAGTCCTGATAGTATTTGCAAATTATGTTATAGATCAATAGCTCGTGATGTAGCTCCCCGTTTATTTTTTATATGTTCCTAGAGAACAGTAAGTTGAAAGATGATAGTAGCAATGATGCAGACTGGGTCTGTGATCTGAGGATTATCCTCATTGCTGCACAGAAAAATTATATCCTTGATGCATCGCTAGGTGACATACCTATTGCAGGAGCAGATGCAGACGTTATGAACGTTTAGAAAGCTCGATATGATGACTACTTGATAGTTTAGTGCACCACGCTTTATCCGGGACTTCAAAAAAGTTCTGAACGCCACAGAGCATATGAGATGTTTTAAGAGCTGAAATTGGTATTTCAGACGCATGCCCGTGTCGGGAGGTATGAGACCTCTGACAAATAATTTGCCTACAAGATGGAGGAGAATAGCTCAGGTAGTGAGCTTGTGCTCAGAATGTCTGGGTACTACAATCACTTGAATCAAGTGGGAGTTAATCTTCCAAATAAGATAGTGATTGACAGAGTTCTCTAGTCACTATCACCAAGCTACTAGAACTTTGTGATGAACTATAATATGCAAGGGATGACGAGAACAATTCCCGAGCTCTTCGCGATGCTAAATTCGGCAAAGGTAGAAATCAAGAAAGAACATCAATTGTTGATGGTTAACAAGACCACTAGTTTCAAGAAAAAGGGCAAGGGAAAGAAAGGGAACTTCAGAAGGAACGACAAGAAAGTTTCCACTCCCTAGAAGAAGCCCAAAGCTATACCCAAGCCTGAAACTGAATGATTCTGCTACAAAAGAAATGGTCACTAGAAGCGGAACTACCCCAAATACTTGGCGGATAAGAAGGATGGCAAAGTGAACAAAGGTATATTTGATATACATGTTATTGATGTGTACCTTACTAGTGCTCATAGTAGCCCTTGGGTATTTGATACTTGTTCGGTTGCTAAGATTAGTAACTCAAAACACGAGTTGCAGAATAAACGGAAACTAGTTGAGGGTGAGTTAACGATGTGTGTTGGAAGTGGTTCCAAGATTGATATGATCATCATCGCACGCTCCCTATACTTTCGGGATTAGTTTTAAACCTAAATAAATGTTATTTGGTGTTTGTGTTGAGCATGAACAAGATTGGATCGTGTTTATTGCAATACGATTATTCATTTGAGTCAGAGAATAATTGTTATTCTGTTTACATGAATAAAACCTTCTATGGTCATACACCCAAGGTGAATGGTTCACTGAATCTCAATCGTAGTAATACACATATTCATAATATTGAAGCCAAAAGATGCAAAATTGATAATGAGAGTGCAACATACTTGTGGCACTGCTGTTTAGGTCATATTGGAGTAAAGGGCATGAAGAGACTCGATGCTGATGGACTTTTGGAATCACTTGATTATGAATCATTTGATTGTGAACCATGCCTCATGGGCAAAATGACTAAAACTCCGTTCTCCGGAATAATGGAGCGAGCTAATGAATTATTGGAAATAATACATACTGATGTATGCGATCCGATGAGTGTTGAAGCTCACGGAGGGTATCGTTATTTTCTGACCTTCACATATGCTTTAAGCAGATATGGGTATATCTAATTGATGAAACACAAGTCTGAAACATTTGAAAAGTTTATAGAATTTCAGAGTAAAGTGGAGAATCATCGTAACAAAAAAAATAAAGTTTTTACGATCTGATCGCGGAGGCGAATATTTGAGTTACGGGTTTGGCCTTCATCTAAAACAATGTGGAATAGTTGTTGGGGACACACATAATAGGTAGGCCCACGAAGGGTCGAAATATATTAAAGCATGGTGTCCACACATCAGGTGGGTCTAGATAAATTTCATACATACATAATATCCACTCGGACAAGCAATATACCATCCACTCAGATGACAGTCGACCACTCGGTCGTACAACTCACTCGGATATGCAAATACCAACAGTCGACAATGCACTCGAAGCATCATCTTAGTAGTAGGCTGACATTATGACATTGATTCTCTAATTTTGTAACATATGAGGTGAGGGAGTGGCGCACTCTATATAAGCCACCCCCACCACATAGCTCACACAGGTTCTCATTTACTTCTCTCTTCCTCTCTAGTCTCTGGACTTAGCCCATGCATGGGGATCCGTTCTCCTCCCTCTAACACACATTGTAATCTCCGGATACATACTCAGACAAAACAAAGCCTCTTCGGAGCACGAGACGTAGGGTTGTTATCTCCACCATGAGAGGCCCGAACTCGCTAAAACCAACATGTCACCCATTTGCATCTTGATAGATCATGCTCCTTTACCCTATCCCTTATTATTTCCGGAATCATTCCCACGACAGTTGGCACCCACCGTGGGGCATGGCGTCTATGGAGCCATGATGCTGATGGTTTTTTCATTCATCTATGTTTAATTTTATGTTCATGCTGATCATATTGTTTGTCTTCGCAGTAAGTAATTGAAGCATCTCAAAGGAAGGGGAGATGATACATCTTTACCGACGCTATAGGTGTCCATGACCGTTCACAAACGGATCAATGAGGACATTTCTTTCTATGCTATCCTCTTATGATCTAACAATCGTCGTGGATCTAAACAAGTCCGTTGTTGTCTTCCCTGTACGAGCAGGCACCCATCGGAATCAACAATGAAATCTTGCGATGAATAGATCAGACAAGAGATGAGGAAGGGAATATGGCACCGACGCGCTGCGCCAATGGTTGTAACCATCGTCCTCACGCACGGCCGCCAGCGCGCCGACCCGCTCCTCCTGCTTCCTCCTCTTCATCAAACTCGGCCCGCCCATCAGCCGGCTGCAACGACAATAGGCGCTCGGCCAGCGCGCCGGCCCACGCCGCCCGCTTCATCTTCTCTGCCGACCTCAGCTCGCCTGTCAACCGGCTGCAGCGATCGCAGGCGCTCGGCAGTCCCTCTGGCGGCGTGGGTGCTCGGCCGTGGCTGAGGCGACGTGGGCGCAGGCCTGGCGCTACAATAGCCACCTCATCTCTATGACGGTCTGACATGGCGCATTGCAGTAGCCTCCCTCGTCAACCGTGCAGCGGCAACCCCGGCGGTCGATTCACGGACCTGATGCGACACCAACGTTGTGGCTGTCTACGTCAACAAGACGGGAGCCGTCGGGTCGACTCGGCAGTTGGCACCACCTCGAGCTCCGCCTGCACGCATACTCTCAAGAGAATGCCGTCCCGCACTCGGACTTGTCACGGGCCGCCTCACCTTGCGTTGGGTCCGAGTTAAAGCTGCCGCCGCCTCTGCCGTGGCCGACCAAGGAGCTCTGCGCCCCTCCACTCTCCTAATCTTAATTCCTTCCCATTTATGTCCTGCATACAGGAGATAAATGGCCGTGGGAAACGTTCATTAAGTACATGAATGGCTCTAACTCTCACTTAATTAGTGCTCTCTTGTATGCAGATTCTGCGTACACGTCCAGAACATGGGCAACTCCTTCAATGTGTTGGTCGCTAAGCAATCATACCTAATTACTTGTGATTTATTGCTCCACAACCAACAGACCGAGCTCTGCACCAAATCAACCTCCTCGAGGAATAGCTGCATGCAGGAAAAAGGAAACGGAAGGACTGGCTCCCACCAGTACGCCACTCCGCTCGCTCCGCTTCCTCAAGCCTTCGTTGCTGTACTTGCTGACCGACATGGTAGTTTGCTAGAGCCGGCACTCCACACGTCGTCTCTGTCTCGACAAGACCCAGCACTCGGCAACAACTCCCTTCACTCGGCAACTCGGCATGGTCACTCGAATGGGACTAGCTCACTCGGACCAAACCGGATCACTTGCGCTCGATCGGCTGTTCATGCGCCGCCACTCGGCCGCGCATACATCATCGCTCGACTGGACATGTCCTCAGCCGACCTGCACGCGGTCGCGAAGCTGCTCGTGTTAGCATCAACTTGCCCGACTCGGACGTCCCGTGCGTCGCCACTCCGCGGGATGCATTTACATCACGCGGATGCCCTGTGCGTCGCCACTCTGTGGGATGCATATACATCACTCGGACGCCTCGTGCGTCGCCACTCCGGTGGATATGACCACACCATTCGGTAGCCCCGCGTGTTGCCACTCGGTTGGTCACCTCATCACCACTCGGCTTCCCCGCGCGTCGTCACTCGGTTGGTCACCTCATCACCACTCGGCCGCCCCCGCGCATCACCACATGGCTGGTCACCTCAGCACCACTCGGCCGCCCCGCGGGACGCCACTCGGTTGGTCACCTCATCACCACTCGGCCGCCCCCGC